>KQ435794.1:10291732-10318582 GCA_001276565.1 Melipona quadrifasciata | reverse complement strand
TTCGTGAGAAACAAACTTGTACGGTGAAAAAGAGCGTTTAAATTCAGACGAGAGAGTAATTTAATTCTCGAATAATTGCAGAGTTGACTCTCGCAGAAGAAGTAGGTATTAAACGAACCAAATTCGCTTGTGAGAAACTTACATGTTTCAAATAATCTCCCGCGTGTAAGGAAAGTGCGAAGTGAAACATTAACTTTTATTGTATCAAAGAAGCGAAAGATAGTTCGTAATGAAGAGTTTTTTTTTCATTCGTACAACGAGCGTGCACGAATCGTGCAAATGGGCGATTGTTAATCTCGAAAATTACGATTGCTCGTTTTAATTACTCTGGTGGTTGCGGACAAAGGAAACGGAAAGCTAGTGCAAAAGATTCGAATTCCTTTTACTTTTCAAACGGAATAGAAAAACGAAAAGATATCCATCACGCGAGTACGTCTTTTATTCACCGTTGAGGATTTAGAAATCGTAGTTATGCGCTGGGAGAAAGCAACGTAACAATTAACCGGTTAGCCCGTTGACAGAAATCACGGTGAAGAAAGAAGGAAGCTACATCTTCGTTGAGACACGTAGCATACACTCTTAAGGCAATGTTGACACGTTTCAAGAGATTGCGAACACTTCTAGGTATCTAATTTAAAAGTTACATCCGTTTCTCGTTGCTTTACATTCACTTTTGATCTTGTCATTAGAAAAATATTGAATTTGTGTACGTGTGTAGTATAAAATTTCGTAGTACGTAATTAATTTTTAGCATACAAATGTAGTGTATAAATTTAAACAGCTACGATAAATTTCCACACATAAGTGAACGAAATTTTCTATAAATCTGATCATCTGTAATGTCCTGTTACTAAAATTTTGAAAATTTTATTTTACATACTATGTACATTATATAATATTTTATATGTATTATTTATTATATACTATATGTATATTATTATATAAAAATACCGTGCGCAAGTTACTATTTTTAAATTTTGAATAGAAAACTAAATAGCTACAATTGATTCTCCTTCTGTTCCTCCTCGAACAAACAAAATTCTACTCTCAGAATTAAAAATCTAAGAAGTCGAAGGAATTGCACCGCGTTATTTTCCTCGGGGCGAATTGCTTGCTTCAGATGAAGGGGCGAGGTAACATTTTCTGGAAACAACGTCGACAGGCCGTGGGTACAAGTCACACTCGATGCGCGAATGAAGACGATCCGATTCACGCCGGTTCTCGGACATCTCCTCCAGCGGCGGGAGAGCGTCGAAAGAGGGGTATGGCCGAGAAATTTTAATTTTCCATTTCGCAACGCGCCTCGTCATTCATCATTCTCGACCATTAGTTCCGTACGTTCGCGCCGCGTTATATGAATATTTAACGAAAGCGTGTTTCTCGCGCCTCGAGACCCGGCCCGGGATTCGGCTTATCCTCTCATCGTGGCTCGGGCGCACTCGCCGCGTTTCTAAGGCTCTCCGCCGTGCGCCAGAATCCCAAAAAGAAAAAAAACGGGCCCTCGCCTTTTAATAAGAGATGGAAACGGATACACGCCATTCCCCGTCCGACGCAAGTAGAAAATTACAATCGGAGCCGGCTTCTCCGGAGCCGTGTGTAATTGCTTCCGCGCACGCGAAACATATTCACCGATGACCAATATGAGCGGTAAATTGCCGCGAGCCCAAAGCTACCGGCCTTGTTATCGCTTCATCCGCTGCGACTGCTGCACGAATAACGAGGATGTTCCAGTCGAGCACACGCGTGTTCGTCGTTTTCTTTGTTTCTCTTTTTTTTAACTATAAGACGCTCTATGAATAAAATAGAGGGGAACGTCAGTTTTATTATCACAGAATTGGCTTTCTTGATAAATATTCATTTTATAAATAGATGTAATGGAATTTTATAACTAAGCTAGAACGTCGGTTTTATCATCACAGAAGCAGATTTTTTTAATATTCATTTTTTAACTAATAAGTGGACAAATGGATCTGATAGAGTTGTTGGTGTTCTATGATCTGCCGATAAATAGATAAATAGATCTTTTTGTCGACAAGAGAAGAAATTCACAGTAATGCATTGAAGGGTCAATAAATCAAAACTAATTCTAAAGAAATACGTAATCTTTTTTCTACCGCGATGTACAAGTTTACGATCGGAAATTCTGAATATTAATCGGAACTAACGGAGATTACCTTGTTAATTACAACAGCTGGATTCCGCGAACGTTCGAAAAATCTAGTCGCGCGATCCTGCGAATGTTAGAATTTCATTTTTGAATATTTCCTTTGTGTGTGTGTGTGTGTGTGTGTGTGAGATTAAGTAAAAACATATTTCACCTGACTTTTATTCTTCTAGACGCTGCTTTAAATAGAATATTCGTGTCGTTTCGTCGTTATCCTCTTGAACGAGAATGAATACCGGGAGAAGAAAGACGGAAATATAAAATACGACGTCAGTAAAAGGTAGAAATTGTGACAGTTAATTGGCAGTGAAATTCCATTTCTAAATAAGACATCGATCATCGCTTTTACACGCGGCAGTTATCGAACTAGCGTATCGCTAATTGACATTTTATTTTCGGCTGTTTTACGATTTCCCCGTTCGAAAGGAAACGCGGCGTCGATCAAAAGTCCTAGAATATTTTCAAAAAAAATGTCGTTTCATTCGGCTAATTAAGCGAGAATTCCTTGGAGCTTCGATTATACATCGGTTGTTCTCGGTTCTGCTCTCTCTCTGTTTTCGCTGCCAATAAATATCATAGAAATGACTTCTCCATTTTGTCGAGTCAATTTTCGAAACAATGAGCGCGATTAAACCATCAATTTAATGGTTGTGTAAATAGTTATGGAAATAATTTCAATGATATATTATAATATTATTGTACAATATGTTATTCATAATTTATTATATATTATTATACATAAAATATTGTATAATATGTTATTTATAATTTATTATACATTATTATACGAAATTTAATTCTTTATATTATTATACAAAATTATAAATAAAATATTGTATAATATGTTATTTATAATTTATTATACATTATTATACGAAATTTAATTCTTTATATTATTTTACGAAATTATGAATAACATATTGTACAATATGTTATTCATAATTTATTATACATTATTATAAAAGAAATATAATTGTACATAAATAATACGACGCAGGATTGTTTCAGTTGTTGAAGACATCGAATGAGATGAATGAAATAAATTATTTCGTGAAATTTAATGAAACTGATAGTACCTATTTGTGCCATTGTAATTGAACTAGAGAATTTGCAAACGAATGAAATATCGAAAATATAACACTGGCAGACAAAAGCAGATAAAACAATTTCTTACCTAGTTAAAGTTTCTCGTTAATTATTCACAGTCTAATTGCTCGATCGTTAATGGGCTAATCCGTTACACCAGCAGCCAATTTGATTCGACCGCGATAAAATATCTAATCCCCCTTTTGGGAGTATCTTGCATACACGTTCTACGAGGAATTCCCGTAAATCCCGTCCACAGGGTCTCGTACGTCTAAATTAAACGAGATTCCATCTTTCCACCTTTCTTACCACAGATACGATTCTACACGCCGTTGCCTGTTAATTTACAATGATAAATTATCCCGTTTCGTCAAGAAAGTTAGGTATACGCACCAAGGTGAGAATATTCAAAACCGCCGATCGATTAATACGATGAAAAATGACTCTTTTTTTTTCCCCTCTTGGTTTCCCCGTCATTAAGAACGTCATCAATCAATAGATCCGAAAGAAAGGGAATTTTTCTCCGGCTAGTTACGTAAACGAGGAATTTTCCTCGCGCCTTTTGCCGATCGCTTCATACGCCATTATGTGCCTGTACTACTGCCCTTTTCGGTCGCGATAATCATATCACAATGTCTTTATTACACGGCGTAGTGAATAAAGACTCGACGACTGAATCGCAAAGTCAGCCGTCAATTATATACACGCGTGAGGAATAACGTACACTTTGTTAAATGAATAAATATTGTACGCAAGAGCCCAGCCTGCGGTGGTTAATTAGAAAAAATGCGGATTTTTGTGGAAAATCGCGCAGAATACGTGCCGCACAAAAGTATAAAGTGCTAGACAGTATACCTTTAGGTCTGAATCCAAATTTTTGCTTGAAATTTAAATAATTGGCAAGGGGAGAATATACGTACACCCCCACAAAATTATTGATAACATTTCAAACGAAAACCACGAGCAAGTCGAAAAACGCATGCACTGCGTATCGTGCATGCCGGAATTTTTTCGACAAACCGAGAGTTAAGAAAGAGAACGGGAAACACAATTTATTAATTGCTCAGAGATGCACACGCACCAAAACAGGATAACGAAGACAGAAGACTGTATCGAATGTTCAGTTGGACAAATTGCAAAGTTCACGAGCAGCTGAAATGAAAGATGAAGAGGAGGAGAGCTTAGGGGACGGACGCGTAACGTGCGCGCTCTACGCCTCGGGCTGGAGAAAGTCGTCCTCGCGAGGCTGGCTGCCGCGCGATGCACCATCTCCGTGCCATCATCCGGAGAATATTATTACACGGTTTCACGTAACGCACGTGCTGAGTCGACTGACGCGAGGACACGTTCCCGCTCGAGGACCGACTCTATCGAGGCCATCGTCGAGGAACTCGCGAGGGACGAACATCACGTCCACTCGCGTCCCGGGTGAAACCGGAAGGCGAGGCCGATCGTTTTCCAAGTTCGATCGCTTGATTTACAGCTTTGACTTCGTGATCCAGCTGCGTCGTCGCTTCCGGGACTGTCAGACGTGCTCCGAAGATCCGGCTAATTTCAACGAGAAACGTTTCATTCACGCAGTGGATAACAATAACGTGGCGTGTTCAACCCAGGAAGAAGGGTTTCCAAGCGAGGAGAAATCTCACCTCGCGGAAGTTTCACTCGGTTTCCCATTTTTTCTTCTTTTCCCCAGCGAGAGACGCGTCAAAAATTTCACTTGCCTCTAAATTGCCGGCATAACGACTGGAGTCGATGAAGCTGCGCCGCGGTTGACCCTGGGGATTTCTAAACGCGGGAGAAATCCAACCGTGATCTTATCGCGGAAGCTCAGTCCTTTATTCCGAGAGGACGTTAAGTGGGACATTATCGAATTTCTATCGTGTTCTGGCTGCTCGGTGTAACCATCTTCCACCAAGGAGCTGCTTTTACACGCGGAAAATTGCAATCTGCATTATACAATATAGCTTCAAAGTCTGGACAGCAGGAGCAAGATGGTAATAGTTGAGAATATGCACTTTGAGAACGCTTGTCTAAATAGAGTGGAAACGGAACAAGGCACAAATTTCTAGATTAGAAATGTTTCTCACATTTTTTTTCTTTTTTGTTGTTGTATAGTTAATAGCAAATTTTTTTCTCTACGTAGATTTAAATGTAGATTTTTTTTTTTTTTTATTAAATATTGTAATTTTTTAAATTACTCCAGCAGATAATGATTGAAAGGGGAATGTATTTACAAATCATCATTAGGACATATTCATTTCAAAGTTGCAAGTAACAATTTTCATGTCAAACATTTCTTTTAGTTTTTTAAGATACTCTAATGTATAATAATATATAATATGTAATAAGTAAAGAGAAAAACATATTTATAAATATTATTATTATTATTACTTTCGTCGACCCAACTATTCTACAAACATTGCGCATAATTGCACAATTATTCTTCTTCCATGCTCAAGTAATTCCATCGCTACTAATGATTAATAAGTAAATGAAAGAAAAGAAGAAACATACCATACACGTGCGAGACGTGTATTAAATATTTAACGTGTAAAGCAATTTCACAGAGAATTCGCTTGTATCGCGTTTATCATACACACGCATACTTGCAGAGATTTTTCCACGTACCGCGGACTTTTCTCAACGCCTTGCGACTGATCACATATATATACAGTAATAACTCTTTGCGAAACGCAGCACGGACAATGATTCCGCAAATTTTCCACGCGCACCCATTAGTGGCATATAAAGATTTTTCGCTGCCTCGACGGGGGCGTAAAAATTCGTATCCCGCGTCGAACGCGGAAATAATCGAGAAACACTTTCTAGTCGCCCGATCGATAAGAGTGGCAATAATATTCATTTGGTGGCTAACCTGTCGGCAAATTTCTCTTATCTGCGTTATCCTCGTTTCTCTCGCTCCCGCTTGAAAGGCTCTCTCGAACCGGTTAATTACGTTTAATCGATCCATCTGTTTTCCTTTATCCACGAGGAAGTTTCGCGGGCGTTGAAATGCCGGCGATCCTCGAGCGGAACGCTCGCCAAACACGGCGAGGCAATGCATTTCTATTTTCACCATTTCCCTATTTTGGACGGTGCTACACCGTTTCTGCGAACGGCAGGTTTATGGAGTTACGTTAAACAGAGATTTTTCTCGCCTATTCTTAGCAAGTCCGTTTCAGTTCCACTGATTCCGCGCGAGTAAAACGTTGGATCATTAATTCGGTAATTATCAGTGCTGCTTCGTGATTTAAAGTTCAACGCAAGTAACAGGAAATTGCATTTTCTATCGTCACCTAATAATCGTAAATTAAAGATGTAGATTTACGAAACACGGTATTTAACTAAAATTATCAAAACTGCGAATTCCTTTTGCATTAGAAAAGTGCAAGGTCGAATACTTTCCAGATGAATGCCACGCGTGTCTCGAACATGGATTCCTGAAAATCTGCGGAGAATGCAAAGCCAATCGATTTGCGCCGAGTGAAAGGACGAAGAATGTGTTCGGCACGCGTCGTCGCCACGGAAAAATAACGACTGCATATAATAAAGAAGTGGTAAAACAACGTGATTTTATTACTCGATGCCAGATTAATATCTGGCGGTTCGTTGTTGTCGGAAAACTTGTACTAGTAACACTTATCTAAACCCCATTTCATTCTATAATGGAAATTTTCTGCTAGCGCGTTAAAATATTAAAATCTCATTTTCTTAATAAAGATACTATATATGTATATATATTCTCTTCCTCTTCATTTTTCTCATTTTATCACTGAAAGTGATTTTAGGAGGAGTAACCCAGAAAATCGGGCCTTTTCATAGAGTTATGCAACGCTGACGCAACGAAAATTACCGATTGGTTGATTTGGGTCACGTGATTCGTGAGGGGGCGTGGGGTAGACTTCGAGTGGGAGTGGCGTTGTCTGGTACTGAGCGATCGCGCCTGTAATTGTTGTTTCGTATCGATTCAAATTTAGTCGGTTCTGGGCCCTTCAGTGAGACAAATCGTACTGGAGTACAAGTCGTACAGTTTTTTACCGTCACTATAATGTCACGTGTCCGTCACTCCTTCAACTGACAATCGACAAGCGAATCGATTCGTCGCCAGAGCGCGCGATTTCAGGCTGCGACCTATCTCCGCAACGAGAGGTAGAACGCACGAGTTTCTCCAGACACGCCAAGTTTCTTCGATCTCGTGTTTCTTGGAACACGTCGATCCGACTACTCGGGAAAACAACGAGCGAGGCGATCCGATCTCGCTCGGCAATTTGCACGTGAGCGTTCAATAGACACGTCGATGCCGGTATGCGCTTCGTGGGCCGAGATTCAGACGCGTTCCTTGCACAACCGGTGATTTAACCGTGCAGCTAACTGATACAACGCGACGGTCGCAATTTACCGGGAATCAATCGCGAGTGTCAACGAGTAACCACGCTCTCGCGAATGTCAGGTTCGAATCGAGAATGAATCCGGTCGCCAAAGGACAAGGTATTTCTTACGTAGGTACTTTCGATTCGCACGAGTGTCGATTTTCCGCACGTTGTTGCTTCCGGTACTATCCGCGTCTGCTGTGAAACTCGCGGATCTTTCTAGGTACTCGTTTACGGTACGTTTCCAAACGATCTTGTTCATGGTTGCATAGAATGGAGATTGGTACATTCGCTGTGGTTATCGATCTGTATTTATATGTATTTTTTTTAGAATGAATGTCCTCTTTATTTAAAAAGAGTTTCGAATATATAGGAGAGATCGACTTTGATCTCTGCAAAAAACTGCACGACTTGTACCCCAGTACTCACTGAAAGGCCCAGAAGTAACTCTTCTGACTAGGAAATGAAGACGACTTTTTTGCCATACAATTTTATTGGCATGCAAAACAAATTACAGGCGCGATCGCTCGATGCCAGACAACGCCACTCCCACTCGAGGTCTACCCCACGCCCCCTCTCGAATCGCGTGACCCGAATCAACCAATCGCTAATTTTCGTTGCATTAGCGTTGCACCTGAAGAGGCCTGATTTCCCGGGTTACCCCCGCTAAAATCACTTTCATCCATAAAATGCAATAACAATGAACGATTCGAGCAAAAATGTATGCTCATAATGTAGGTTCTTGGGACAAGAACTGTGTTTGTTTTAAAATTGAGAAGATTAAACAATACCAGCTTCTCGCCACGCAAACCATAGCTGCAATTAAAAAATTTTATTACCTACGATAAGTAAAAAGCGACAATTAAAAGCTATCCTAACACTTCCATTCAGTACACGCTTGTAACATTGATTCTTACTGCGACAACCGGATTTGTTCCGCACTTTTCGCCACGAAGTATCAACGTATTAACAACTGTGTCGTAAAGTACACCGGCAATTTGCAAATCTTGCCACCTACGATAAATATTGACAATCAAGCGTTAGAACGTGTCGTAATACTGTCGAGGCAAGGGTGTGCGTATCCAACGTCTATGCTTATGATATACGATATACGGTTCCGTGCAATCGACCTTCGATCGACTTGTCGTTTCGATCTCAGCTCGACTCTCCTGACCTACAACCTCTTTCTTTCCTACCCCGTTCCCATTCGGCGCTGCTCTCTTCTCCGCCCAAGTAACCCGAGAGCCCTCGCGATCGCTCGAACATTTTTGTACACGCGTGGTACGCAAGTGCGAACGAGCCCCGGCCACGTTATTACACAGGTAATACACCTGTTACCATACGCGTTGCGTAAGCTCACTTCAGAAGGCGAACCCTCGGCTCAAACTGGCCGCAAGAATTCCGAGTACTTTCACTCGGTTTGCCTGTTTGGCGAGGAGGTGTCGCGTACGATACAGACACGCCGACACGTTCGACGGCGTACTGTACACGTTCGGACGTTTTTTTTTTTTTTTTTTTTTTTTTTTTTTTTCTTTTTGGTCGAGCGAAATTAATCCTAGGGGAGGAAAAAAGATGGATTGTTCGTTGCACGATCAATCGGGAGCGCGTCTTCGGGGATTACGTCTGTTACGCGAGGCCGCGCTCATTCGCGAGGTCTGTTTGTTAGGTAATTTAGAAATTAGCGTCGTTTCGCTCGGCTGTTCGTCGCGTGTTACGGATTCGCTGGAATGTAAACGGAGATTGAGCGACCGGCTGGTTTCGTAGCTCGAAAGATTAACAGGAGTCTTTGGCGAGGGTTTTTCTTACATTCGTGCGAAGAAAGAGTGCAACAAAAAAAGGAAGAAAATGTTATAGTTTCACGAATAAAGAAAGAACAGGTGTATTCTTACATAAATATATATTTTAGTGTAATCTGTGACACGAGATGCGAATCAAAAGTTCGTAAAATATATCTCTTTCTATCACATTGATAATACTGATGCGGAAGTTAATTTTATCTTGAGTTATGTACGAAGATGTTAAAACAGATCGGAGATTATTAATATGACAAATGTGAATGAAAAGTGACTGCATACATGTGCCCAAAAAAAAAAAAAAAAAAAAAACAAAAAATGTTTCACGTTACGCATTTTTCGAGAGAATTTCGATTGTATTGTAACTAAAACAAACAAATGACTAATTATAATTAAAACAGATAAACAGAAAAATAACAATAATAACGAACAACATATAGCAACAATTGTTTTCGCAATTATTTATACAATTTTTAGAAAAGTTTCCTGCAAACTTTTTATTTGCATCTCGTACTCTATCAACGAAATTCCATTCCAACTCGTGCAAATAAAAAATCATTTGCACGTTAAATTAATGATCCGTATGGTCGAGTCAATGAGTAATCACGAACAAGATCGAGAGTAAAGTAACTGGCACGATTTTGAGATTGGGGCCCGGGGGAAACGAGATAAATCGGATATTTATCGACGTAACGAAGCTGAGTTGTATCTCGGAACGTAAGTCGGTGAATAACGCAACGATTGAAGGAAAAGACGAAAAAAGAGGAGAGAATTTATACGTGACACGATACGGAATTGCACGAGTGATCTAAGCCTATCGAGTTGACTCACCTACAAATTGTTCGACAATCCGGCTGCACCGCCCGGTAAATTAAATCGCGATCGAGAAATTGTATGATCGATTGCAAACAGAAACCCGCAAACCGAGCGTAATTTATTCGAAGTGTTGGCGATATAGTTAACGCGAACCTTTGCGGTTACGCACACCGGTGAATATTCATACGGTTGGAATGTAAAAACGAGAAGAAATATTTTTTTATATAATTAACAGTGTCGTAGACATATTTTCCATATTATTCGCAGATATGTAATTGACATTTACGATGATAAATGTATACGTACGAATTTTAGCTAAATCATTTGACAATTTTATCGAAACATTTAATATTTGATTAAATTTCGTGTTTGAATTAACATTTTGTACAATTTTTTTTGTGTCTAATGAATAAATGTACGTAATCATGAATTGTTAATTAAATTTTTGACAAAGTCTATTTCCACATTGATGGAATCTTTTAAATTTTTTTAAAACTACAGTCTGTGTACGCTTACTATGTGAAGGATGTTAGATTGGTGCATTAAAATGTCGCAAATGCAACATTTAAAAATTATACCCATAATAGAATTTATGGATGTATATGTGAATATTATTTGAATTTATGAATATACATTATATATATAATGTATATTAAAGATTGAATTAAAACTAGAACTACCAAAATGACTGAAATTTGTAACTTTCGTTTGATATTTTACAGATGTAAAACAGTGTATTTCTAGAGATTTAAATGATTTTTCGTAAAATGTGCAAATAAAAGCTCGTGCGCTACATTATAAAATTTTTTTATTTTCGTTACTTTAACATCTCTGATGAGAAATTTTACGTTTTAATCACCGGCAGTTTTATAGTAAAAGATATTTGTGTAATATATGAAAAAGTGTACAAAGATGTGCACAACATAAAGGCGCGTACGCTTGTGTTAATGACACGGATCCTTAATTCCTCGATACACGCTTCACGTGTGCGTACGAACGCACACTTCGAAGCCGCGATCTCTGCTGCATCAACGAGTGAAATTTCCTCGAAAACGATGGATTAAAACGACGCCGTAAGCGATTTCCAACCGACTCGCTGCTTTCCTTCGCATTGCTATTCCTCCTCAGTCACGCCTCCGTTATTTCGAACGCACAAAAGGAGGGAAAGAAAAGAGGGAAAAAAGAAAGAACGTTCAAGCTCCGCATTCTAGTACAACCGAGCCGCTTCGACACTTTACGTTTCCCCTATTGAACATGACATAACGCGCAACAAAGTTTCTTCAGCTTTCCCCGACCCTCGTCAAAGGCTGCGGCCGCGTCCGTAATTTTCGATATTACACGCTGCTGGAGTTCGAGCCGCAGATGCTCCGCTGCAGACTATTTACATAATAGGTTCTCTCCGCGTTAAAGCGGTCCGTCTCTGTCCACCTGCGACCACTGTGAAAAACCGCCGCGCGACCGATGCTACGAACGTTCGAGGAAACAAGAAGATCGAATTTTCTTGCTCCGCGCTGACGCTTGCGAGGATAATGCACGAGTACGGAGCACAAAGATGTGAAATATGAACGACGTTGACGCTTTTTAATGGTGAACAATGATACAGTCGCAGAAAGCGCTTGCAAACGTGCTTTGAAACGACAAGGTTGGAGCAGTTGGTGTCTTTAGTGAAACATCACGCGAATTCAGGAGCTTTTTTCTCTTTTTGTCAAACGTGATCGTTCTTTTCTCTTTTAAGATTCAATTGCTTTTATTCTCATTCGCAGTTGCATAATTCCCGATACAATAGTCCCGTAACTCTGTGGCTTACTTGATGCATTGAACTCGATAAAATTCTCATTTTTCATTTTTAGGATTAAAAAATAAAAAGGTCTGCCTTAATAAAAGAGAGAATTCTTGCAATGGGAAAACCTAACTTAAACCTGACCTAAACCTGACCTAAACCTGACCTAAACCTAACCTAAACCTAACCTACCCTAAACCTAACCTAAACCTAACCTAAACCTAACCTAAACCTAACCTAAACCTGACCCAAACCTGACCCAAACCTGACCCAAACCTGACATAAACCTGACATAAACCTGACATAAACCTGACATAAAAACCTGACCTGACATAAACCTGACATAAACCTGACATAAACCTGACATAAACCTGACATAAACCTGACATAAACCTGACATAAACCTGACATAAACCTGACATAAACCTGATATAAACCTAACTTAAACCTTTTTCTGAGTAAAGTGTAAAATGGTACTAAGAATCAGCTGTAATAAAATAACCTTAATAACATTAATTATAGATTACATTTGCGTTTTATATTATGAGACAATGTTCTTTTATTGGTAAGTGCCTAAAAGACGACCAGCATCTCGAATTTTCTTTACAATTTTGAGTAAATGATTATCAATGGAGTTTTTATCGAATACTTTCATCGAGTACAATGCTCCTGTCCAAATTACGCAATTGTCATTTGTAAGGCTCCGTATTAATTGAAAACGGTAAGGGGAACTCTTAGACAGGGCACGAAGCTGCATGGAGTATTTGTAAATGAACAAAGGGTCCCTTGCCTTTTGTCATTATTCCGCATGCATAATTAAACTTCTTCAACTTGTCAAGTCCTTTCCTGGTGACCTATATTTCTCAATATGACATGAATTATTAAAATTCTTCCAAATTGCGCCTACCCGCCGAGCTAATTACACGAAATTCTCGTCGAGAAGTGGGATAAAATTTACCCTACACTATACACTGAAAACTAGCTTTAGTCGATATTGCACGCTAATCAACTTGTCTAACACTGTGCAAAATGCTCCAAATTTTATTGAATGAAATCTCTTTCATCTTCCCCTATTTCGACTCTGAAGCTGTTATATCTAATAATAAACATGTAATAAATCTGAAACGATTTGAAAAACACGGTCAATTAACAGTGATGGATGGTACAGAATTTTCAGCGGTGAAACTACCCCTTCTCGACTGACAGAAATTTATTCAACCCTTCAACAATCACATCTAACATTGACGATAATTTTCATATGCTGAAATTACATTAAGTAAGTTTAATAATAATTGTTGTAGCTTGAAATGTTTAATCTCGAAATTCCATTAATTTCTTTTTTTTTTTTAATTTCTACGTCGAGGTAAAAATTACTCGTCGAAAGAATCCGAAAGGAACTGTACCATTCGCTCGCAATAAAATTGCCCATTTCTCAAAACCACATTCATTGCTATTTTTTTTTTTTTTTCTTACAGCTTCTACTCGCAGTTTGGAGTATCTCTCTCGCTCTCTCTCTCTCTCTGCACAGATCAAATAAACTCCTGAATCATACATGAAAGTACGCGCGTTTACTTTCGCGTGTTAAGCCACGTTTACAACCTCGACCGCTGTCTAATTACTTCGAATTTCGTAATGATTGTAATTTGTAATCGAGATCGTTGCGTCCATTGTAGTCCGTGATAATTAGAGAGAATGGAAAGAGAGAACAATTTTATTAAATGTTATTACACTGATTTGATTGCTCTTAATTACTATAGTTAACAACTACAGTGAACGGGTGCAGGTATATAAATTTTATTTGAAAATTGTCGAAATAATCGTTATTAGCCAGTGCATAACAAATTGCTTAATAAATTTAAGATTAGGGATAAAGAAATATCATGTATCGTAATATGAATGTATGAATTTGAAGATTGAAATTAAGGATTATTGGAGAAATTACGCACAAATGCGTGAAATATCTAAATAGTTTGACGCTGACGAACTGAAGAATAGTTGAAAAATCTGACGAAAGGAAATTCTTCGAATGTAAAAGCAAATTTATATTGAAATAATTGTACGTTCGAAAAGTATAAAATCAAGACGCCCGTCATTTGAACGACTGCCTCCTCTTTAATTTAAATTCAATTAATCGATTCCATTGTCTCGGAGGAACGTAGGAACACAACCTGCCGGCGATCTCGCAATACGATTCCTGCAATCGCCAATGATTTCTTTTTATCGAACGTACGACTGCTGTTGCAATTTTCCACTTTATTTATCGGAGTTCCTTACGCAAGCAACCGATACGATGTTTCGACACGTCTGCTGGATCTGGCGTGAAACTTATAAATTCAATCCGTGACGAAAGTAAATTGGATGAATTAAAATTCTGAGATAAAGACTCTACTACATTATCATATCGAAACTAGAAAGAATTTTTCCTTTTGATCAAGTGAAACTTTCCTAATCAAATTTCGCATACGCATGACGATGCAACTCGCAAGTTTACAAACGTTAGATTACTGCATTGCACCTTAGTTAGAATGTGCTTCAGTCGTTTGATCTACCACGTGACGATGAAAAGAATATTTTGTATTGCAACATCTTTGTATTTTAGTATCTTCTTCTTGGTGTCTCAGTCCATCAAGGAAGAAATAAAACGGAGCAAAGACAAAGCGATTATTCAGATCGCGGAACAGAACGACAAACACGTGGAGAACGTTTGTTCCGCGGGTGCACCTTAGTTAGAATGTGCTTCGGTTGTTTGATCTAATAAAGAATATTTTTGCATTGCAATATCTTTGTATTTGTATGTAAATGTATCTTCTTCTTCGTGTCTCGGTCCATCGAAGAAGAAATAAAATAAAACGGAGCAAAGACAAAGCGATTATTCAGATCGCGGAACAGAACGACAAACGCGAGGAGAACGTTTGTTCCGCGGATGCACCGGATACGCACGCGATCTCTCTCGGTTGACCGAGCTCGAACTCGATTTTTTCGAAGGATCGCCACGAGTTTAGCGAGGCTAATTCAGTCGCTCGGCTCTAATCGCGTTTGGCTGGTTAATCGCTGGCAAATCACAGTGTGCACCGATCGTGAGAGAGACGCTAGGTTAACCTAACGCGACCTGTGAGCTTGAAAACGCCAACTTAATTCCTAGAGAGCCGACTGTAATTAGACGGTCGAGTTGACGTTTTTTGCCGCGCGGTAACACGTGAAACGCCGCTTTGAACCGACGATCTCTCTCTCTCTCTCTCTCTTTCTCTCTCTTTTCTTCGTGTGAAAGCTTCGTTAAAAAGTTCCCATCTCAGACTTTTGTTTCCACTTTGGCGTAGTTTTGTAAAATTAAGTGGCAGCTTGTTACTTTAATACTGTTCGAGATTATCGGAGCTTGAGCTTTTCTTTGATACAAAAGAGAGCAAATTAACGGGTGTAGAAAAAACGGAAATAGAAAGGACGTAGAAAGTTGATGAGTGACAGAAAACGTCGAGTACGTGTTGATCTTCAAATGTGTGGCAATGTGACAACTTAAGTCTGTAAAATAACACTCTAAAAGGTGAAAATATCTGACAAAAGAGGAACAAAAGAGAAAATATACGCTACTGTGTGTCAAAATGTAAGAAGAATAATATATTTAAAGGAAAGAAATAATATTTTTAATAATTTGAAGAGAAAGTATAATATTTAAATAAAGAAGTAATAATTTTTTAATAATTTGAAGAAAAAGTAACATACTGGATAAAAATGACAGCGAAAAAAGGATTCGTTTCGGCTCAACAAAAACCAATGAAAGAGAAATCAAAAATTTTGACAATGAGCGGAATTACGTTTCCAATTATAAAATGAAGGGAAATAGAAACGAGAAAATATACACGACAAAAATGCAGCGTACGCGGCTATTTTCAAACACGAAATTCCACGGTCTTTTAAATCTTTCCCCTCGTCTTGAATTCATAATCGCAGGAGATAGATAGACAAAGAGAGAGAGAGAGAGGGGGGGATTCTGGAAATTATGTTACGTGGAATGTTGCGTGGAATTTTCTTTTTATTGCCGTTCAAACATTTCAATCATCCGTGTAATTCCACGATCGACGAAACGGTGAATAAACATAAAACGGCAGAAACGCTACTGTACACCGTGAAAACCGATAAACCGTAAATTCAAACGGACATCATCGTTTCGTGGCTTCTTGTTTTTGTAACACGCAGCAGCCAGCAAAATACCAGCTTCGTAGCCAACAGTAAAAAATGCGAAACTGTTCGATCGCTACGACTAACAATACGAGAAATAATTAATTATCCTTTTGTGAAATGACGAATTTAAATGAAATCTTATTACATTATGTTAGAAAATATCACTGTGACATTTTGATATTCTTCAATCTTGATTTACGATATTGTTCGATGTGATTTGATTATTAATTCATTCGTAATTAATTAGACGCGACGATGTTTTCAACATTATATAAGCCTCTATTGATTTTATATGATTTTTCATATATTGTTATATGTTTGTATTTATTATTAGTATATTTAAATATACTAATATTTCCATATTTAATACTAATATATATTATACTATTATATATACTATAAATATATATACTAATATCTTCATGTTTAAATATACCACCATTAAAATATAACGGAGCAAACTTTAATGACTATTGTATACCGCTGTAATTAAAACAAAATAAAGCGATAAGAGTAAGCGAAATACTCGACGACATATTTTATCGGTTCTAAACAGTGCTATAATTAATTCCAAAAAGTAGCATTCCCCCTAGGAAGAATCTCTACGGTAATCTTCTTGATCCCTAATCGCATTTCGTTCGTTCACCTGTTAGCGACAGATACGCAAAGACGAGAGAGAGAGAGAGAGAGAGAGTATTTTTCCGAAGCCGTGGAAGCCTCGATTTTATCCGCTCTATCAAGCCCGGATGGAAGAACAGCACGACCGTAAATAAATAATAGAATTTAGCCAATGAAAGCGGCTCAACGGTGTCGTTGAAATAGGTCCGAGCATTGACCCCGAGTGCAGCTTCGATCTGTCGCGAGTCCACGCCTAATTGAATCTCACTGTGCGCGCACAAACGCAGCTATACGTTGTATTTGTACAAAAGTAGATGGATTCGCGAACGCGCGCGCACGCGCGCACGACACCCACCTGCAGTTTTAATGTATGCGCGTACGCGTGTCGTTAACGCGAGATACGATTCCGCTTCTCGTTCGCGGCGTACGAGGAAGTCGTTTCGAATTAAGATTCGAGTCGTGTCTGTCGGTACACGCGGATATACAACGGGGGGACAATTTTTTAGAACTTGTTTCGACAGTCGGGTGGCAGACAGTTTTTGTACTTTTTATTTGAACGGGGCTGGATTTATGACGATTTCTTCGTGCGCATTTTATAACGAATAAATAGAAAAGCTACGAATTTTATTAGACGTTTCTTTTTGAGTGATTGATATCCACACGATTATATTAATAACGTATTAAATTCTGATATAATTAAAGAGAAAAATGGCTGTAAATATTATAATAAGCAAATTTTTATATGAATATCTTTGTGGGATATTTTAGTTCTCTAAAAGTATATAAAAAATTAAAGGAAAAATCAATGTTATTGTTTTCTTTTACTCGAACATATTTGTCTTAAAAGTGCAAATGATTAGAAACAAACTGTCATATTAGAATCTTCTTCTATTAAATGCTTTGATTTTATTAAATTTATTAAACTGTCATACGAGAGAAAAATATATTTACAAGTATCATTACTGTACATCTAAATATCTTCAAATTGTACAGTTATGCTTTTCCATCTAACGCTGTCCGAGTGTCAAACAGCATCTGCAAACGATTCGTTCGTTTACCCTGCTTTGCATGTTTAATACAGTATGCTAAACGAGTAAAATGTTCACACGGAATCGCAGAATATCTTGAATTTGTTTTTACTCTTTGGTAGATATGTACGAACTCTCTCCGAAAAGTATCTAAATATTTGACATCAAAACAATGCGAATACGCTCTTGCGTGTCTTCGAGATCCTCGGTCTTGTTTCAATTAGAATCGAACGCGAGTAGAAAATAATTCGCGAGATTTTTATAACTTCTAATTGGCGCACTCTTGTTTTTCATCGGTGCTTTCTCGCGCGGTAAACGGTGGCTCGACAATGTTTACAAAGCGTGAACAAAATGTTTATTACACTGTGTTCTTGCCAGCGCGCAGCAAGAAAGCGCTCGTTTAGAAAGCATCGACACGAAGAGAACCTCTTTAATTAATGCAAAGCGAACATTGAAATAAATCCAGCACGATCGATTCGAATATTTCCAAATCCTTCGAGCCGTGTGTTTCCAAACTTTTAATTGGTCGAATTTTTCCCCGTTGCGCTCCACTTCATCTTGTTACACGATCTAGGCTTCCAGTTCCACTTTTCCGATGAAAGTATCGCGAAAAGCGTTACAAAAAGAAACAATTACGAATCAAAATTCGTCTGTGTCATCGAGCGCGCGTACACATTAAAATCACTCGGTCAGAAAATTCAAATCTTGCAAATACTTTCCTTTCCCCGTTTTCTAACGATAAAAAGAAACACGAAATTTTTGCACGCATAGTGACCAGTTGTGGAGCAAATTTTCGTCGATTTTTCAAAACGAAACTTCCCCGACGAAAATAAACTGCAGATATCCCCGTGTTTGCTGGCGTTGGCGAGGAACCGAGGGCCTGATTAATAATGAACACACGTACGATTTTGGAAACGATCGGATTAATCAATTTGCAGCGTCCACGTAAGTCACGGTAATTAATAATTAGCGTTCTCGATTGAAACTCGGCTTATTATTCTGTAATATAATAACTAACGCGCCGGTTCCGTCCTAGACGTCGCATCGCGCTAATTAACACGCTAACACGGGCACAGGCGGACGTGGCGTTGGTAACACGAACGTTGATCCGATTTGCAATCGCGAATTTCCTGGCCGATTATTAACGAATCGAAGCGCGTAGTCCGCGCAGCGATCGAATATTAAAACGGAACCGTCCGCCATAATCAGCCGTCGATCGTTTATTTTTACCGGCGCTGTTTCAATTAATTGTTTTATATGTTATACATGATACATTAAACATTTGACTAATTGTACACGAAAGAGGATATTTTTTGATATCACGCGCGATGGATGAATAATTGCATGCGAAACGGCCGACTTCACAGTAATAAGAAGAAATGATAATAGGAAAAAATTATTTGGTATTGCACGAGTTTGGAGCGATTAATAAAATAAATTACAAAATATAAACAGTGTTATAATATAAATAGAATAATAATGTTATACTTGTAAATATATTTGTCCTTTCAATTGTTATTTGCTAGAATAACTAGATATTAAAAAACTGTACGACTCGTACCTCAATGAAAGGCCCAGAAGCGACTATTCTGACTAGGAGATGAAGACGACTTTTTTGCCAGAAAATTTTATCGATATGCAAACATTTGAATCGATAGAAAACAAATTACAGGCGCGATCGCTCAATATCAGGCAACGCCACTCCTACTCGAGGTCTACCCCACGCCCTCTCGCGAATCACGTGACCCAAATCAACCAATCGCTAATTTTCGTTGCATCAGCGTTGCAACTGATGATGAAGAGGCTCGATTTTCTGGGTCATCCCCGCTAAAATCACTTTCAATGATAATATTCAATAAAAGAAATATCTAATGTAAAAAAGGAAATATACTATCGTAATATAATATAAATAATAGTAACGAAGAAAGAATTCGAAAGAAAAATATACTGTTGTATCAAATCTAACAAATTTATCAAATCTACAGTTGTCCAAAGGTTGATACCACTTTCAAGAATGCCACAAACGTTCGAACTTTTACTAAAAATTCAAATATTTTCAACAGCCTAATAAGAATTCTAACAATTCTCCTAACATCTGATGCGAGGAGAGCTTCTTCACAAAATTTACTCGCTAATTTATGCGTTTACCGTTTCATATTTTTCGCACGTGTAGACAGAAATGTTCGGTTACTGAACAAATTAACGCTTCACGATGACAGATGCGCGACTGCGTGTTCGAAAACGAACGGATACTTCAGGAATTCACCGATTATTCAAGACATACAGTCCGTGTCGCGTCTCTAGCGCTTCTCTTCCTCCTCAACCGAATTTAGAAAACAAAGAAACGATCGACGAACGCAAGAGACTTTCTACGAGAGCACGACTAATGTCGTTTGATTTACGCGGTGATAGGAAAAAAAAAAAAGAAAGAAAAGAAAGAAAAGAAAGCAAAATCGATTTCTCTGAAACCGCGACGCAAATGACCGTTACTGCCGCCACGAAAATTTGCGAAGGCGATCGAGTGTGAGCATGTTAATAAAACGCGCCTGGAAGAAAAAAGAGTTGACGTCACATGGCGGATTGATTTTCAACGGCGGTCGCTTTCTTTGGATCTTTAATAATAATGTGACCAGCGTGTCTCGTAAAAAGTGTTTGCTGAAACGGTCGTTACATCGTGAGAACGAACCATGAAAACGGTGTGATATTCTTGTCCTAATCGGTTTATAATTCCTGTAACAGAAGTTTCGGAGAAAATTTTCAAACTAATTTCAATAATAATTGATTAATTCGTGTCCTGTAGCGGCCGAAGGACTTTTGTACTAATTCCTGGAATGCATAGTGTCGCACGAATTACTTACAATTTTGCTGCTATTTCGACACGAAAACTGGCGGCCAGAGGTCTACAGCATTATTGATCGATGCTCCGATATGGTTGTATCGACGGTCTATCTGAAACGAAATTTGATAATGTTAGAAATATGAAGTGAAGTTAACTTTATACGAGCGAGTTTATCGCACAAAGCAACTTCAACGCATTGATATTTGCAGGGTGTAATTTCTCGCTGTCTGCAAAGGAACTATGAATTATATTTTATAAAATACAGGAAGATAAAGGTACCGTTTTAATTCGAATGAATATATCGTTATTAAAATATCTAATTATTACGTATTAATATTATAATTTATTATAATTACATTTTCGGCAGTAGTCGATGATCGCTACTGATGATTTTTCGAGCGAGTAACTCAGCAGAATTTAAAACGACGCGGGTGCCTTAAAATTTGCGAAAATGAGGAATCGAGTCGGAGGAGGTACGTGGAAGAGCGCGAGATTCGCGCGGTCACGGGCCAAAAGGTGGCGAGAAAGGGGGAGGAAGGGCGAACAGACCAAGGGGGGTTTGGCAGTGCGACAAGCGCAACGCTGGAAATAGCGACCGGGGGCAGGGAGTCCGGTTTATAGATAGCTCCTCTTATAGTTAGCCGCTGACTAGCTCTCTGCAGTATGCGAAATGGGTCTCCGAGGCATTCTCTCCCTCATTCCCTTCCCCCCTCGCCCCTTTTCTTCCATCGTTCTTTCATCGAACGCTTCTTTATCTCGCCAATATAAAAACACATTCGTTTCAGTCGGACATTCTCTTCCTTCCACTGCTCTTTTTCTTCCGTTCTTTTGCGTATTAAACTCTCTCTCTCTCTCTCTCTCTCTCTTTCTCTCTCAACTGAAGCTATCACTGTCCTGTATTTGAGAAGAAAAATAATAGCGTGTGATTTACTCCATGCGCGTAATTTATGTTCTCGTGACAGATGATGGAACAATTAATTTTTGTATAATAAGAATAAATTAACTGTAATGAATTAACTGTATACTAACTTTTGTGTAATAAATTAACTGTAATAAATTAACTGTATACTAACTTTTGTACAATAAGAATAAATTAATTAATTACTTAATTTCTGTATAATAAGAATGAATTAACATGTTCAAAAATTAATCTTGTTTTGTTAGGTTAGGTTTAGGTATCGAATCTTTATAGACGGATTTATAGAATTCGCAGCCATGTTGAAATCAGAGTATCGTTGTCTCGCGGTAAAAGCATTCCGAAACGATTGCAACGATTACATAATAGAAAGTGAAAAACGGAATAGGAAAATTACTTTCTGCGGCATCTGATGTACATATTCTGGAATCGCGCACTTTACGAATGAAGAACTCGTCAGTCAAAATGAGAATTCATTATTTAAAAGTAAGAATTTTTCGAAGATACGTCGTTGTTGATCGAAAACGATAAAAGGGTTAAAACAAGGCCGGCCGCGTCTGTCGTCCGTAGTTTAATCTTCCTCGTGTCCGTCTCTGGGTTTATTTCTGCACGGCGGCCTATCGTGTCAGGATCGTTCCTCTTTCAGAAGCGGAGTCTCTCCTCTTCTCTTGGCCCAGACTCCGCGGACGCTGAGCGGCGGAATCTCGGTGGAAAAACGAGAAACAGCGCAGTTTGCTCGGGTCGGGATTGAATACCGGCGACACGTTGCGAATGTTACGGGATCTAAGGCCAAGGGACGTCGTCACGGTCGCGGAGCCTTAGGTATATCGTTCGTGAAAAAAAAAAATTACGTAACGACGCGTGGGCTTGTGAATGTTATAACAGAGCGCTCGCGCGAAGATTCAAGACGTTTGGGAATTTGGAAGGTGGAAGGTTGGTCGAGGATTGAATAAGGTGACAAGTCTATTATATCTACGGTTCTAAAGAAAACCATTATACGTTGCTTTCATTTCGGAGACGCTGTAATTAAAAAGTTCCTCTTTTTATTTTTTTGTTTCGCTTTGCACGATATTGTTTCTTTTACAATGACACAATAACACTTGTAAATATATTTTTGCTTCAAATTGTTACGCGAAATAACAAACCTAACGCAAAAATTTGCTCTCAAAGTTTACTCTGGAATTGAAGAAATTAAACAATGCTTTACATAAGAAAGAATCTACAATGTGTTAACGTATTGACAGTTGTATCACAAAGGGTACGCGCAATCTATGCATGCACGAGCACAATGTGCAGCTTTGTGAAAAAGGGAGATGGAAATTTTTCCTCTCGTTACACACTTGGTAAGTATTACATAAACTTTACGAGACGAGTATATTACACTCCATATGAATTCACATACTGATAACATAGAGTGATCTCGCGGATGAATAGTACTTGGAAAATACCTAGTGGCGCGATGTCAGTTGAGTAAACTTCATAATTCACGACAAGGAGACGGCTAGTCATCGAACACGTGTACACTTGAAAATCCAGCTTCTATTAAGTATAGCAATGAATGAATAATGACGATTCATCCAATCTATGTAAGAAAGTCTGGGACCGAGGATAAAAGCAGTTCGCCGTAATATTTTATGAACACGAAGATGCGCATAGGTACGTAGCCGGATCTGTCCGATGAATTTATCAACGACAAGAATAATCTGCATTTAACAGCTCGATGTTAAAAACGAGAATTGGCTGAAAAATTTGAAAAACGTTGGCATTTCAAAAGAAATAATAACTTAGTTGAGTAAATGAAATATAAATATTTTATTTTATTCGGACTATTGACATAATTTATTATCTCCCTGTCTTGTTATAATATTGATTCGAATTATTTGAAATTTGAATTTTAAACCGAACATTAACAAATTATATAAAACGTAGCTTTACATCTGACATGATGTTATAATTGTGACAAGGTATTAATCAATTAATATTCGTGTCTCTGAGAAAAATTTCTTTCAAAGAGGGCAAGACTGCTTTCAACTTCCGAACGAGAATACGCGTTTAAAGATATTAAAGTTTAATTACATCTCCGTTATGTGCCGTTTATTAACTCTGACGCTATCGATTTTAACTACGTTCAATTTATCAACGCTTATTGACAACGTGACGGCCGGCAGCGTAGCTACTTTAAATGCATCATACTTAACACCGGAAGCAGCAAAACACGCGCTACGGAGTTGATAGAAAGCCGAGATTAAAGGCAAACACTTAAATTCAAAACAGGGGAGGAATATATCGTAAGAAAGCTTTGCAGGAAATCTGCAAGGCAGTATGATTTAGCAAGTTTCGATGACTCGTCCCTGTGCGAGAAAGGTTTCGTGGCGCAAAAAGCACGTAAAAATAAAAGGGGTCGAGAGAGAAGGGAAAAAGCGGGGCACGGATGTGAACATGTTAAAACGTGATTTCCAGATCTCGCTGCTGAATTTTCAAACTACCGGTGTATCCAATCATCATGAAAATGAGAGCTCACGATATAATAAATAATTTTTTGTTTATATACATCGTGTTATTACTCTGTTATATTATTTTATTTATATAGTATTTCGCGAAAATTCAGCTCAGATCTTTAATGTATAGCATTTCTGTAAAAAAAATTACAAATTGAGAACATCTAAATTACTAGTCTCTAAAAATGCAGAGTAAATCTATTAAATTTCTATAATTTTCAAATCTCTTAAAATCTCACTGTCGTAAATCTACAAATTAATATATCGATCTTCCAAATGTAATCTATAAAATGCCGTGAAATATCACAGATTGATCATTTTTCGGACACTTTGTAAATAATACTAATTCGCCACCCAGGAAGGAGACGCTTCGGACATTTTGCAATATTTTACAATTTGCGTTGCTGCGAAGCGAGAGTCTCGTTACTAACGTTCACATGTCGGAATTTTATTAAACGGGTCCTCAATTCTTCACTCGAGTTGCCTGATCAAGAAAGATGATCGCTCGCCGTCCAATGAAAGCCGTTTTCCCGCGCGTGACTTCCGTCGGATTCGCGTCGACAGTGCTTCCATTGACAAATAGACAGTCGCACGCGCACGCTTCACACGAGTTAATATCAAACCTACGATCCTCGAGAATTTTTCTGTCCCAATCTTGCTCTTCCATTGTTTTAGTAAATATAAAAACAAATTTCAACTGTATGAAACAGGAAAAGAATAGTTTTGAATCTTAATTGATTCGTTCTGTTTTATTCATCAGATCGTTTCAAAAGATATAGATTCTATTCTTTCCAAACGCGGCAATTGGAGCACAAAAATTCATTCCTGACATTTCTGAATTATTATCTCAACATTTTACGTACCAGAAGGCTGTTAAGTAATTGGCTTTCTTTGCGTTATGACTGAAAGTGATTTTAGCGGGGGTAACCCAGAAAATCGGGCCTCTTCGTCATCAGGTGCAACGCTGATGCAACGAAAATTAGCGATTGGTTGATTTGGGTCACGTGATTCGTGAGGGGGCGTAGGGTAGACTTCGAGTAGGAGTGGCGTTGTCTGGTACTGTAATTTGTTTTGTGTCGATTCAAATGTTTGCGTATCGATAAAATTTTATGGCAAAATGTCGTCTTCGTTTTCTAGTCGGAACAGTTGCTTCTGGGCCTTTCAGTGAGACGAATCGTACTGGGGTACAAGTCGTGCACAATTACAACTGTTGTTAGTTACATTATATCGTAATCATGCATGACAACAGCATATTTTAATTTCACTAATTTATTACTTAACTTGTTAGTCATATAATAGACAATAGACAGTTACAAAAACTAGGTTTCATCAATCCAATCGCGTTACGATTACTGTACCTGTGACAATTTCATTTACGCGTAATTTCACGAAATAAAACGTACACACCTTGCAACAAAAATCCAAGAAAGTTTCGTGTAATCGTACGTTTAGACGGTAATGTGCTCGACTCGCACGGTCGAAAACATACAAGCCGCTCGTGGCCAACACCGAAATTATAAACAGACCGAACCATCCCATTTATCAGCGTCAATAGAGCCGTAAATTTCGCGGCTAACTGTTCTCACTTTACCATCTGGACAGGGCCGCGCGAGAGAAGCTCGTGCGACACGAACTAGCGCCGGGCTAGCACGAGGATACGCGGCTGCAATCATCCGCGATTTCAGGATCCTCGCTGACTGCGCCGCGTCAACTATCTCAGATTCACGGCGGATGGTCGCCGGTCGTGTTAAATGGCCAGCGCGACTATCTAGATCCAAAGTACCTATTTCTGCTAAAGGCACGGAGGTGAGTGAAGCTCGGCGGCGGGGGAGGGGGAAAAATGGTCGCCAACGCGATTCGAGCGGCGATTCTTCGCCGCGGTTCGGGACGAAAAGCGAATTCCTGTTACACCGCCGGTTATCTACGCTGTATTACATTTCACGTGTTATTTATTGAGACAACGGTCATCGGTGTCGGAGAGGGAGGAGGATTCTCTGCCGAGTTTCTTCGTGTCCGTGGCGTTGGTCGCGACATCCTGCGATATTAATATTCAATTTGCACAGGTTCCTTCGACCGATCTATCGAGAGATAGATCGCAGTGATCGTTCGCGATTACGCCGATTATTTACGACGATTGTTGGACTGTATTTTTCGCTTCGTCAACGGGTGTCGAATATTCTCGGCGACGAACGGTGAGAACCGTTCTTATCTGATATTACGCGAATAGTTTAATCAGGAATGTGACAATTGACACGAGTGTGGTATCGACTTTGAATTCTCTGCTGTCGAGATGTCGTACGTTTGGAACGTGGAGTTTAGGGTGAAGGTTAGGAGACTCCTGAATTTTCAGTTAATTCACTGTCAGCCTGAATGTTCGGTTTATGCAGGCGTATTCACGAAAGAGTATTCAAAGACTCGGATACTGTTTTGTTGTGTAAATGTATGATAATTCCTCTTATTGGGTCCACTTACGTCTTTAGTGAATTTTAATGAATTTGAACGACATTTAATTACAATATTTATTAAATGACACGTAAATATCAATAATCGAGCGTTACTGAGTTGTAAATGATTGATGTTGTAGATTGTTTTATGGTCCTCTACAATGAAAACTGTATACATATATCCTTACTGTACTTTTCAGCGTGAGTTATGTTGTGTGTAAACGACAGGGTGTCCTAGTTTTACAGAAAGGGGGTGACTAATATAATAGCGATAGACCTATTGTCCATGGGGGGCGTGTAAAATATGCCATTGACTTTGTAT
>KQ435794.1:10246279-10258022 GCA_001276565.1 Melipona quadrifasciata | reverse complement strand
AAAGTTCTAAAAGACCAACGCGCGCCAAGACGAGGAACAACCGGTCGCCGATATTCCATTATCCCAAAAATATTCCCCGCCGCGGAGCTTCAAACATGTCGGAGCACTCGGCTCGAAGTTAATTTGCCATTGGCAGCCAGCGTGAATTCGACGAATTCAAAATCGAAGACAAGAAGAGGGAGGAGCGCACCTGTCGCCTCGATTCGCGTCGATAGCAACTAATTCGTATTTCCCGCTGTTCGTATTTCCTCTCAGAGACGTTTATCTCTTTCCTGTTTTCGTCTCTCTGTACTCGCGCGTCCGCTGTCACGGTTAATTCTTTTAATTCTCCGGCTCTCTCTCTCTCTCTCTCTCTTTGTATTTTATCACATGCACGGCGACGTTTCTGCGTCTTTATCGACCAGTCGCGAGTATTATCGGCCCGACCAATCGGTCTCGATCGACAACCCCGGCTCGTTCGTTGCACGCGCTCTTTTTCTCGTTCTCGTTCCTCCTTCATTCTTGTCTCTTCTGTATCTGACCAGTCCACCGACCAAGCAGTTCTATGCATCTTAATAGCACGTTAATGCTCGACTCGTCGAGATATCGAATTAAATTGCCTCGCCGCCGTTGCTTGCCGCGGGTATCCCGCTCCGAGTATCGACCGATCTATCGGTTCGCAACGAAACGAAAGAGAAGAGAAGAGAAGACGCGTCCGAACCCGGAGGGGGGAAAAAATCCACGCGCGTATTATAATAAAATTATAATATGGAAAGCAAAGTCGATCGTTCTCTTCAGATTCGTAGCGTTGCTGGCTGACCTTTCTTTTGCTTTCAATCGGTAATTAGAGATGGGCGGTGCTCTTATTTAAAACTTTCATTCATTGTGATGCAATTGTTTTACGTGCTTGCGTTTCGCTTCGTTTCTCCTCTATCTAGAAACGATCTCGTCTATCCCGGTGCCTCGTGAATATATACGACGACTCGAAGCATCGAGCAAAAATGGTAAGAACGAATTCTCGATAACGATTCACCTCAGCCTGGTGCTATCGAGGCGTCGATTTTTTCGAACGACGAACGTAAGACGCGAAAGAAAACTATAACCGCGGTCGAGCAAGCTGTTCTCGACAAACCGGACTGCTCGTAAAGCAATTGCCACGAAGCCAGAAACTAAACACGCGAGGAACGAGCGGCAAGCGCAGGATCCAGGAGACAAGCGTCAGGTAGCGTAACGATCGAATCAAATATCGGTAATTGCGCGAGAAGAAAGGACCGATGCTTTACGCCAGTCGAATCACAGCCTTTGATCCTGATTCTTAATAGACGACCGTCTTGCTTACGGATCGAAACGATTCGACGCCGTACGAATGATAAATTTGATAATCGAGTTGGAAATAATAGTTATTTGATATCGTTTGATATGCTGTTATTATCCAAAGAACGCCGAGCTTAACGTATATCGGAATTAAATTACCTGCGACATTTTTGTTAAATCTTATCGCCATTAGAAAACTTTGATGCGTTATAAATTGTATTTTAAATGCGGGAAAAAGCAAAATGAATTTTACAACGATTTAAAATATTACTGTTATAATTACGTAACTGTTGTAATGTATGAACTGTGTCGATCGATTGAGAATAAAGTATCGTTAGATACTTAGAGAAGACTCTTTACCCATGGAAATAAATTATTTTTGTGACTTTTTTTTACTAAATTTTTTAAATTTTGATCGCGAAAGCATCTTATCGTAAAGATAGAAACTAAAAAAATTATTTTTAACCATTTTGCCATAAGATTTTATTGATATCCAAATATTTGAATCGATAGAAAACAAATTACAGGCGCGATCGGTCAGTACCAGACAACGCAACGCCCCCTCGCGAATCACGTGACCCAAATCAACCAATCGCTAATTTTCGTTGCATCAGCGTTGCACCTGATGATGAAGAGGCCCAATTTTCTGGGTCACTCTCGCTAAAATCACTTTCAATGAGTTTTTATAACAATTTAACGCGGTATGAAAATTTGATACTTGAATCGTAAGAAACGATTTTCGCTTTTGACGAACACGTTAAAGACGTAAAACATCACAAATGCAAAAATACACAAATTGCGTACAAATGCAATTATCGATGTTTAATCAACATGATCGTTTAAACACGTGCGTAGAAATATGGATTTGCAGAGATAATAAATAATCTTTACTTCGTCTTCTACTCTTTAAAAGAACCTCGCGAGGCTTTCCAACTTAGTCAACAACCCGCACACCGATCGATATGACCGCGAAGCACTTTAAGAACTCGGACACCTCGAAACAAAACCCGATTCTTTCCTCGGCCGATCGAACTACAATGTGTATTTATTCGCAAGCACATTGCTCCGATAAACCGGTCGCAGTTACCAGTCGTCGAAAATTCTAACGATCGAACAATTAAAAGACAGGTGATTCTACATAACCATAATTTTGCATTTACATTTCTAAATTCGTTGCGGTTGCTTTGTCAATTTGCAACGAGCGTTCGTCTGGTTTTGACACGAAGAGAAGAACCTATGAGAAAAATCGTTGAAGCGATACGACTGAGCTTCCACTTACTCCACAAAATCGAGCGAACCTGTAGAACTTGTTCCCCCGATTTATGACGAGTGTTCGCCGGATTCTGACACGCGGAAACGAAGAAGAACCGAACCGCAGCAGAAAAGTGACTCGACTGAACTTCCTGAATTGCACAAAATCCAATGAAATCCTAACGTGGCTTCGTGAATTTACAAGTTCGAGGAGTCTTCGCCAGGCCTCGACACGAGAAAGAACGACTGAAGCGCGATTCAACTTCCAATGAAAACTGCAACGTACGTTTCTTCGATTTACGACGAACGTTCGCCAGACTCCAGGCAACCAACAAAGAAAAACCGAAGCGTTCGCGTAATATTACTTTCAACGATACTAAATCGAATGAAATCTACAGCGTGTACTCCCTCGATATTTACGACTCGAATTCCCTGCAAGCTGCTCCAAACACGTAGCAACCGTAAAAATCGAACGTTACGAATCGAATAACGAAGGAAAGCCGAAGCAGCGAAAAAGCTTGAAGCTCGAAACGCGCTTCCGGAGCAGGCAACGAACCTGATATAACACAATCGTCTTGGTCGATCAGCGATATCGCGCCATCGATGCTCTTACCCGCCGGATGAAAATTATTGCCAGAACGACGTGAATGTCGGCGGGGGCTTTAATGCTGATGGTCGACGGAATGCAGTAGAGTAGAGCGTGCGTCGTTGGAACTAGTTCAGCCTCGCGTCCATTGCACACGCGTCGCGGCATTGAAGAAGAAGAAAAAAAAAAAAAAGAAAGGAAGAAAGAAAGAAGATGCGGCAGGCGACGGTTATCGCCAACAGGCCGAGACAACCAGCCCGAGTGACACGAGAAACTCCGTTAGATTCGCGACCGAACGCAAAAGCGTGTATCGTGCACAGCTCGCTGTAGCGTTCCACGCGAAGAAAACCCAACGGACGTGGTTGTTTCGCGTCAGGGTTGGAATTTCACGTCGGCGAAAGATCTGGTACATCGGATCGTCTAGCGAGTATCTAATGACAGATACTGTTAGGAGGAATGCTTCTCCTAACGAGTGAAATTGCGTGTCGTTTTAACGTACGTTTTGCGCTCGTGCGTGTGTTTCATTTCCAAGCGTTTCATTTTGCTGGCTGGAAGCAAATTTTTGCGTTGGACATTTCTTGTTGGGGTTTCAGTTCTTGGAGCATGATAATGACAGAGATGCGATACCAGCGTGCATTTATTTTATAATCACGTAGTTATTCTGTAGCACAGAACAGTATACTCCTTTTTTTCCACGTATTTGAAAGCAAATTTCTTTCCTTTTATCGAACATTTTAACCTCTCGAGTTACTCCGCGAGATAAATAATAATCGTGGTAAAGAAGAAACACGTTTAAACATTTATATGTTATTTTTGTAAATTTGTATTTATATCATAAACGTATTATAAAATATTAAAATATATTAAATGCAACATCAGAGTATAGTATTAAGCTGAAATATCCAATAAAAGAAAAATCTGTTATAACTATTGGCTGTATAATAATAATATTTTTACCACCGCGTGTTATTATACAATTTTAAAAATTTTCAATCCAAAAACTGATGTCATCTGAGTGGTCATCTGATTATTTTTTGTAGAAACGATCGACTGATTAATGTTATATTTAACACACAGCTAGAAAAGAAGATACACTTTGCGCTCGCATATTCCAAGATAAAAGTCGAACATCGCTATACTTCTAAAGCAGAATTAATTTCCTAAAGAGCTTCGACAAAGTTGTGAGCTGTATTTAACTTGGAAATTTATTATTTTGCGCCAGACAGGCAAAGTCGATATTTGAAACGAAACTCCATAAGCAAAATTTGCTGTTGCTGCCTGCCTTTAAACACCCAAGGTGTATTTGCACCATCTTCGTTGTGATAAAGCACTTTACGAAACTTCGGTGGAAGGTAACGACGTGATACTAGAACTCGTAAAGAGGGGCGGAGGGCGAAAGTTTGGAAAGCCTCAGTCATGAAAATATATTAACTGAAAATGAGTAGGTAAATTAATCGAGTTTCCCGTAGCACGAAGAATGATTTTTCTCTGTCAACTACCATATAAAAGGAGAAGAGAGGAATTTCAGAAATATTAAATATAATTCGATGAGAAATGAAATTTGTGCAGTTGGCTTCGCTGCAAAAATGAAAAGAAATAATATTCTATGAAATAACATACATTCGCAAATATACAATTGCTCGCGAGAGTTTTCGAACATTTTAAGAATTTTTTTATGAACACATTATCTGTGTTACGTGAAACATTTTGATATTATTATCGTAGGTATATTTAGACCTGTTACAAATTTAATCACGATAGTGTTTTTCTTTTGAGTATCTATTCTCTAATGAAGCAGAAGTAGAGACAATCTAAAACGTTTAAAATAATTAGTTTCTTTGTTGTTAGAAGTTCGATAACGCGTGACAGTCGAAAGATAGACACTTACAGATGACTTGTTTTATTATGAAAATGTTTTAAAATAATAAAAAAAAAAGTGAAAACGCAGATAATATACTGATATGAAAAATTCCAATAAATGCTCCAATACTTTCGTGAACAACTATACCGATTTCCAACGTACAAACGAGTCCGACATGTAGTAAAATTCTCGAAGAAAAAGTTCTCAAGCAAGAAAAAGAAAAAAGGCGGAAACTACGACAGCTTGGAGAAATAAAACCGGGATAAGAAAATCGTGGAAATATCAAGAGAGAGAGAGCCGGTTACGAAGGAGTACGAAGACTAGGGACGGGAGCAACGAACGATAAACTGTCCCGCGAGCCGCGTGTCGGAGGAATCGATCGCCGATCGATCCTCTTCCACTCTCTCGAGCGAGTTCAACGAGAGAGATCGTTCAAAGTAGAACCGTGAATGATTCATTCGCGATGTCTAGCGAACGCTGAAATCTCGCCACGGTGCCACGTAATTACACGGCGAGTAATTAGCCCGAAGAGTCCCACACGTATTTGCGTTTAGGGGGTCCCACACTTACGCGCGCGTGTTTGACGAAGCGACGAGGCAAGCGTAATAAACATGATCTACGATTTGGCGCGCGCAACGCCACAACACCGTGTACGTACGTTGATTGAAACGTTTCTCCCTTCAACTGAAATAAGTTTCCTAATGAAAACTGCAATCTGACATCTCGTGCGCGCTCATGATACTGGAACAACCCGAGTGAAGTAGAGTTCGCCTCTTCAAGAATTCGAAAGCGTGATTGTAAAATTTGTAATTTAATCGAGAACAATATCAACCCGCTGGTCTCCTACGATGGGATCCTCCACACAAGTGTTAAGTTCGTAAAATCTTCTCGGTAATTACGGACGATGCCTCTTGTACTTTCACTTTTCCGGCCGAAAAGCGAATAGGTAGGAAAAGACGGTTTTATAATGAGCAGTAACGTTTCTCATTTTCGCCGGAAGCACGTACGCACGTACGCACGTCGTCTTAAACGCGTGCGAAACTTCGGGATCGTGCGCAGAATCAACCTGCAACGCGCCGTCGTAACGAAACGTTCTTGGTCGTAAATTTTACGCGGCTGTAATTTATTAACTATTCGGCGGGTTTATACGCGAGCTTTTTCGCCGCTCGTTCGACTCATTCGTGCTTTCTTCGTCGTTATCTCCAGTTACCAGAAGTCATCGTTCCCTACCGCTGTGCTTGAGAATTTACTATTATAGACGGAGTTATTACGTTTTAATTAGCGTCACATTGGTTACCAATAGCCTGCGAATATTTTATGGAAAATTTCTAATTCCGAGAATGCGAGCAATCGAAAACAAAAATAAAGGAATAAACGTTTTGACTGCCAAACGTTATAGAAAAATTGGACACGCGCGATTCACCTAAAAGAGAAATCCACAGTCTAGTTACCAAGTTACAAGCTAATACATACTTCAGAATTATTACATACATGTTATTATGATACATCAATCCCAACTATAGCAATAAACCAAGCAATAAATACATCGATTTCTTGAAATTTGTCTAAAAAGAATTATTTCAGAAAAGAATAAGTTAATTCTGAAATATTTTTGATTAACAGAAAGAAAAAGATAGGTGAATCAAGAATGAAAGAACGCAACAGGGATTAAATGAACCTTCAGCCATTCATTTAAAAATCTAATTTTCTGTGGCGTGAAACGATATGTAAATCGAAGCGTGAACGACACGTTTCATAGTTCGACGAACGAACGTCCGACGTTTTACAAATGACCAGCGCAGATCGAGGTGGCAGACGTTGTACAGGTGTACAGCCTAGGATTCGCGACGACGTGCGCGAGGTAACGCGGAGCGGAAACAACGGCGGATGCATCAACGGAAACACGCGTCGACTTTCTAACTACGCACCGTAGTAAATCTTACGTGAATACCAAAAGATCAAAAAGAAATTATTCGAGCGCGCGTTTCCTTGCAACGCGTGCTCGGCTAGCTTCCGAAAAAGTTTGTCGACTTTACGTAAGATTTACTATCTTGACCGTACACTCTTCTGTTCTCTGCGATAAGTGGAAAACGTTTCTAGAATAAATAACGCAACGTGCCTCTTAGTTAACTCCATTGTTCCGAGATATCTCGAGCTGAGCGTTGCGACAGAGATTTTGTTTCTCAAACTGCTTTTCTTTTCTAACTCTAAGACGATAAAAATACAATGTTCCTCTTCCAATCATTGTACATTTAAAAAAACTGCATGACTCATCCTAGTTCTGACTAGGAAATGAAGATGATATGCAAACATTTGAATCGATAGAAAACAAATTACAGGTGCGGTCGCTCAGTACCAGACAACGCCACTCCCACTCGAGGTCACGCCCACGCCCCCTCACGAGTCACGTGACCCAAATCGACCAATCGTTAATTTTCGTTGCATTAACCCGATTTCTCGGATTACCCCCGCTAAAATTACTGATACGTTCAACGAAAAGAGGAATCTAACATACGAAAATAGCCACGTGCGTACGAATAATGAAACTACACCTAACATCCGACTGTAAAATACAAATAATCTACGTAAATATAATCTACATAGTATAAAATCACCGAAAGATCATCGCGTTCATTGATTTACAACGCGTTGTCATAAACCGTGAGCATCCTCACAGCCGAATTAGTAACTGAAGATTGATGCTCGAGCTTCGTCACGCACAGAGAGGGTTAAATACTCGTACGTGTTCCCTCGCTCGAAAACGTGCATCGACGCTACTGAATCACCGCGTATCTGAGATGCTGGACGTACACAGCACGGCACAATACCAATCGTGCGCGGATCAGCCAGCAGGAAGAAAGAGCGGGGAAAGCCGAGTGAAAAGAGGGACGAAACGACAGACACAGGCGGCTAAACGCGGGATAGAGATATTTATTGGCGTAGTCGGTGTCGCCTGTACGCAGCCAATTTACATCTTCAGTCGTACGCGTAAAGAAGAGATACGCGCAAGACGGATGGATCTCGCGGTAGAAGCTCCGTTAGATCGTCTCTGGTCTGCACTAACATCGGAAACAGTTATTGATTTGTGCTCTGACGCGAGCTACCAGATTCCAACGAAATCATTCGTAACATTCCACCCGCTTCCGCTACGAGGAATAATCGTATTATCAATATCTGTATCTTCTCGCATGGAAACGCAAGATTTTGTGCTACTCGGGTTTATAGAAATCGACGATAATCTTTTTTAGCCTCGACGGTCAACTATGTATATTGATTTATCTTTAATTCTCCACTGTGACTTTTTTTTTTTTTTTTTTTGCTTTTATAAAGATGGAAAATATCCATCTTTACAAGATCTAATCTAACCTAAATATTATGATATTTTATACGTGTTAATAAAGATACGTGTTACAGAGGTTAAAATAAAACCAATGAAAAAATCTTTTTAAAAAAATTAATTTAGAGTAAATCAGTAGAGAATGTCGGAAGTATCTGTAAACTTTAAAGGCTTCAGAATCTTCGAAAAATTCCCCATTCGCGCGAACAATCGCCGCGCGAGTAAATTGAATATCGCCAGAAATCTGCACCCGCCCACGACAACTCCAATTGTGAATGCACACGCGGCGAGTGCGATGATCCACGCAGCGCTCCACGAGAAATGAAACAAAACAGGCGTGCAACAGGCTCCATCGAGCGTCAACATTAATAACTTCATCAGGGGAATAAAAGAAAGATGAAGAAGAAAAAGGAGAGGAAGAGGGAGAGGGAGAGAAGGTTCGCGGGGCCCCGAAACGGCGAGCGGAATTCATTCTGGAGCGTCGTAAAAGCGGACAAAAAGGATCGGGGGCTGGTCGTGATCGTCGATTTTCGGGCGGCCGCGGCGGCGTCGATCGGGACAATGGTAGGAGAGAGAAAGAGAACGGCGCTCGAACACGGGACAGAAGGAGCGCATTATGGTATGCAGCTATGCAGTCAGGCACGTTATATGATTATTTTGCGCGGCCACGGCAAGGCCACCCTACGGCGAGATGACAGGACCCCCTCTTTCTTTCTTTCTCTCTGGATCTCTCTGGCGCTCTCTCGTCTAAACCCGCGAACGAATCCCGGATCGGGAACCTTGAGGAATTCCCGAACCGCGGGCGCCCGTTTAAAGAACCGAACCGGTGTCCCCGTATAAAACGACGAGAATGTGTCGCACAAAAGACCCCCCGAACGGGTCAACCTGGGTCAAAGCGACGCGATTTGGTTTATGGCGCAAGCGAGAGCCTCTTCTCTCGTGCACTGTTGTATTTTTTCGTCGGGGATTTTTTTTTATTTTTCTTCTTCTACGGTAACAACCACCGCATTTTTCTATTCGTTTCGCCTGTTTTTCCATTTCTACGTGTCTTGTTCCTCTCGCGAAATTTTACTCCGAAATGTCGCGTGTTTCTTTTCATTGCGAAGAAAGTGTTCCGTTTGTTCGAGCCATAAGGTCGCGTTGTGGAACACCTTAACACGTGAAATGCAATTTTCAGACGAGTGTGCAAATGAAACACTGTCGTGTTAATCATTTTGAGAAACGGAATTTGAACATTTTGAAATATAAAACCAAACGCGGTAATAATTTTGTCGGCTAAAACTCGGCGCGGATGATCAGTTTGTAACAAAATTCTCCGCTCTCGTAACTTGTCACTACGTTTTCACGGCTCCCGATCGCTGAATCAGGAGCACTCAGAACTTCCAACAGGTATTCGTCAACTTGCTTCTAATTAAATTGAAGAGCTCGGACGAGTTTTCGAGCCGGTACAAAATTATGCACTACGTGCATAAAAATCCACAATCCATTGATTATAATTAGCCGGCGATTCGTGTGCGCTTCTGCTTTGCATAGTCGCGTGTGTTGTAGTTGGTTCAAACGTACCGCGGTTGATGGAACAAACGAAGTGAAAGGGATAAAAGTTAAACGATGGAAGTTTAGAGCAGGTACGTTCGTGCGATAATTGGAATAGATATAACGTCATTCTGTTCGTCATACGTGCGACTACTGGATTTCATTGTTCCCCGCGTCTTCGGCGAGAATGTCAGGTAACGGGCAAACTTACGAACGGATATCGAAAAATCTGGCCGACGGAGTGCCTGTCAGCAACCCCTCTGACGTACGCCTATTCAAACTCTCCAAATATCGAGCGCACTTGGGGCGCACAGTGGGTCAATTGTAGCGCAAACTCACTCACAATAAGTCATATTTATCGAAAAACGCATGCAGCACCATTTCACTTCTTTCGCACTCTCGTCGAATCCTTCCAATTACTAATCTCCTTCAATCGATAGTGCCAACAATATGTCAGCTATGTACGGATAACGTGGTACCAAAGCTCCCTCCGATGTTTTTCTATAGGTTTACGAGTGGTTTACGATAAATTAAATGCATTTTCGAAGAATGTAGATTTATACGAAAGAGCAAATAAGGAATAACGAATCTGTGCTCGTCAAAAGGAACTCGTGTGAATTACTTTACATAGAAATCGGTGTCTTCGTGTGCTGTGGATTTTTGTACACACTTTCTTTTGAAAGAAAATCCTCAAAAGTCTCGGGGAACTATCCATTTGAAATATCCAATATTCGCTGTGAATAACAAAATTTCTAAATTGCAGATTCTTGCTTTACTATTACCACAAAGCACCGTTTAATTTCGAAACGTAATTCCAAGACTTTCATGCCTTGGGTACGTAATATGCAAAAATCGACATCCAAATACCAACGTACGGAGTTAATTATAAAATACAACAGATAAAAACGCACTTCGTAGAAACGGAAAAGTGCGTAACAACAATTACCCGCGAAGGCGAGAATATCGGGGCATCAGAATCACGTTTCACAGCCGCAAACGTAGAAGCGATGCCTCGCAACTACGGAGAAAAAAAACAGAAGAAAAAGAAATGAAAAGGAGTACGAACAACGCGCGTTCCTATCTAGAAACTACCTGCGAAGCAAGCACAACTCGAGCGGAGAATTTTCGAAACCGCTGATCGCAGCGACTTCGCTAGGCATAGGCCGGTCGAGCTACGTTTACAGGTGTGTCCCGGGCGAGTTGCACGCCGGCCGTTTTCTATCGCGGAGCTAAGAACACACCGTGAACACACCGTGATTAGTATTCGATCGTCGGTATCGGCGTGTTCGCGTTACGTAAAGCCGACCACGAAGCGCATTCCAAGGCGTAATTATTAACACAATGGCTGCATTGTTAATCAGGAGGGGGTCATAGTTTAATTGCGGTGTAATTGCGACTAACGCAGGATGTAATGACGCGGACGAAATTCATTAGCGCTCGTTTCCTTCGCTCTGTCTGTTCCCCTCCGGGACTTTTTCCTCGATTCCCTCGTGTTATTAATACGTACGTACGTAGTTTCGAGCAAATCGCGGTGCTGCTCCTCGCGAAGAATGATCGCGGTTCATCGACCATCCGCGGTAAGAACTGACCGAGTATGTCGACAAACGGAGACGTACGAACTTGCTACTCGACTACTTGCTTACTCGTTCGTTAATTGTTATCATCGCGAGATTATCATCTAGGCTGATCTCGATGCAGAGCGACTTCTCATGCCGTTGCGATTTCTCATTTTGTATTTATATAATTTATATTTATATTATATTTATATTCTATTTTACAATTTATATTTACATTATATTTTGTATTCTACGCCCTCTCCGATTGAAGCAAAATTGAATCAAAAATTTCGCAAGTAAATTTTTGCGAGAAAAATTTATCCCAG
>KQ435794.1:10223070-10242397 GCA_001276565.1 Melipona quadrifasciata | reverse complement strand
ATGAATATCTATACGACAATATTAATTATTAGTAAATTAAAATTAATTTAAAAATAATTTCTGAATAAATTTCGAAATATTTGAATATGTACTTTCGTGACCCTTACGAATTATATACTCGTATCAAATTTCTTGCACATATCCTACATGAAATTTTAGACCTATTTCAACTCTCATCAATATATCCAGCTTCCATCAAGATACGAGCCTCGACCTAGTGCAACGAAATTTCAAATAACACAGACAGCAATAACAAGTGTCTACAGGCACGCACCTACTTTTCGTTTGTCGAAATTTACAAGTGAAAATCAGCGTTTAGCGAAATGAAAGGAAAGTATGCCAACAGCGAGACACGGTTTCCTAGCCTATATCGCGTGCACGTTTGATTCAATCTCTAGTTCAATTCCTGTCATCCGTGCGTGCAAATAAAACGTTGCTCCGAGCAGATAACGCACGGGATACATTAAAACTTTCATTCCATCTCATTACTCTCGAATGCTATCTATAATTATATCCGACGAGTATCTACTTTCATCGCGCTAATATTTAACCTCTCGCTGATTACGACTTTTATAGTCGGCAATATTTTTTAACACGCTCGATTTTTATAACGCGAAATTACGGGTTTCATGCCGCGCTATTATCCGTGCTACTTTCTCGTTTACTCTTCGCTTCTCCGCCTGTTTATCTCATTATTATGATTTACGATTACAAAGTTCGCGTAATTGTGTATCGGCTGATGTAGAACGAATCGGCTCGTTTTATTTACGAATGAGAGAAAACCTTTCCAATGATATTCGCAGCGACAAAGCTTCTGTCTAGCTTGGAATTAGTCGAACTCCATGTTTGAAATAATTTAACAACTTGGATTCCAAATCTTTATCTTTCGGAAGTAAAAAATTCCCCAATCATCAAGAAGTTGGTTTTATTTTATGAATGAAAGATATGACACGCCAAAGATATTACACGCGAGAAAAATTTCAATATCACGAGTGTTAAACTTCTGTTTGCCTCTGTCGTAATTTACACTGCTCGCACGTGTTGAGATCGAAAATTTAGGTAACCTGAATATGACTCTTTTTTCAATAGCGCGTGCGTGTGACGCAAGTGAGTGAATTTATGTCAGATTTCTAATCTTATGTGTATTCTAATCTTGTGTGTAAATTTAATCAGGCGTATGCGGTGCTATTTGAAATTGCGTTAACGACCTCATTGCCTCGAGTAAAGCTAATAACCAGAAGAAATCATCTGTTTGCTTTGCTCCTACTGATGAAGCCGTAGCATTCTTCTTTTGAAATACTATTAAGACAAAGGTACCACTGCACTGTGTCACTTCCCGACGTTTGAAATAAAATATGAAATTAATTCATCAATTAGCGCAATTGACAATTGAATTGTTTCCGTTGCAACTGTGTTAAATTAATTCGGTATACTGAAGTTCAATACGTTCTTTATCAACGAGTGATAGTGAATTTTTCTTCTACTTTGTATCTCATGATTCCTTTATTGTAAATAAGTTGTCTTATTGTGTTTATTGTCATTGAAATAGCAGTACAGAATTTCATTTATTCAAATTTTCTCGGCAGATAAACAATTATAATGTTAGAGTCGTTAACACGATTTCAAAAAAATTTAGTTCCTATCACATGAACTCTAATTAGAGACTGGATTAGTATCTACTATCTACTATCTACATATTATTTTTCGTTCACATAATAGACAAATGAAACTTATCTTCAATCAACAAAAGTACCAGGCTACTGTAATTGACTTATACATTAAAAAACAAATCATTACAAGTAGGATGCGGATTTTACGCATTTATGGATGATTGGGAGTAACAAATACAAAAATACCTATGTAAAATATTCAAAGTGAAGCATATTATGTATTAATACATATACATTAGTATATAATACATATTATGTAAAACAATTTTTTCCCAGATTCTGCTTCTTTAGTGATGTTCATAAAAATTTAAAACTGTGCAAAATTCACGTCCTAATTATATATATAAGTATTCCATTTTGAACGTTTTACATATTTTTGCACGCGTAGATTTTTTATTCCTTAAATTTCACAAAAATGCGTAAAACGTCTGTGGCCTAAATACAACATTGTCACTCCCCAACTCCAAATTATATTCCAAGCTAACGTTATCTCCCGTGCTCGGAGACACCCCGAGCGCGCATCAAGACTCACTCGATTACGCAACGAGGCAGCAAATGAAAGTAATCTCTTTGCAACCAGGATACACGGGCCAAACGAGATTTCGGGTCTGTTGGTTGAACAAGTGCAAACACGGCACGACGCGTAAATCACGGGAATGATATCGCGCCGCCTTAATCGCCGCTCCATAAACATTTCGGCATGTTTCGCGTGACTTTCGAGTTCCACGGGGTGGAGATGAAAAGGCAATAAAAGGCGAGGACCGAGCCAGCCAGATACGGGAACAACGGTAATTCCACGTACCCAGCCGTGGAAATATTTGGAAAGCGAGCGAAAACCGTTTCACTCCCTTTGAAATATCGCAGCAAACGATCGTTATCTACCGGAGCGCGTATGTACCATGAGCGTACAAGCTCAGTGGCAATTCCATATCAGAAACCGCGTTAATCAGGAACAATGGACACTTTGTCCAATAAACAGCTCGTGGAAATTGTTTCGAACTGCTGGCCAAAATTCGATCCCGCATCGCCTACCGCGATGCTCGTGAGAGCTTGTGACAGAATTTTTACACGTTTGCTTCCTTTCGATTTTATTCTTTGCTTGCTCTTTGTCTTATCATTGTGACGATGACTTCGATTATTACGGTCGACTTTATCCCCTACGCGCAACATTTCGTTCACTTGCGAGAGATTATAGCTGTTTGCTGACATCTAAAACCGAAGAAAACTAATAATTATTGCATAATGAACTAATATAATGCAATAGTAAAAAAAAAATAAAAATAAAATTTTCAAAGTGCAGATTACAATATGATAAACAAACATGCAAAATATAATATAGTATACCGAGTAAACTCAATGGAACGTAATATAATAAATAGATTGCGTATTTTTATACTTTTATAATGGTAATTAAAGATTTAGATAGGAAATGCATTGACGCTGGAACTAGTGATATCTAGAAATTACGGTACAATAATGAACTTGATATTTCATTATTGAAACTTCTAAAAATACGAGTACGATTTTGAACATCTATAAAATTTTTATGAAAAATTAGGAATCGACTTTTTGACTACTTTGGTAGTTCTAACATTAATTATAAAAAGTGTTATAAACTTCTTATAAAAGTATTTTATAACTGTATTTTTCCACAAAAGAGTATTACGTGCACTCCGTGCAATATTGCACTTTCAAATTTTCCATAAATATATAAAAATCCACAGTATCTGACGGTAAAGTGCAAATCGTACGGCTTTATTTTCACACTTGCTCATTTTTTGGTCGCAGTGCCTTCGTATTGGAAGACGCAACTCCGTGTAATCAGGAATTCCTTCGATCGTCGGTTGAAGTTGAAAAATGAAGTTGTTCAATTTAAGAGGGGAATTCGTTCGACGCAAAGGTAATTCCTTCTTAAGAAACGGCCGCTTTTGTAGTTTAATTGGACGAGAGAAAGGACGACGAATATGGAAATACACGGGGACTGTCGTTTTCAAACGTGCATCGAGATTCTCAAAGTGGAGCAACCGTCAAGATAAGGAAAAGTGAATCGACCGCTTTCACGGTTCTTTACGTTATATATTTGGGATCGTGAATTAAGCCGGGCACGGTTCAATTAGTTCGATTCAGCTGCGCACGTTCGACGTTTGTACAAAGTTTCCCATTGAGAAAATATTCGCTAACGATTGATCTGCATGTACGCATATATACACGAGTGTTGTACACGTTTATTCGACGCGCTAGAGGTCGGGAGTCGGAGGGAGCAAACAAAATTTCACTTTCTGACCGAAGCAAATAAATGAAGCGAAGCTCGAGCCTGGACTGGAAATATTGAATATTCATCGCGTTGAAGAGTTCTTTCGACTACTGTTCCAGAAAAGGCAATAATTTGGATTTAACCAATATTCAAATTTAAACGAACAGTGCTGAATTCAACTCCGCGAATTTTTGGAACTGAAAAACACCACGAGTAAGTTCCGAAAATGCGTAAATCACGCGTATCGATATTTAAAACAAGAAACAAACCAGTTCCAAGTAACGCTAATATTTATAGTTGAAAAATCCCGAATGGAAGTACGCCTGCTTCGTAATTTATTAATGCCTGCTTAATAAATCAACCACTTCCACGAGGAAACACGAATACTCTTTCTTTCAAAATGTGCAAAGAACGATATCCTTCAAAATATGAATCTTTGATTCTATCCCTAATATTTTAATATTATTCGAACATTCTATTATTTCAACAGAATATTTAGCATTGGATATCTTTTCTTGATATCCAAACTACTTTTTTATTATTATTTTATTATTACACATATAAAAATATTTTATTATATAGAGATACAAGGTTACATTGATAAATACTGGTAGAATGAACTGTAAACTAGAAATTTTTTCACTAAATATTTTCCGACTTCCGTAGACATTTTAAAAATCATCCTGGTATAAGTTTACTGTCATTGCAGTGCCAATAAAATTTCACACACGATATAAATTGATCGAAAAAAATTATACGAACACTTTCGTAAATTACTGTGCAACCATCATCGAGAACGCGCTCACGTGCAAGACGAGAAATCCACGGGACCTCGTCGCAGGTCAGTGTCTAAATACGACGCGCGAATTTAAAATCCCTGTAAATCACGAGCATCGGGGGAAGAGCTCTGGCGGTTTCCAGACGGTCTCCCATGGCCCGTTCGTTCCATTAACGGAGTGAACGCCGCGCGCCTTTGATTTTCAGCCACTTCGGTCTCCTTACGCCCGTTTCTCGTTCTCTATTCCCTCGCGTGCACGCGCGAGCGCATGGACACGCTCAGCCGCGGAGCATACGCGACAATAGCCGTTAACCGAGCTCGTTTTATTGTCGCGCACTTATTGTCCGTCGCGTATCGCGGCTCGTAAACATCGTCCCGCCGCTGAAAGCATGCCCCGTGGGCAGATTTTGTAATCGTTTTAGAGGTTACGCCAAGAGGTTGATCCTTCGCCACCACCGATGCTTCGCGACGCATTGCGGATCAACGCTCGCAGGCCAACGAACAACGATGTAACGATAAACAGAGTACATATCCTCGATATCAACGTTTCGGGCAATGTCAACGATTATACGCCAAATATTATCCCCCTTTCGTGGAATTTCAAGGGTACGATCGAATCGAGCAAATGGCTCAAGTACGTACAAGTTCGCTCGAAATACGTGCTAACGTGGATAACGATTCGATGTACTACGCATATTCGATGGACTATGTTTTTAAGGGATGAATTAATCGCTCGAAATACTACGTAGACGATTCGATGTACCTGAGGGATGAATCAATCGCTAGCTAGTTACGACGAAACGAAGGAACGCCAAATTTAACTTTCAGCAACACTTTCAGTCGATCTAAAAATGCTATTTTAGCATCTCGCGGTGTCGCCGGAGAGCGTTGAAATCGTGACAGTGTCCGTAACGTCTGGAGTATTCCAAAACTGTACACCGCGGTCGGATTCGTAGCTGCCAGGACCGAGGAAACCGGCTATTTATAACGAAACGTGTCTTAGAACGCCGGATTCCGTCTTAGGCCTTTCCGAATCGTAACGACGATTACATGGAAACGAAAAAATCGGATAAACTACGGATTGCTGTTAAATTTGAAGTTCGTTACTTACCGAAGGCGATGGACAGGCGTGGAGAGTGAGGTTAGCCGCGAACCATGCTCGATGCGAATGTTACGTGCGACGATTAGCAACGGGGTGTAAAGGCGGAGTTGGCAGGGTCGTTGGAGCCGGTGTCCCGGGACTTGGTGGTATTTCAGTCTTTTTCTCTCCAAAAGGCACAAGTGTCACTGCACCGAGGCACGACTTACAGGCACGGTGGGCCGGCGTGCGACGAATCGCGCGGCGGTGGTTCGCGATACCGAACACGGTAAGCTCGCTCGCTCGTCGCGAACGTGTCGAGGCGAATCGAAAGGAAAACACCGGGAATTTTCGGGTGGTGGATGTGAACGTGAGCTTCGATCGATGTCCGTGCGCAGACTGCCCGCACCTCGCTGCTGCCGGGCGTTCGTCACGTCGCGGTCTCTGTCGGGCCGCGTTCGTCTCGCTTCGACCCTCGCTTCGTCTCTCGCTCGGTTCGATTCGACGATCCCCCCCACTCGCGCGCCGTTTGTATCGTCTCGTTCGTAGAACGCGGGACGCGCGCGCTTCCCCTTCGAAATAAACGTTGGTCTCGCTTGTTTGTCCGTTCGTTCGGTGCCACGACCCCGAGCATCGAACGTTTTCCACCCGTTTTCCATAAAATTCGCACCGTGACTCGCGCGAGCTTTTCCATTTATAGCGGCTGACTGCGCGATGCGCGCGCATCCCCTTTTGATGTATCAATGCGCGCGCGACTTTCGAGAGTCGGGCCCTCCGATCAAACCACCGTTCGATAATCTTCGGCAAGCGAAAAAACACGATCGTTTGAAGTTTAATGGCTCGACGGAATTTTTCATTGTTTTTGATAAACAATCGTGGTTATCCATATTTGTGGACACTCACGAAACTAATTGAACATCTGTAAAAATTTATTACGAAAGTATCACGTATACCGTGTGAAATATTTTGAATACTGTAAGGAAATTCAACTTGAATATTGTACAAATCTAAAAATGTATATACAGAAATAATAAACATCGGAGAACTATTTAAAATATCTCATTACATTAACCTCTTGCGCTGGAATGACGTGCCACGCACGTCGAGAATTTTTTGTCTCAAATTGCAACATTTTCTCAGTTTTAAGTACATTTAAATGTAACCCAGGCAAAACAAATGTTTATTACTTCTTAATAATTTCTATCCAGTGATATCATACCGACGAGTTCAAAAGAAAAAGAAAGCGACAAATTATTGTATACGGTTCGGTCACTCGTTATGGTCCGCGAATCAGTTACCGACGCAAAGAGTTAATAAGCTTTAATATTCAGCGGGATCCCATATTGTACGCTTAAGCTATATTCACACTATACTAATTTTTTTACTAAATTTGCAATAAATATATTGTATCTCCTATATACATTTTCAAATTGATTTTAAATTTTACCTGTATAATCAATTGTGTCTCATTATAATGTAATTTTCAATAAATGTTTTATATAATGTACACATAAAAGTTATTGCACGTGATATGTTTTTAGTATACTCACACATAATTTCCGGCTTTTATAGGTAGTACAATTTTCGTTCATTTTATTTCAGTTCAATCCACCGTGTAATTGATTTACTTCTTTCTCTATATAAGACGCATTTTCTCCGATAAGACGCATTTTCATTAGAAAGACAAGGCTAGAATGAATCAAGTTGCACGTTTCCCGTTTTCTATACATCTTTTGGTATTATCCACACATTTATGTATGTATTTGCAATCTGTACGATAACTCACATTTGATTTCCTCTCTACTTCTGAATCCTGCTGCGTGTGCATTATGTCAGTTACATTTGCCATAATTTATAGTACTGTGAACAAATAAGCTCCTAGTCGCTTACGTATTCGATCGAACGTATTGGTAAGAATATGCGGACGAAAATCATTTTATTCAGATTTTCATCTTCTTTCTTGGCAAAAACTCTAAAAATTCTACGTTTGGAGAAAATATATCTCGATTACGTTCGTTTATGCCAAACAAAATTAATATATTATTATTTTATTATCAATAATTAAAATTAACTCGAAGAAAGACAGAGATGTATCGTATATAATATATCATACTCTTGATAAAAATTCGCTTCATTTCCCAAATATCATTATAATTACTCTATTTTGAACATTTTATGAACATTTTATTGAATTCTCCATCGTAATAGTCCTATTTTCGTTGAAAATATATAATCTCGAAAAAAACGAAGATTTCTCTACTAATAGATTGACCTTACTTAATTTCTTATGTCGTGGCTTTATCGACTTGTTAAAGGTCGATAAACCTATTGGTCAGATGTTGCAACGTGTATGTATGACCTATAAACTTTCAGGAACTTTTCACGAACTAATTAAAATTTACGCTCACTTCCTATATACATCTTTCTATATACATCAATTGAGAAATTCTGGAAACCTTCGGTATTTTCTCATGGTTTTGACATGTTTCCCGTTCTTAACTTCAACGCTCTAAAGAAAATCCTAAGAGGTGGAAAAAGCTAAAAGCAGTTCAACAGTCAGTCTTCAAACTCAGTTATTAGCGATCAGGCTATTGACACATTCAAGCAAATAAAGCCTTACAATCGTCTGTTAACTAATCGAGTCATTCAATCCGACACCGGTGGGTGGTCCTTCGGCAAATATCCTCGAGGCGCCAAGTGCAATAAACAAAGGCACGCGATCAAACATGGTTTTGCATATTCGAATACCTGTCGCGAGACGGTGTAGCTTCACAAACATAACGCAACAGAAAATTTTTCTGCGCTTCAAACACTTTCGTCAACCACGATATACCCGTTGGTTAATGCCGATTTAAACTGTCCGGGCACCGATCATCCTGCCATGCCCTTCTCCCGAAGAAAATAAAAAGTCGAGAGACATCAACGTGCAAAACTGCACGTTACCGTACGTGTCTACCATCAACGTCACTTACCACTATCAAGCTAATACTCGGGGTAATTGTTTAATGTATACCTTGAATCGCCTCTACCCCATCGGGCACTCGGCATCAGCGTGAAGTTAATGGCACGTGTTTACTCATTCCAGCGTGCACTCGCGATCTCGTTAATTGGCTCGCGGCGCGCATTCATTGATTAATGACGACCCCTCCCAGCCAGTTTTCATAATCACCGGGCTGCTGCCTCGATTCCCGACCCCTCTCTGCCCTCGTTCGCCGGCAATCGACGGATAAAAGGGTCGTTGAAAAAGAGATTGCCACTCTTGTCCCCGCGGATTCGGCGCGTTATCGCGCGTGTCGTCGCACTGTCCGCATTGACGCGCATAGAAAACCGGATGGACGAGGAATCGACGGGGGCGGCCATTGTGCCGAAAGGTGAATCGTCGATCGAGTCAGGAAGCACCGGGTAATAGGATATTTTTCAGGCATCGTCGACGCGACCTCGTTTCGCCTTTTTACGGTTTCGAATACGTCCTGCAGCCTAGAATACGTCCGCGATTTCCTGCGTCGTCTTGCAATCGATTGGCAAACAGTGAAACGGCTGGTGGAACTTTCTTCGTAGAAAATTGAGGAAAGTACGTTCACTCTTATTTTCCAGTTAATAACAAAGTAAATTGGAAAATTCTTTTTTAAGTAAGAAGAAAGAGAATTACAGATATAACAAAATGAAACGTACAATCATTTGGATAATAATAAGAAAGATAAATCACGAAATTTTCCAAGTAATAATAAAATGAAGTGCAAAATATTTCAAGCAATAACAGATTACAAAATTTCCTACTTTATAACGATAAATTATAAATTTTCTAATGGACAATTCTGATGCTGATTTGTAAGGAACTTGTCGGCACGCAACCGAATGCCCCGTATTGGTTCCCTTTTAATCACCTTTTACGACACGCAGGGAGTACGTTGGGCCTATTCTTCTTCCGCGCCCACAGGGAGACACAATTTTCCACAATCGCCTCAAACAAGAACGGTAATTACGCCAGGCGTTTAACGTCTTCACTACCGATACCGTAATTGAACAAAAAAATCCTGAATGGGGCCGTTTGCCACAAGCGTGCACTTGTCGTGACGCTCGTAGTGCAATCAATTGCACGCTCGTTAAAGAGGAAAAGAGCAGTCGGGGGAAGACGAGAGGACGGAAGCGAGAAGGAGAGTAACCGGCAAAACTGCGAACGAATTGTGGGAAAGTTCGTGCGGTAGCAAGAAAGCGCGTTTCGATGAGCCCACATCGTTCGTCGTCTCCATTGTGCTTTCGCTAGACGAGACCGTCACCGATCCTCCAGATAGAGTTACCACCTTTTCTTTCCGGATCCGCTCGCCCTCCGTGATTCGCCAAAGATTCGTGACGAAACTGAATTTCAAAGAGGAAGACACGTATACGCGAGTCATAGAAGACGAGTCTTCTTTTGTTCTACATTAAGCTTCAATGGGTTTCTTTATCGCTGTTTCGTGGCTTCAAAGACCGCAGTCACGTGTGAGATTGCCGTAAAATGAAGCAATTGTCCTCGCACGCGATTGACTCTCTGACCGCGGGTACTCATTTTGTTGATTGAATTTTTGAAGAGTTCCCTTTAATCGAGATTTAACGGGCTGCGGATTTTCGAAAACTACGAAAGAAAGTCGTTTTGCTTTTCATGTTTCGAATATTCTTTACATATTCTTTTCGTATTACGCGCTATTTTATACAACTTCATTCAAATTTACAATAAAAATTAGTTACCACCGGAAATGAATTATCATTATGCCCAATTTCTTATATTAGAGTTATTACATTTATAATATATTAGGATTATTTAGAATATTATCATAATCCTAAATTATTGTAATAGAATGAAATTTAATTACTCGAAAAAGAATCTTTGTAAACGTAAACCTAACCTAAAACCTAACCTAAACCACATGTTGATCTTCAACGCTGTCTTTGTCCTCGAAATTTCGCCTTGCAATCATAAACGCGATATGGCTGACCATAAACCAACGAGTGCGATCGTAATTCTTTTCCAGTGGTAGACGACCGACCGTTTTTCGCATTTACAGAAGATTATTGAACGTGTCGCCGTGTAGTTGTGCAAAACCGAGCGAAACGAACGACGTCGACACGTCCATTGTCAAGAGGAGCAAGATGTTCCACGATCTCTGAGCCGCTTTCCGCGTGCACAATTAAGTTTTCACCTGGACGACTCTCGTTTTCATCGTAAACACGCGTTAATGCTGCTAGACGCTGCATTTGTGGCTACGAGATTTTCAATGTTTGAAATTTAAACAATAAAAATCCCAAGGGAGTTGCATATTTTACAAGTGGTTTCTACAGTCAAAATGTTGACGATAAAATTAAATTACGATAATGAAATGAAAAGTTACATCTCAGAGCTAAAATTTTGATAACAGAAAGTTATTATAATAAAACAAAATTTTGATGTTGGATTTTCCTTCGATAACAGAAAACAATTGTTTTAAATTATTTATTGTGTCTTTTTATGTAATAGTAGCTATGAATATCGATACTCTAAGCTCGATTGTAGATCAAACAATGTAATTGGCTAATTTGTAGCTTCCTTTCGGTAACAAAGCCGGTACAGTATTGAATCGAGGGTTTCAAAACCTCTAAAGGGTTGTAGAGATTCAAGTGGAATTAACGTATTGAGTACTATGAGATTTAATGGCAATTGGCACCGTCTTCTTTGGTAACGCGATGGGGGCTCTGTTAACTGTCTAGTAGGCACTATTAAATTTAATTGAAAGTATTACAACACGTTAAATGTAATACTATTGAAAGTTGAACTTCCCTAATTTTAAAGTGACCCAGTGTGGGTTTAGACACTTACACAAAACAAAGGAACGAGAACTTTTCTAAGAAAACTTACTTCAGATATGCCACTTCGTGTGTCAAGAACTATTAGAAATAATGGGAAATTAATCTAAATTATATAATTGTCTAAAAGTCAGAGTCAATCCTCAATTGTTCAATAAAAGGTTTATACTAAGAAGTTTTTAAGTTTGTGCACTATAGATGTCATAAATACATCTCATAAATTTCTAATATTCATTACACATAAAGATCAAATTTATTTATATTATATTAATAATAAACAGTGAATAAAGAATAACTGAACAACAGCAAATACATTGACAGATACGCAATGAAGATATAAAATAATACAGAAGCAGAAATGAAAAAGCGATCTATCCGTCTTAAAATATTTACGTTTTCAACGAGTGAAATACGTATTGAGATACAAAACAGAAGCACCAAGTATCAAATTCTAAGAAAATTTCGTTCACCAATTTCTACGATCTTTTGTCGTCTCGTGGACCGCGAGAGGGAAAACTAGCCACGGCGTTCGATCAACTCCCATAAGACCATAATGCAAGTTCGATGTCAGCCTATCTGTCGGGCAGGCCACGCTCCGAGGCGTCATAGAAAAAAGAACGAGGAAGGGGGACGGCGCAAGCCTCGAAGACCCGCGTAACAGTACCTCTCGAAAAAGACAGGGCAACGCTTCTAACTGTTAACGTCGACTGTGTTCGTCTACCTTTTTCTCCCTTTTTCCCTTTTCGAGCCACTTTCGACGCATATTAAACCCGTTCACGACTCGTTACAGCTCTTTTTCGGCCAGGTCCCCCTTTTTTTTTCTTCGATTGCAAACGAAACGGACACGGCATGCGGCCACGGCGACCTTTCTTCTTTTTCCCGCTTCGCGTCGACAAATGTACGTCGCATTTCGGATCGATGCACGGACGTCATAATGACACACTCGTCACGTATACGCTCGTGGACACCGCGCGCCATACGTCCTACGGGACGACAAAGGAAACGTGCCACGTTTTGTGGAGGCTCGAACGGTATCGCGTGCACGATACCTCGGGCCACGTAACAATTGTTGCTTAACTTTTTCTCCCTTTCCTTCTATTGCACTGGGAAAATGCCTCGTGCGAGTTGTATATTTTTCGGAGGGACTTTTGTGCGTTTAATTGCACGGTTCAACGTCTTCTGCATTGGTGGCTGTTTAGCGACTGTCTAGCGACTGTCGAACTAGCCCTAGACGAGGGCTAATTTTATACTCATTTTATACACGTCTGTTTCGTTTTACGTGTATTTTCGAAAGTGAATTTTTTATGTTGTTATAGTACGTGATTGAAGAATATTTATGATGAAATGGGAAAATTTTTTACGTTACACCGTTACATTTCCTATTTCGTTGAATATTTTACTGGTTTTAATACAGTAGATAAAGGAAAAACATAGAAATATTATTATCACATTGAAGCAGTTCTTCTCTTATCACGGGATATTTTTACTTTTTACTTACTTATTGTTGGATTTCGTTGAATAGTTTAGTATTCTAGTAAATAATGATTGAAGGGAGAGAAGTACTTATAAATATTCTTGTTTATTTATTTTATAACTGCATAATTATTCTCCCTCTCAGATTTCACTAAATACCTAGGATAGGTGTATGAAATTTTCTTCTACTAATAATTGAAAGAAAAATTATATTTCCTACTTATTTAATAATTATTAGAATTTTATAATTATTTAAAATTATTTTATAATTATTAGAATTATTCTCCTGGAAAGAATCGCTCTCATTCGAAAACGTTCATTATTATTTGCTCAATGATGGGAAACGAACAATACGTTTATCAATACGTCGCGATAACAATTTATTATTGAAAACAGCTTTGCAAGAGACTGAAGACGAAAACTAGTTCGAGGTTCTCGAGAATAGGTCGAAACGTAAATAATAAAAGGAGTGTTTAGTCAAGTCTTCAAACATTTGGCCCATGTCCAGAAACATATTGCACTTAGGGCCCTGCATCTCGACAACTTCTCGGGACGTGACGAGTACCTCGAGACAAATTTTGAAGTTGAACATTCCACAAACTTCTCAACAGAGTGGAACAAAGTGAAACACTTTTGAGTGAAAACAGCCTGTTTATGCAATTCCCGACCACAAAGATTCTTAATCGTCCAAACACGAGTATATTTCTTGCAACGAATCATCATTTATTCTCATTTATTTATTTTGAAAATAAAACGTGTGTTTTTTTTTCTTAAATAAATCATCTCGTTTTCACGTCCCTCGTTTAAAGACAAAATCCCTCATTGACGTTCAAAGTACAAACTGCACGACGGGCGAAATTAATCGAATGCTATAAATCACGACGATTGAAATTATGAAGTTCAGTGTAACGACCGATCCAAGTATCGAGGACATAAATCTTCGAAGATTCGATCTATTTTTACCATGTCGCGGACAGTTCCGAGTCGTCATTAATATTCATCAAAATATTCAGCAACGAACGTCTCGGTGTATCTCGTAGGAAACAATAAAGCACGTGCGTCAATCGAAGTGTCTATTAAATTAGCCTCGTCTCGCCTTGGCTCGTCCCATCCTCAGACAACGTCAGATTTCGCGAAGAATGCTTTCTTTCACTTAACTGAAGTGACTTCTGTTGTAACAGTCGAATATCACCGTGTACGAAAGACTGCTTTGCATATTTGTTTGTAACAGTCTGACTAATTATTTCCTAGTATATTTGTTTATGATAGTCCTGCCGAATCAATTGTTCCTTAACGAATTATTCCATTGAAATTAGTTACTCTAGTTGGAGATTAAACAAATTTTATTTGTTTAATTAGTAAGTTTCCCGAGTTGGCGTTCATTTGTTATTAAAAATTTAATTTCATCGTGTATTTTGCACTTTTATAATGAAATTAAATTGAAATTGAAAATGAAATTGAATTGAATTGAAAACAATGAATTTGAATTGAATTGGAAATTCCAAAATTATGAAATTTAATAAATCGTAAATTGTTGTTGATCCAAACTTGGAACATCTTAACTTTAAAAAAAAATTCAAATATGAAATAAAATTGCGAACCTTTTTTCCCTGTTTCAAAATGACTAATTCAGCGCGATCTACCCCCTTAAGGAAAGATTCAAAGGGCCAACAACCGTCTGTTAAATTTTATGTTATTTCAGGAAGATATGGTATTACAAAGCAGACTCGTTTAATTAAAACTGCAAAGGTATACCGATATGCGCGAGTAGCGAGTTTTCCGGAAACTCCGCGTCTTCAGTGGGGCACTGATTTATTGCATCGTCCGGCAACGACCGATAAAAGCGTCCTTTTACATCGGCGTAAAAATTACGGTATGTAACGGGCACGTATTACGAGCAGACGACCCACGCATCCCTCTTCGAATGATCATCGTACTCGAATCCTTGTTCATAAAGCTTAATGTACACCGAGTAAGTGCAAATAGTCTTTCCGTTTTAATTTCCTATCCGATTACGACCGTTCTGCAGTCAACGTTGATCTTAATTTTGCTACTTCATTTTAATTTTCCATATTGCAATATTTATATCAGTGCGATTAGTGGAATTTTATCTTCGAGATTATTTGCGTTACGAGTCACGAATAAAAGGCGATTACTCTCTTGTACGTGATTGTCTTTTACTTCAAAACTGGTGCAACTTCATTTTTTAAACCTTTTGAATAAATGTGCGACCGGTTGTGAAAATATGTAAAAATGTGCGGTTCGATGCAGAGAATCTATTGAAAACACAATTGGTTTCTTGTACGTACGTATAGGACGTTTGACTTAAAAAAAAATAGAGTAAATGCAAATTTTACGTTGCAAAGGTATTGAAACACCGGGGCATTGTTTAGTCTTTTAAACATTAGATTTTGAATAAATGCGCAATTGGCTGCAAAAGTGTGTTGCGTGACATAAAATAGAAAAGATAGGAAATTTTGTATCACGAATTATAAAATTAAAATAACACTTTCACAACAAACTTTCAATATTTTGTTGGACATTGCATGTTGAGAACCGTGGCAGTTTATATTTTTATACCACTCGATACCAAAATTTTTAATTTACGTATATACAAGCTGAAATTCCCTTTTTCGAATTTTCTCCGTGACTCTGTTTGAACGAAGATCTTTTTAAAACAGCCAGCAAAAAGAAAAGAAAAAAAGAAAACGCACGTATATACTATAATTTATATTTTAAAGAATTCAAGAGAAAGCGTAGAACGCATCGTGTTCCATTTTATCCATTTATCATCCACGGCATTTATCACGAGTGCGAGTGTAATTTTTTTCTTCTACGTCCTTCGCAGTTTTTCTACACTTTCTCGTTCGACTCTGGACAAATCGTTACTTCTCTTCCTTTAACCATAAACGGCAATTAATTGATTCAGCGTTGAAATTCAACACACTGTCCCATTAGAGTTTCGTTCTATCAACAAACGAGGATAACACTTGGCTAATTGTTGCGTCGCATTAATCTATCGCGTAGCGGAAGTTAAAAGGATCCATCAGAAAGTATAATGGTAAGTAATCATTGCTGTTTGAACGAATTATTAAGACGTCGTTGGTGGTCAAGAGCGAAACTAAGATAAACAAACGCGACTACCGGCACGTCGCCGGTCACAGTGTAATTACTCACGTCTCAACTTTGTAAAAAATAAGCTCGTAAAGTATCCTGAATACGCGATCGCAAATTCAAATTCAATATCCTCTGCGGCTACTAAATATTTCAACGTGACATTGAACCAGTTATCAAGGCCCGATCGAGGAAAAACGAAAGAGCGGAGTAAACGGCCATTAAAATAATTTCACCGGGCTGGAACAAAGTCAAGACTCAATTATCTTGATTTTGATTAATCAGTATCCGACCAAGTAGCAACCGAAGTAGCAATAAATCAGGAATGGATCAGGAGGATCGAATCTGGATTACAACGCGACGCAATTGCAAGAGGGAAATTTATAAATAATCAACGCGCGTGGAAAATAACAAAATCTCGATAATAAAGTTAAAATTCTACGACAGATTGATCGTCAATTAATTAAATTTTAATTATTAAAGTTTAAATTATTTTAATATTTTTAATATTTTAATTATTTTAATATCTAACAAAGTTAAAATTCTATGACAGATTGATCGTTAATTAATTAAATTTTAATTATTTTAATGTTTAATTATAAGATTGTTAAACTTTTTAATTTCCAATCAATAAATAATACTATTTAAGTTGATTAGCCAGAGTCGGTACAACTAATTTAACAATAAAACAACTTAAACATCGGTCATATTGCGAATGAGAAACTTAAATTTGCACAGAAGCGTGGAAAATTCAATGACAATGCACGGATAAATGAAATAAGCATAAATAGCTAAGAAAAATAATATAAAGCATCCAAATCTATTTAACGAAAGAAAACTCGACTTTGCAAAAATTTGCAATCCAGCTGCAACTATTACAATTGCAATAAAATCTTCAGCTATTTCTAGACAATGACTTTTCAATGTTAATGACAAGTTGTCGTCTCTCCTTTTCTCTTCATTATTAATGAAATGACAGATAACATCGGTTAATGAAATTTCAAAACGTTTTATGTAACACGCGTAATACATAAAAGTTACGCTGTAATAAATGTTCGAATATGTAGTAGTGTAGTTTTTTTTTTTTCACGTAGAAATCGTAGCATCTACGTGACTATCTTTCCGTAACATCGCACGGATTCCAATCGAATACATCGACGAGGAAGCGTAACTCGCAACGATACTTTCATTATTGCATTATTCATCCGACGTGGAATCGTCCAATTCCCTTGGAATTGCTAACGAACGGAACATTTGTAAGCGCGTTAATAACCGTGAAACTGCTGATTAATTGTACCGCGGTGATAAATGTTTAAAAAGAAAGGAAACCGATAGACAAGCGCGGCAGAGAACGAACTTGGTTTTGGAGAACGACTTCGTAGCACGAAATAAGCGTGTGAAATTAAAATCATGAATGAAAGAATGAATCTTGCAATTATTTTAATGACTGCCGTGTCTTCCACCTGTGTAAATTATGTGTTCAACGTAAATGCATAAAATGAGCGAGTAAAATAGTACAAAGGCTGAAGATTCCTCGTGGAAAGAGAATACATAAGTAAAATTTAACAATAGAATGATTTAAGTACAGGTACAACGCCGACAATTTTGGGAATTAAAATGCAAGAAATAGGAGAAAGTTTGCACAAGATTTTGCTCGCGTATTTCGTGAAAAATCGTGAAAAATTTTGAAAATTCCTACGACAAATTACGAAATTAATCTGATTATTCTGGTATTTCTCTTGTTAGAACATTACAGAAACTTCAGTCGATAATTAAAAATTTCTCGTTTTATGAAAATAACTTTCATCGCGTTAGCTTGGTAGCTTTGATGCAACGATAAATCGACTTAAACGAAATGAAGGTTTAGGTTATGTTTAGGTTAGGTTTGATCTGAAACAGTCCTCGTGATTAATTAAGCCAAAAATCTGTTCCTTTAAACGTGCGCAGCAGACTGAAAATTTCAAGCGAACATTCGTTACTTGTTTGAAAACTGCACTCCGTTCAAGTAACCAATCTCAAGTAATATCATTTTCAAGGCAGGCTTTCGAGACTCAAAAATTTTAATCCTCGCCTCAAGCTTCAGATATTCGAGGTGGCTCGAATTACTTTGCTACGGATACAGATTCGAAGCTGATTACGCACATTCTTGCTACCCTTTCCTCCTCCTTGTCGGAGGCTGATCCCCCGAACAGAGGAGAAGAAAATTCTTCGCTCGCGTCGCTCGAGCTGTTGGAGAAAAGGCTGGCTGCTCTAAGGTAGCAAACGTCTCCGGCAAAAACTGGACGTTCCTCCGCTGCTTCGACTTTTTTCTCCTCCCCGTCTCCTCCTCTCTCTCTCTCTCTCTCTCTCTCTCTCTCTCATCGCAAACAGAACAGAAACCTGAGTTTTCCCGGGAGGATCCACGGTGACACATCGACCTGTCCGACGCTGGACGCGCAAACGTATAATCACGGGGAATCGGCTTAATCGCGGGACTAGAGGAACGAGCGACACCGCTCGCTCTCGCAGCGCCATTACGGCCAGGTTCTAATGAAAAGCTGATACGCCGGGAGGACTCGTTCGACCACGAGTTCTCTTCCTTCGTGTCCCTCCGTTTGCGTTCAGCCTAGAAAGTCGAGGACACGCGAGACACTCGATCGATGAGATCTCGATCCGCGGACTTTCAGCTCTCTCGAGGAAGAGTGAAGTGATCTCGTAAAAGTGAAAATTCTTAATCGATCTCTCGTTGACTGGAGGACTGTTCCATTGGTTTCTCGAAACGTGTTAACTCGATCGTTTCGATGATCAACCGTTTGAAATTTCCCTTCGATCGTTTCGCATTATCTGTGTGTGTGTGTGTGTGTGTGTGTGTGTTTTACAGAGATGTAGAGTGACAGACTATTGAGCAAAGATTAATTTTTATTTAAACGAAGGCAGTTTCGAAGGAATTTCTCAGGAAATGAAATAGTTTTCTAATTATCAAATGATCATGACTAAAATTTCTTGCCTACCAGTGGGACAGGCTGGGATTTTTTTTTAATCAGTAACCAAATTTTACTTTACACTATTATCGTTATATTAATAATAAGAACCACTATTAAATCACTATTTATAGTATATATTATACTATATTTTACGTTATAATATTATACTAGTTTATATAG
>KQ435794.1:10203311-10216927 GCA_001276565.1 Melipona quadrifasciata | reverse complement strand
ATTTACCACCAGCACCACAGCCTCCACCACCGCCTCCACCTCCACCAGTTTCTACGCCAGCACCAACGTATCTACCCCCGTATGGTCAAGAAGTCCAGCAATTTGCTCGAACCGGTACAGCAAGATCATCGAACACGGTGCAAATAATCGGACCAGTTGGGCCAACAACGAACAATTACGGTTCATTGTACGCTCCCTCATACGACTACTCAACACAGCGTCCTACAACTACTGGATACAGTTACCCTACGCCAGCTCCTGCGCCTAGCTATCCCGCTCCAGCACCCAGTTATCCCGCTCCCGCTCCAGCACCCAGTCAGCACCCAGTTATCCCGCTCCAGCACCCAGTTATCCCGCTCCAGCACCCAGTTATCCCGCTCCAGCACCCAGTTATCCCGCACCAGCTCCAATTTCGAGACCCAGTTACCCTGCTTCTGCTCCCCCGCGTACGTACACTCCAGCACCTAGTTATCCAGCCCCAGCTACTCGGCCAGCTTATTACGCAGCACGCCCTGGGCCACGTTATCTACCTCCAGTCTCGTAGACTACACCGGAACCACGACCTACCTAGCTAATCTGTCTTGGATCCTCAACCTAGTTACCGTTCTCTGTCAGGATAGTCGTACCGTTACCTCGCTGTTATCTGGTGCCAGATCACCGGAGTCCAATTACCAATTATCCCGCGCTGTCGTAAAAGTAATTGCAGGCCATTGCTCTCTCCGTTTATCCCAAGGCTGCTTTCAATTAGAATTATTCTCTGCGTACCAACGTATTTGCGGCGCAATGATGAACATTGTAAAACATGAAATATATACGTGTTATGGTCGTTGAGATGAGAATAATGCGATTCGATGGAACATTTACTGGATCCGTATGAGAGATTATAAGTTATCATGGAACGTTTTAACACTTGTAACTGTAGAACGTAACATGCACGTGGCTTGTATAAAAATATTGTTGAACGTGATGTGTCGTGTGTGATGTCTTTTGCGATGTGTATGTACACTTTATGAATTTGTTACAATTTCCTGCCATTGTAAGACAGAACTTTTGTATCCGATTAATACGAACGAATTGTTCAAGATTTTTGAAATTAACGGTATACTTTCTCATTTCTGTCATTGCAAAATGAAATTTTTCTATCCAATTAATAAATTGTAAAATGATTGTAAAAGATTTTCAAAATTAAAGATATATTTTCTCAGTGTGAAGAAGATGTTAATTATTTTACACTTGTAATTGACAAGATGTCTGTGAATTCACAGTATTTCAAGTTTTCAAATAGAAATTTCTCGACTGAAAATAAAGTAAGTCGCGGAATCTAAATTTAGAAAAATCAGTTTTTCATTTCAGGACCCAGTGTGTTCAGTTTACAAAGTGTACAATAAAATAGTTTGTCTCGTTATTAAAATATCGAGCAATGAAAACGATGCTCACGTTCTTTCGCTTAAAGCACGCGTTTTTTAAAATAACTAACAATGAAAAGAGCTCTTAAGTTCACGTTACTGCATTAACCGGGTATCTTTTTCGACGTCAAATGTTCATGGATTAATTTTGTGTGACTGATGTATCAGAGCGCCGAAACAGGCCACCATAGATATAGAAACATCCACGATGAAAGTAAACAAGCAGATTTTTATATATTTTAAAATTCTTGTGAATATAGTTGAAGGAATGGAATCTAAATCGAAATGTATAAATTTTCCATTAATCATAATATTCTGCTTCAGACACGATACATTCTATGCATTTTCGTGCCTTTAAATTCTCACAAATGCTGCATTCCTTTAATCGAAAATTGAGAGGCAATCTTCGTTACATGTTGAAGCATTTACAATGAAATTAGTACAATGAGTAAGACATATGAAAGATATTAGTCGAAAGATAATGAAACAAAGAGAAGCGGATTAATCATGTACGTACATTTATTAACAAAACCAGAGATTTATTTTAAATACAATTTGTACAATAGCAGTGAATGCGACTACAATGAATATCACAGTATTTCTCAGGTAGACATTCTACATGTCAGTCAGTAGCTTGAAATTATTAACCAAATATTACGCTCTATACGTAATTGAGTAGTGAGTAAATGACAAGTATTTATTATCAGTTATAATGAGTCTCCGTTCGAACTGGCGTATAGCTCGTATCAATTAAACACATGTTTCTCATAAACAAAACATAGATGAAATCCGTGCCATACTAATAGAAATCAAATAGCCATGATCCAAAATGTTAGCTTGTTACATCTAACAGGATATGACTATGTATAGTGATCTGTAGATTACGAATTCTTACGCAAATTAGAATATTTACATTAGAGTATCATGAAAAGAGTAGAACACAATTTTTGGATAACATAGAACCAAACGTTATTATATTAAAACCAAGAGAACCAAATTTTATTGAAAATATACTTTGGATATTTTTATGTTCTAAACGTTAATTTTAATAACATTCATTTTAATATTTATAAGTTTTATGTATATATAGTGTCTTTAGTTTTCACATATATATCTCGTGGAATTTTATAACTTAAAATTTTCTGTACATAAAAATCCGTAGTCTAGCGACCCATTATAATTATCATCCATTATTGCGATACCATAAACGAAGCCATATCGAAATAAATCAGTCGCTTTTGATAGAAAAAAATATTGAGTAGAATTTTAAACTATACTTGCGACACTGACGATAAACCATAACACAGATCAACGTAAATATTTCTTACTTTAATATTACGTACGTATATTGCAACGAATTGACATTTAATTTAATTATTTAAATAATTAACACAAACTTACCACGACAGTGATACAAACGTTTACAAATCAATCGTTTAAATCGAATAAAAACAGAGAAATTAATGAATCTCGTTAATCTGAAATGATTAGTAATATAATCAACCGATATCACAATTATTATCATCTTATGAGAATCAATTAACGTAAATTAAATCTATTCGCACAAGTATACAGGAGAAATGAACCGGAACGTCGATTACGAATTACTCACGTGTTTTTGGAGATTCTTTTTGTTTTGAAGAAACATCGAATATTACGTTCGAATGAAAAATAAGTTGTTGAAAACGAAATATTAGATTATGATGATCATAAATCGTAACGACGTGCTTTAAATCATACGTGAAGTATATATACATTGGTCTCTTACTCGCAAAATTAAGAAAGGATAATGGTACGTCGATTTTCGATGAGTTTCACATTAACAAACTAAATACACGATATTTCGATGACTATCGGTGCTTGATTTCTCGAGATTTTGTGATCTCATTCGTCCCCAGTTTCCGTCAGTTTGTCCAGGCAATCGTACGACTTTGATTGAATGATGTATCTGCAATGTAAATAATTTTTGGTTAATATCATATCTATCGGAATACTTCCGTGAGCCGCTATATGTTATAAAAAAATTCCAAACAGTAAAGGTTTATCATAAGCAAGAAGCAGCAGGAAGCAGATAACCAAATTAAAGAAGCGGCAAAGCACCAAAACTAACCCAGAGTTATAGACCACACCCAAAACTCTCTCTATCGTTTGTAAGCCGACCGTTTGTGCGTAGGATCTCTGCGACCCACGTAGAGGACCATCTTCCCAGCCTTTGCCACCTTGAACGTTTGCAACGCTTTCGCGTGCGTCAATCCGTCCATCGATATCCCATTGATCGCCAGAATCTCGTCTCCAATTTTCAAAGTTCCCTCTTCGGCCGCCTGGCCGCCAGCCATGATGTCCTTCACGAAAATGCCCATGGATCCTTTGCTACTATCCGATCCGCCAACTATAGAAAATCCCAATTTCTTCGGCGCACCCTTCTCCAACGTGATGGTCAACAGATCCATCGACAAACTGGTCGCTCTACGCGAAGAAATCGGATTGACAGCTCGCTTCCGCACCACGTGGAATTTTCTCATACCAGTCATTTTCTGACTAGGTTCCCTCTTCAAAGTGGCCGCACTCTCGATCTCCATCCGCTCCATAGAACTCGCCGACAAGTTCTTACCGTCTTTCATCAACGCGCCGACTACTTTGCACTGAGAGGAGCTTCTCTCTTGCACTGCAGCGTCCACCGAACGAGGAACTTCCGTGCCTTTCTCCTGTTTCAACGTCCACACATCGGAGTCGCTTTGAGTGCGGATCAAAATGTCGCCCCACGTGTCCCCTAGCTCTTCACCGAAAGTGAACGTCGGTTGTCTGGCAATCTGCAGTTCCACGGTTCCCGAACACGTCCTCAACGCGTTTCTAGCTTCGATGATCGACATACCGCGCAGTCTACGCCCGCAAACGCGAACGATCTCGTCACCGATCCGAAAATGCTTCGACTTGGCCGCCTCTCCGTTCGCGTCCATCTTCGAGATCACGTAGAAAGGTCTGACAGCCTCTTTCCTTTCCACGGAAATGCCAAGATTCCCAGGTCTCTCCACGAACAGCTTCATCGTTTTCAACTCTCGGCGGACCAAGGTTTTCGCCGATGTGGAAGAAACCGGTGGCGGATGATCGACTTTCACCGATTGCTCGGATTTTTTTAATTTGTTCCTGGCATTCGCTACCTCTGGATCCTCCGATTCCATGGTCGACCGCGACCTCTTCGGACTGTAGTACTGCAGAGGGCTGGTAACGAGGTTCGCGTGGATCTTCGCTGCTGGAGGGCTGTCTTTGCACGGAGACGCAGCATTTTCTAGCAAACTCAACGTACCAGGATCGCTGTGCTTTCGAGGTTTTAACGTTGCCTGCGATTTGTTCTCCTTTTGTAGATTGTGCAGCTTCATGGCCTGCGACAGTGATACGGTTTGATCCAATCTCGATCTGAGCGACTTTTTCTGTGGTATTCTCGAGAGTCGGCTGTTTCCAATAGTAGAGCACGTTCTTTTGTCCTCTGTGTTTTTGGATACTGAAGATACTGAAGATACTGAAGATACTGAAGATACTGAAGATACACTGAAAAGATACTGAAGATACTGAAGATACTGAAGATACTGAAGATACTGAAGATACTGAAGATACTGAAGATCCTCTCGGCACTTCGCCGTCATATTGCTTCGATGTACTCACAGTTGGTTCCACTTGCACGACGGTACAATTCGTCTGATACTCGGCAAACCCAACGAAAGTGTCTTCGTCGCAGCTGTCCGTGTCGTCGTCTGATACCACCGCGGTTATGTCGGTCATTACCGAATCGTTTTTGTTTATTATCACGGTGTTTTCGAGGCAACGAGCAGCCGGCTCTTCCTTTTGCGTTTCTGTTCCCGTTGTCACGTCCTGTTTTATCAGCGTGCCGTCGGCATTTATCGGTAGCAATGACAGATCGATACCGTGGTAATCGTCCGACGTTATGGAGAATCTACGAAGTTTCAACATTGGCGGAACGGACTGTCCGCTGTCTGGGGAGTCGGCTCCAGTTCGCGTGCTGTCGGAATCGTAGCCACTTTCGTCGCATGCTAGTCGTAAATTGCTCATCAGGTCCTCTAAGCCAGTCGTTGGGCACGATCTTTGATTTTCGGTCCTACAGAAATAAAAGAAAAACTATAAGTATAAGATATATAAGATAGTAGGATAAGTTGCCTATAAATTTTATCTTCCATAAGATACTACAACGTCTATCCGAAATAAAATTAATTTTGTAATATTGAAAAATTCGTATTATTGCTTTGAACGTTGACAAAGCTGTATGATCAATGTTTTATAAAAATTCGTATATCACTTAATCTATTTTTGAATATTTATACATTTATGGGACAAAAGATTTTTGCCATTTACAAAATTATTTTATGTAACCATTACTTTCCTCATTACATAGTCAGTATCAGCCGTTTTCTTCGACAACAGTGCTTGCTCTTTGAAATTCATTAATATACACCGTTTTATAGTTGGAAAATGATTCTATTTCTTAATTCTAAACTGGCCCGTCTAAATTGAAGCTGCGACGAGATGAGAATGAGAATGAGATACAATATGTTGTTCCAAGACTAGAACACTTGAGGACTTCTATAATACACTTATGATAAACGCTTCGTTTTCATCGTTCATCGCAGCACCAACGTACTCGTATCCCCAGGCCTTACATCGACAATTCTAAATCGATACAACTGCGAGGCCTCTCTATTCCATTACAACATTCATTTGCACGTCATCGCGTTTCAAACGCTTGCAAACTCAACTAACGAACGCGAATGAAATCGGAGAGAACTCTCTTACCTGTCGCAATCACCGCCACTCATACGATTGTTGAATAGATTCCTCTTAATATTGCTAAGCTGATTACTGATGAAGTCTCTGGTTTGCACGGACACGTTGCTCTTGCCCCTGTCTGTCGTGGCAGCCTGACTCGTTCGTAGTTTCGGACTCGTGCTTCGCCTCACTTTGTTCAACGTCTCCCTCGCGAGAGTTGTTCCCTGTTGAGTCTTAAGCACATCCTGGTTGTTCAAGATGTAATCCAAAACTCGTTGCTGCTCCTGGAGATCGTGGATGCTACGACTAAGCTGTTTTTTCTTCTCGCGAAGAAGAGATCCACGATCGATTTGACTGTCGTCCAAGCTGCCGCCGAAGCGTACATTCTTTATGGCACCCTCGCTCAGAGCTTTCTCCATCGGATAGTGACCGATACAGGTGACGTCCTCCTCCTGTATCGTCACGTTTCTAGCTGACATGTCGCCGTTCAGAAAACTGCTACCTCGCTCGCTACTTCTGAACAAATTCCGCAACGATTCCACCCTGGAAATTCTCTTTGGCTTTGGTAATTCGGGCGAGTCATTGATACCCTGAAAACAATGATAGAAGGGAGATGTGAATAAATGTATTGCGGATGTAATTTATACTTGGGGTGAATCTAATGACTGAATTTGACTGTAACTCTGTTTCTATCAAAAATATAAAATAATCGTGCGTTTCACGAGAAATTATAACTGTGTAAGGTGCAATTATTTTGTAAAATAGAAGTCTAAAATTAATATTTCTTGATATACTTCAAATTTTATTCAAGGTGTGGCATTTAAATGAAAATGTCTAAATATTTGCATTACTTTTGGTTGAAACATGTAAGTTGTAGCATTTCAAGAGGATTTTGTCTCAGAGTCATTTTTATGACATTTTAAGATTTCAAACTTGACTGAACGCCGCACGATAAAAAAGATTACTCAACTTCGATTAACTGGCCAAGTAGTAATTACTTTTTAAATCAAACAAAACGTATCGCGAAAATGAGAGAGTGGTACTTACGTTCTCTTTTTCGTCTGCTATGCCACTTTTTCGATTCGGACTCCATCGTCTCCTTCGACCCGAAACTGAAAGCAATTCGGAGCTGTCCGATCTCTTCAATTGATCCCATCTTCGTCCTACTTTCCTGCCCCATGTCGAAATTACTGTGATGCAAAACAGATTCGAAATGCAAAATTAATTCTCATTCCACCATCCTTGAACATTGCATATCACAATTTTACCACGGTATTAAAAATCGTGAACAGCTGATTGTAAATAACTGCAAATGACAATATTATAATACAGCGACAAAAATACAAATATTTTACAATGTAATAAATTTAATTTTATAAAATTATCTTTGGTTAATTTTCAGAATAATTAATTTAGTCGATTTCTTTAAGAAGAGAATAAATTCAATTTCGAAAAATTAAAATACAAACATCTGTTACCTTTTCGATTGGAAATGCAAGACTGCGACGATGATGGCTTCAAAAATGTCTCGTTGACGCTCTCTTTTGCAGGTGTTCGGCCCAATCCATCGTTTTCGTTGGACAATCTTTTGCTACTCCGATCGAGATTTTCCTCCGACGCTGTCAGAAGCGCAGTTCCATCCTGAGATAGGGGAGTAGCCGAAACTAATTGCGGACTGGTATCAGAGGACTGTCGTTTGAACAGACGCATTGCGATAGCCTGAAAAAAAAAAAGAAGAGATTATAGCGACGACTGATTACGAATTTCCGCCACGGCGGAAACAAACAATTTAACACTTTGAAACATTTTAATGATTTTATACAAAATTTTAAGGGATTTTAAGACAATCGCAAATTACTGGTTGTAAAACTGGTTTTGAAGATGGTTTTATTTCAATTATTTGGAATGTAAGATAATTTAAAGATAATGCGCAAGTTCAAAGGGGATGTTGTTGTTCCTTGAAGAAACGAGAGAGGACCAATTTGCATCAACGTTGGGATCACGAGAAAACCGATCGGCGAGAGGGGAGGCATAAAGTTCAGTAAAAGTGCGGATCATCGAGCGATCACTTTCCCAGCATTCCACGGACGTTTAGCAACGTTCCCTGTTGCTATTGGTCTGCGAACCAAAGAGAAGTCTCTCTTCTGCTCACGCCAACATTATCACTACCACGCTTACGCCTTTGCAGCGATGGAACGTGCGTTACCCCGTTCCCAGCTTCGAGTTACATCCACCTATATATATATCAGGCACTGGTAACTATGCACCACTACCTTTTTGGAAGTCTAAGAAACAACGATTAGTAACAACTAGAGACAATCGCGTGATATTATCGTGATATCAATTCGTGCTACAGTATCTGGTAGGTAATTTTTTACTTAAGATTAAACTTTTGGGGAGTTCTTAAGATCGCTGAAATGGAAAATGAGGCGTTTGCAAAATGAAAATGGTAAAGACGTTTCTACATGTTGATATACCATGATCTTCGCTATTAAACGCATTATTTAACAATTGGTAGAACAATATACGTATAAGTTTGTTATAAAGATAAAGGGTGAATAAAGAAATATCGGAATTATTTTATTGAAAAAATAATGTTTCAATGTTATTTTAGTCCATTGGTAAAAAGTTATTAATAGTTAGGCTTAACAATGATACAAATTTCAAGATGCATTAGGAAAAAAATTCTTTGTCCTCGCCCTCCAAATATTTAAAAAATGTTCAAAAAATTGTTCTTTTTAAAAAAGAGTATAAATATTGATACCAGTTTCGATATACGTGGAAATCGGCACGAAATTATAGCTAATAAGAGGACCCGTGTGCCGAATTTTGAAAATTGTTCATTTCCGTGAAAAATGATTCTCATTTTTATCTTTAAGAACCTAAAATACCCTCGAAAAAGACGCATTTGGGTAAAACATTTTGCAATACTAACGTGTAAACTAAATATTACACAATCATTATTTCATACAGTATTCACGTATCAATGTCACACAAGACGGATGCTGATTTTTGTCCATCATCGTGCATTAATAAATATGCAATTCTTACAATTGATCAATCGCTGTCCGCTCGATGCAAATGGACTAAAGAGCACAAAATATGGAATCAGACAAATATATCTGTATCTGAATGCAAAATCGGAATATTCAACGAAATCTCGCGCAACGTTGAGATAGGAATATCCTGTACGTAATTAATCAAGAGCCCACGCTTAAACCGAAGTGAAAGGTCACTATTGAATATTAAGGATATTACCAAATACATTTAAACCACGTACCGCCGTGTGCTATTAATCATAACCGCCACGAGAATTAATGCGGCCACTAAAAACCACGACGTTAATGTAACTGATACATATATTGGCAACATCGAGATAAAAGAATAGCTTCTGGTAGGAATATTGAACTCAAATTCCCGTGAATTCCCGAAAAACGGGAGAAATATTATTGTTTATAACATTGAGAAGGATTTAGGAATTTAGGAATTTACGAATTCGTCGAAGCGACTAATGAGAACTACTCTTAGCATTTATTTTGCGTATTATTTAAATGTATCACCTATATGAATTATGATAATCACAAGATAAGTATACGATGGTTACGTTCATACAAATGCTATGCAGATCTGTCAGAGTGGTCAAAATTACTAATTCGTTATTTTTCATCGAAATTCTGTACGCGCGAATAACTCTCAGAACTCGAACGATCTTTTACTTAATTTTCGTCAAATTACTTACCGATCTTTCCCAGAAATTTCCTCGATTTACAGCGGTGCGTTTTCAGCGATTTCAATTATTCTTCGTAAAATATGTTCGCGTTAACTTCTCCCTGTTCCTCGTACTCTCGTTTCTCTCGCGCCAGAGTTTTACACCGAAAGTTTCCTAATTTCCCGATTTATTCTGGTTATCTATTTGATAAGTACCACCCGTTACGTAGGCAGCGCCAGTCCTCGGAGAAGAGAGAACAGGGTGTGGAGACAGGGAAAAAAAGTGCACGTAGCGTTGCCCACGTGTGTCCCCAGCCAGCCGTATAAGTGCATATCACATACGCCACATGTCGCGACGAAGTGGCGCGCATTTTTCCTAGACGCAGCCCGCACGAAAATCACCGTACTTACGCTCTTCTCGTACCGCGCCGCCCGTAAAGCTGAAATTGCACATAACCTATAAAACGCATGCACGCACGTTAAACACGCGTTCCACCAGCGCAACGAAGAAAGATATTTCTGCCTTCTTTTGTACGCGATTTTCAACTGTTTTCATTCATTATCAACTGTTTCAAATCTTTGGGTCAATATTAGGAATTGTTTTAATGATTCAAATTATTTGAGATTTATCTTTATCTATAAATTATTGTCCTGATATTAATTTAGCATTTTTTTAAGAATTTCTCAAATTATAATAGATATTAACTCAGGTTGAGTAATTCGATTGATTCATATAAATGGGGCTTCATTTTATTTTTTATTAATTTATCTTGATATTAGACGAAATTTATTTTATTATTCATTTGAACTTATTCGTGTGTGAATAATTGGAAGAATAATTTTATTTATATCTGTAGCTACTGCTTCTTTAGGTTATGTTTTACCATGAGGTCAAATATGAGTCGAACCTCGGGCTTCCAGTCGAAAAATCCATGACGCATACACACACGTGTCGAGATGCGATGCGAGATGCGTGAGAATTTACAATAGATTCCACCTTAAGTCGACTACGCGATTATTGGACTTTTATGCAAATTCCGTGCTCTTTCGGAACACAATTACAGAAATTGAATTTAACTAGAAAAACTTATTTCTCTCGTGAAATATTACAAGTAGCGTGCTTCAAAGTATTTTATAAGTGCAGCTACATTGACTGCGTCGTATTCTGACAAATAATTTATAAAATAATTTATAAAATGAACGTAGTCAAGTTGTCTGATCGTTATGTACATACTGTTTCTTGGATAGTGATCTTTCACCTGATGTAAGAAAAAATATTAATTGTACAAGTTAGAAACAATATCTGATTTTTTTAACTGGTTTACTAAAATTATCCGAAAATGCAGCAGCATGAAACATATATAACGACTATCGTGTCTCGCATGTGATAGAAACATTCTGTTCGAATAACGCGTTGCCATTTCTCGACGTAAGAATTGATTATTTTCGTGTCAACCGCCACGATGTCTCTGGTGAAAACTGAAATAAAATCCTTTCACGTTTCATCATTACCGATTCTTTCCTACAATTTATATGTCAAATGCCAGCGATAGCGATAATTTCAACGACAGTACGCTATGCGTTTCTAACTGAACGTTACGCTTACTGCGTCGCTTAATCTAACGAACTTTTGTTGTAATTTGTATCTGAATAACTTTCTATACCTATATATCGGTGAAACGAAAAATTAACTGAAGCTTTCTCCGGGAGACCGAGCTCGTTTGACGATACGATTTTTTTTTTAAATCAAATCGATGGACGATATCGGCGAATATTAATGAAATCCCCGCCGACTTTCGCCGGGCGAAATTCATGTTCAAACATATCATTACAGTCGAGAGAAAAATGTTTTAAATTGCAAATGTTTTGATTTATCATTTTGTGCGCTCGAGTTATAAATCTTTCCGCACTTCCTCGAATTAAACATAGTAACGAAGTTTCTGATTGCTAAATGTATTTGTCGGTCTCGATTTTCACAAAAAATTGGAATAATGATTGTAGTTAATAATGCTTATGCAGTATATATAACTATAGAATTATATATTTATATGACACGTAACCATTTACATCCATTTATTACGCGAAAGAATACTTTAAGTAATAGTTGACCATCGTGCTAAGAAAGTCGTGTAGCGTAAATAATTCAATTTCGTGTTAAGCAACGCTGAATAATATAAACGTCTATAGAGGGCACGTGAAAATATTCGAGCAGAGTCATCGTAAGAGAATTTCACGTTGTTAATTTCACATTAACATATGTAAATATGTACATGTGTAAATACACGTGTAACCGTGGATTTCTGTTTCACGTTCTATTACGCGTGTTCACCGTTCTGTTCACCGTTTCTGTTACACATGCTCACGCGCATTTAGATACGCGCATAGCTATCGAACCGTGAAGTTTCGTGTCTCCTCTCGACATTTGCCAGAGACAAAGGAACCTCGATTTCGGCTAAGATGCCATTTCCTGTGTCTCAGGCGCAGACCACAGATATAATAGAGAATACAACGTTTGAAAATCATGTATAGAAAAACAGGAATTCGATCAAAAATCTCTGATACATAGGTATCGAGTCGATGATGCTTAAAAAAAATTCCACATTTATGCAAAATGGAATGCAAAATGACTATATGTACAAGATAGTCGAACTGTGAACACTTCTTTAATTATCTTTAATTCTTTAATACGTTTCATGTACCATGTATATTTTAGTATAGTATATATATTTTATATATATTTATATTACATATATTTTATATATATTTATATAAAATATTAAATATTATAGCATACACCGTGCATCTAGTTTAAACTTCAAACCCTTGCTACGAGTACGTCCCTTCAAGAACAAACCAGAGAAACACCATACCTTTGTTTTAATCCGTCCCCTCGCCAAAATCTCACGAACGACATCAAAACTGCTTCCACGTCTCTCCATCTGTCTCAACGACCATTTCTCGCGCATCGAAAGCCAAAACCCCGATCCATCACCTGCGCGAGGAGCTACCCTCGAAGAATCACACGACGAGACGAGCAACGCGGTCGTTCCCATGAACCCGACACGATCGTCACGATTCCACGGAAACGCGTAACGCGACTGGTCAGAGCCACCGATTAAAACCGCATCGAGTTACAAACGCGGAGGAAAAGCGGGCGCCCACGCGCGCGTCTTCTTTGAGAAAAGCCAGCGAGGCAGAACGAAGCCAGACACGATACGATACGACACGACACGCCAGCTGGCTGGCTTCTTTCCCGACGCGACTTTTCATTCATACTGACGATCGCGCGCGATCTTTCTATCGCCTCGCCGTCGAGCCTCTCCTTCGGAAATAGATTCGTCAGGATGTCGTACCCGGACACCGGAAACGCTTGCTTCCCGTCGAGTCAACTTCCCGTCGCTCGCTCGTCTCTCCCCCGCCACTCCTTTTTTCCCGCGCTCTCGTTTTTTTCCGGCTGTTCCTTTTTTTCCTCGCTTCCCGCGGAAATTGTTATGTACACATGTACAAGAGTGACGGATGGATGTTCGAATCTTCGTTACGAAACGGTTCGATGTTTCTCGAGAAATTGGATCGTAGTTCAAGAGGAATTCGACACTTCACGCTAGAACTGCCGACGACGAGATTATAACAAGTAAAATTTCCATCAGAGACATTGAAGTCAATAAAAAATAGAGAAACAAAGCTTTTATTTGTATATTTTACGAAAAATTATTTAAGCCTATAAAG
>KQ435794.1:10188831-10203265 GCA_001276565.1 Melipona quadrifasciata | reverse complement strand
AGCATCTAACAAAAATTATAAATTTAAAATTAATTAATTAATTAATTATAATATTAAATTATAATTTATAAATTGTAAAATTATTGTCATTTGTCAAATTAGAGTCTTGGAACTCTCGGAAATACTTAGGTTAATTTACGTGATTGATTATAAAATGAAATGCTTTCAAGATTTATCAAGACTTTAAACACTCATCAAGAATTCCAACATCTCCAAGACTTTCGGAGGACAATTTTCAGATATCGAATCATTTCTTGAACCATGACTCGAATTTGAACAATCTAGAAAAGACTTTTGTTTTTCCAGATTTTGAGACTTCCGAAACTTTCAAGATGTTTAAGACCTTTAAGACCTTCAAACCTTTCAAGACTCTCACTGAATAAGTGCGCGTGATTGATGCGTTTTTAGGCCAGAGCTCCTCTGTGAATTAGGAATTCTACGAATTAGGAGCCTTGTCCCAGGAACATTGTAGTAACCATAAAATACCACTCATTGTAGTAACCATAAAATACCACTTGAACTCTGAGGACCCACCGGCATCCAATAGTTGCAGTCGCTGCAAATGAACACGTGAATCTTTTGTTTGTCTACTACCTCGCCTTGTTAGACAGACCATTAGACCTTTCGAGACATCCAAAACTTTCCAGATGTTCATTCCCGATAAACTTTCAAACGATGCAAAACTATTAGTGCCTCCAAAATCTCCAAGACTCTCGAGACTTCAAACTTTTAACTTTCAAAATTTCCAAGGCCGTCGTATACTCTCAAATCGCCTCTCGAAATGTTAAGTCCCACTTCGAAGCGATACGAACGTCTCGATAGCCCATCGTCATCGAGCAGAACCGCTTCGATCCGTTCTCACAAGGGCGAATATCTGGTTCTCAAGATCGGTGAATAAAGCTTGCGGTTCGAGTTTGCGCAGATCGGGTTCATCGGGTACAAACCGCAGCTGCTAACTAGCTGCTCACCTATTTCAAGGTAACGGTGCGAGATCATAGGTGACGCGAGATGCATTACAGTTACGGCCGGCTGCATGCCGGTCTTTATTTCAGCCGACGTTTCAGACGTGCCTTCGACGCAGCCGCGTGCGTGCGCGCACATGCGCGCGCGAAAAATTTCGCTTCAGGTGGAGAACGCAGTGTCTCTCGCGTCTGTGTAACGCTGTAAAATATGAAATACGACGCGTGGCTCGGCTGCGCCGTGGCCGATCCTCTTGTACGTGTCTCGGGATAGTTATTAACTCGCGAAATGTTCGAGCCGAACCGATGAAATTAATGGTTATCACTTGCTCTTTTCTACCTCGCGGCGTATTCCTCGAACATCGGTTTTATAATCGGGTTGCGTGTTCGAAAAAAAGAAAAGAGGTAACAATGTATCGTGCCCCTGATTCGTGTTTATATACTACACACGAAGGTTGGTTTAAAAATTTTTGGCGCAACTTTTGTTCATTAGAAGAAGAAAGAATTATTCTTTTATTTTTGCAAACTGCGGTTGACTTTCAGTCGAAAATTTTCAAGGAAGCAATAATGTTAAATTGACTAAACTACGACTTAATCAGTTATCAGAATTATTCGATCAAAGAAATGTACATTGATATAAAACGATAATTCCTCGATCGAACGTTTTTCGAGAAACTAAAAATTACATGGGTTTTTTAATTAACATACACGTGCACGCACGCGCTATATATAATAAATAATATAATTTTCAGTATATAGGTAAGTAACTTTCTATTTACACACAACTATTAAACAATCAAACGTGAGGTTTCGCGTCTCGTTTTCTGGCAATTGCCAAGAAGAAAAATCTCGGCCTCGATTTGAACCATGATGTATTGTAAAATACCTCGAAACAACCTTCATCGTCAAAATTCCTTAATACACGGTTCACGTGGCATGTATACACGGATCCTTAATTCCTTAACACACGTTTCACGTGCTATCAGCCATCTCAAGCGTATAATATGTATTATTATTTATAATATTAATAATATTAATAATAATATTAATATAATATCAATATTATTTCAACGAAAAATCTTTCTAATTTGAAGAAGTTGCTATAATTACCTTGAAAGTTTGGGAACGTAATATGCGGATTTTTACGCAAATTGAAATATTTCCAAGTAGACAGTATTGTTTCACACACAAAGTTAAATATTCTATATATATTTTTTCAACTCACTGCAAGTCTGCAGTCTAGCTTTTTAAACGAGGAAAGCATATTTGGATATAATAATTTCAAAGAAAAAATAAGATTGAAGTTAAATGGCATTCGAATCGAGGATTTCAGAAATGTTTGATTGTCACAAGATAAAAGAAATTGAAAGGATTTGTGTAAAACTATTATAAGGCAAGATAAAAATAGTCCCGTCATCTTGTTGTTATTGACTTTCACAGCTTGCAACACGCGAGAACATGAATGATCGCTGCGATTGATGAGCGTGCACAATTTGTTTTAAAACAGCTTGTCGTCCTTCGTTAGCGTCCATTGTGCGTTTTATTTTAAAAAATTAACTTGCAATAAGGTTCGATGAAACTGTTCCAAGTTGAAGTATCACCGCCGAGATTTAACGATAGGACTGTGAAAGCGGTGACAAGCGATCAATTTCTGGACTTTTTGACAATGGAAATTTTATAAATTTACAACGCTTCGTTTTTAGGAATTCGAATGATATTTTCGTAAAATGCATAAATAAAAGCTCACGCTCTTTACTGTATTAGAAACATTCTTCTATTCCTCACACTTTGATTTCTCCAGCATAAGTTCTACGTTTTAGTCGTTGATAGTTTTAATTAAAAAAAAAAAGAAACAGTAGACTTTGATCAAACAAAAATTATGTTTCTCGTCGTTAAGAGAGCAACGTTTCAACCGATCATCTCCTTTCACTCGATATTTTTTTCCTTTTATCACTTTCCTTCTCAACCAGCTCCAACTGGTTAATAATCCCTTCTTCCACTCGCACAAGTTCATTTTTTTCACATGACACGCATTTCACCGTCTCAGCCTGACAAATAAACATACGCCGATCGTTTCTTCCATATTTGTCGCAAAAAAAGCGCGTCTCTGCGCGGACGATGACGAGCCCAGAAAATGCGCCTTTCCTTTTGCGAATTCGAAGAACCAGTTTCATTTTATTGCTCGATATACCATCTCGTCTATATTGCATGCCATCTCGTCTACACTATACAAACAGATCACGACAACACAACCATGACACGATCATTCGAAGCGTTTCAAGTTTGCATACGTGTGCGAAAATTTCGAATCTTGAAATGATTCAGAAAGAAAAATTAAACTCTTACCTAAAAGAAAGTTAAAACTCTCAAAGTTGTCTCGAGACTCGCGACAGAATTTAATGATTAAACGTGACGAATATTTCAATGTTTTATCAATAACCCTATTAACGATAAAATATTCAGAAAAATCCAGAAAATTCAAGTTCTCCCAAACATATAGGACATTTCGGCTAAAGAAAGCCGGATCCAAACGTCTCCTTTGTTTTTTATGTCGTGAGAAATGTTCTCAGCATAATTTAAATTTTTTTATTGTAACAGGTTACATCCAATCCAATTTAGAAATATTCTCTCTTTAATACTTGACCAACTATGTACATTGAGTCCAACAACCATCGTGCACTCCTAAGTGAATAAACGACATCGAATTTATAGTAATTTTCCTTCAACATGTTACGTCAATGATACCAATATTCGAGATCTTATCGCTATATGCGAGACAACCAGTCGAACGAAATCGGTGTCAGGATATTTCGGTCATCCTGTCACCTTCTCCCTTTTTTCCTCTTTTAATTTCTTATTTGCTCGCTGTTTTTTTTTCTCCCCCCTCCCCACCTTTACCTCGACCGTAGAAAGTAAAACTATGAAATCTCGAGCGTCCTCGAACGCGCTCCTCGTCGTCTGACACAGATTCGTGGTTTCGGGCATCAGGACCGGCTCCGTCCTCGAAAGGACTGCCGTGGCCCACGGTCAGCAGCGAGCCGTCTCGCGTAGAAAGCGGATTTGTCGATTCGAGGATCATTGCAGATCTCCACCGCGTTCGGGAGATTATGTTCTCCTTTGAATTTCAGTCGACAGGCGAAAATGTCGAGCTGGGTTGTTCGCGAAGATGTAAGAGGTTCGATAAATATGGATTACGATGGAAGAAGAATCTTATCGTTATGTGAAATTTAATTTGTTGTCAGTTACTGAGAAAAGTTGTAATTAATTTTCGTTCTTTGCATTGGTGTAAGATATGAATACGAATTTTGTTACCTGCGTGTAATAAAATTTTATTTAAGTATATTTTTATACATATTTTAGTATTTTATATTATATATATTTTATCTCAGATTTTACTATAATACAATACGTATGTTTAAATTTCTCATAAATGCATAAAAATGAGCAGTCCAAGTGTAACTTTGCACTAACTCACAATTTGATTAGTACTATTAAGAAAAGCTTACACTGGCTACTAAGGAATAGTACAAACTTCAACCCTTTATATTTCGAGAATATTTAAACTCTTTATATAAGCGTCAAATATCACTTTAACGTGACAACAATTTCTCGAGACACTCAAAAAGAAAGTGTATGTAACGTTACATCTTATTTCTTCTGGTTTGTCATCTTAATAAAATAACATCTCCTCATATGATCTTCTTTTCTCAAATTATTACATTACCAGAACAAAATATCTAGAACTAGAATATCGTCAGTTGCTAACGGATATTCTACTCTGCTGATATAACACTCGAAATGAATAAAATAGAAATCCACATGAGAAAAGCCGCACGTGTGTGGAATTACTGGAAAATTTCCATTTCTTTTCTTTAAGTTTGCCATGCGTCAAAGGTCGATTGATGACACAAAAATTCGATATAAATGTCACGAGAAACTTAATAAGTAGACAAAGGTTAACAATCGCTCTTCGTCTAAAATATTTTTGTATCGGATCGCTTTGATACTATGTATTTTCTTCGATCACTCTCGAATACCGCTCTCGAGAATATTCCAAGATGTTCTCAACCTCAAGCGCCTATATACGTACATATTTCTGCATACCAACTAATCCAAGCAATGCTATCTCCGATAACTTCCAAGCCAACATAGAAATACAAGACTTTCAAACGCGCTGTACGCGTACGTAATATACCTTCACCCTGCGTTGAACCGCCGGTAGTTGCCGGAGAAGAGAGAGAGAGAGAACGTATACAAGCACGCGCCTCTTATATTCCCTTTTACATTACAAGTACGAGTTTCGCAGAAATCGAACGCTCGATGGACGCTCGCTCGTTAGTAAGCTGGCACAGTGGCAACAGAATGTTTGTGCAATCGTTCAGAGTAGTCGGCGATAATTACAACTTTTTACCTCGGCCGATTCCACGCGAGATATGAGAGACGTTGAATGAACGCCGGCGAATGTACTCTAAGAACGCATCTTTTTTTTTTCGGAACAACCAAGAGATCGTCGACGTTGTTCTTCTCGACCGTCGGGAATTTTTGTCAGACATAGTCCTACATTCCGCCTTAAACGAACCAAAACTTAAACGAACGCGATCGTTTGTCACGGCATTCAGAAGGCACAGGTCGTTTTTCGATTTAACCGATTTATATTGAAATATGGCTGCTTACGAAAACATTCGAACATTTGTGTAACATTGCCAATCGTTAATTTGTTAATCATTCAATCAAATATTGCTTAATATTTTATTTTATTTTATTGAGCCAGATCTAAGTTAGATTGTTTAATTATATTTCATAACGTTATTAGATTCCTAGACGAATTTCGATTCTAAAATAAAATTAATAAATATTACATATCCATACGTGTGTAGGTATTTTATCTTGTCTGTGCAACTCCTTTCGTACATCTGGTTTTCTAATAAAAAAAAAGAAAATCCTCCAGAAGTCAATTTCGCTGTAAAATTACTTCACGCGTAAATTACGAACCCACGAAGTTAATAAACTTCCATTTTCGGTACGCATGAAACATCAATTTACGTCGATTGCTCAATTTTCTACGTAGTTCCTCTCTGATAAAAAATGTTAAGCGTGAAATCATGCTTTCATTTGCGTATGAAGGAACGAGGCTGATTGCGAGTGGACAGCGCACCTCGGGCACTCCATTTTCATAGAATTTACATGCAAACTGCGTATAAATTTCGTACGAAGAAGAGGTGTTGCAAACGGACGTAGGATAGTGGGCAGCACGCTATCACCATTGAAACGAATCGAGGTTGAATAGCGATGAAAATTCTCGTTAGCTCTAAACAAAGTCTTCTGGTACCGATAACGGATGACTTTATGTCGAATCGACTGGTGTTTTCTTATCGGAGATCACCGTCTCTGACACGTACTAAAATACACGTTGCACGTGATACGTTATAGCAGAACTAACAAGATGTTGAATAATCAGTTCGTAATTTAATATAAACTCACGACGAACGAAATTGTTGACCTTTGCAAATAGAGCTTATTTTTAAATCGTTTCTTTTCTGTCTCAAGTTAACTTTGTACGTTAAAACTTTGATCCTGTTTGAACAGTGCAGTTTCTAATTAATTATCGAAAATTGTGGAGAATCGTGGATACTGAAAGCGAATTTAATTCTACATTTTTCAGTTATTCTCGCAGACGGATCGACTAGTTACCGTTACACAGTCCAGAATTAACAAAAGTCACATATCTGATAAATCTCCAAACTTGTGAATTTCACGAAAACAACACCTTCGAATGAAAACATTTGGTGTATTTTTGATTTATTTCTTCGTGTAAAATCACTCGTTTTTCGACTTTCAATATTGCTGAACACCCTATTATATCGCAACATGTTATCCTCTAATGAGTAAACTAATTATTTTAAACATCTATACTGTACACTCAGAAGGTTGAGAATTAAATGGATTGAGATCTGAATACATTTGCAATAAATAAAATAGTGATGTCTATTTGTTACGTCGTGAATATATTCAAAACGAGAATGGAGCAATTTCAAAAAAAAAATCTAAAGAAGCACCAAAAAAAAAAAAAAAAAAAAAAGGAGAAAGTAATAGATTTAAGAATTCTAAGGATAGAACGCGATGGACTTATGCAAATTCACGGTGCAGGATACGGTTGTTTCGCGCTCGCCCTGTACATACTGGGAACTCGAGAAACGAACAATGTTCAGTCGAACGTGGGAGAATCGCGGAAATTGTAGGTGAGACGTGCTCCGCCTGCGTGAATTAACGCGACCGGTGTGAACTTGTACGTACGCTTGTAAAATATTACGCAGCGACGAGATCGTTGGCTGGCGATTCATTGTTGGGTGTCTACGTTGGTGGTGCCGGGTTGGTTGCACGCACCAAATCGTCCCGAGCCCCCACGACACCGGAAGCCGTCGCCAGGAACTGATCGAAGCTGCGAATTACTGCTTCGAATTAATCGGTGATTGAATTTCGCGAAAAACATATTGAGGAAGTATCGAATAATAGAATAGAGAGAAAGAGAGAGAGATGACAAAGTAAAACACACACATATAACTAACTTTTATTTAGTGTTTATGATAATTATGTAAATTGTAATAGAGTGATGAAAATTTCACGATTAAGTTAGCTTCGATGTGATAATTTTTAGCCTATTGTGAATACTTGGCACGAGGAAAAGGAAAATAAATTGTTATTGCTTATTATACTTTACTTATTGCGAAAAACGTGTTCAGAAATTGTTGAATAACGGAAGAGAAAGCGAGTGGAAGAGCGAGAGATCCACGGCTTCAATTAGCTGATGCAAATTTAAATAATAAAAATTGTAGAAATAAAAGAATTTTTATCTCGTAAAATAAAAAATGTCAATTTCAGCGAGATCGTGACGATTTCAAGGTTTATTTATACATAATTATTATGCAGTTAAACGTCACTTATCGATACGTAAATTTGTTCAATTACAATTTTGCCAGTCGTAATTTTAATTCCTTAAATCGACAAATATCTTAAGACGTTTTCTCATTTCATTTTAATGTTCAATATTTATCGTAGATAATAAAATTTCAAAGTTGCGCGTGTATTCTCAATCAATCCTTGACTCTTCGAATGCTCGACTATAACCTAAACCTAAACCTAACCTAAACCTACTGCGAGTTTTATTCAGCAATGAAAATTACAAAGACGAGAAAATACGTACACACGTGTGTACTTGTTCTGAAATTTTTTCGCGGGGATGTACGCTGAATTGATTCGATGGAGAAAAAGGAAAAAAATGAATAAAAATAGTAGGGAGCAGAAGAAGGGAAGGAAAACGGATGGAACAATACGTTCAGCGTGGGAGAATCGTAGGAAACGTAGGCGAGGTGTGTGCACAACCTGCTCGGGACGACAAAGAGGAAGGACAATCGACATCTGTTCCACAGCACACTGGAAACCTTAACCATAGACTGCCGAAGGGCAAGTCGCTTCCCATGACCATAGCCGGTCAGGTATATAAGGGGTCAAGTAACCCTTGGTCAAAGACTTTTTCCAATAGCTTCCAGCTTTTAGCAATTATACAGATCGTCGATAGAAACGGCAATTTCTATTGTTCGATCAGGTAGACTTGGGTAAATGTTTCCATCGGGGCTCGAGTGACTCATTCACAAAATTTCCCTCGTAATTTGCCATTTTTCCGCTCGATTCCATTGAGATCTTATTCCGACGAGAAATATCGAATACGACGATTCATTCGTCGCTGAACCTGGGGCAATTTTATTTTAAATTTTACAATTGGAGAATCTTCGTGATCCCTTCGTTAGTCGCTTGTTCAGCTTATCTCTTCAGAGTGACGCAATAGTTAAATAACTTTGAAGAAACTGATGACAATTTAATAATAAGTGACGATAATTTGGAAAAAGATAATTATAGGTAATTACATAGGGGGGTAGTTTAGAGTAATCTAGAAGATGGAAGAAATAATAAAATATAATTCGTATTCGTGGTTTTCGAAAGAACTTTTCAAATCTAGCCAATCTATTTGCGATCGAATTATTTATATTCCAACAATGACGCACGTGTCTTGGATACAAGGGAAATATTAAAGAAATAACAATTCCCTCGTCTTTCACTCTCTTTATCAAATTATAAACTGTAACAATTCCTACTATTTTAAGATATCGCACGATTACTGTAAAATGGACTTGCAAACTTAAAAGACTCGAAAAAGAACTTTCTTTACGATTTTCCGAGAAATTTTTCATCGAGAAGTTAAAATTACAAAATTTCTGCAAGTCGAAGTTTTTATTTGTCGAACCTCTCCTCTTCGAAGACTCGATAAGACGAAACCTCCGTAATTCTAAGATCCCTTTCCGTTCTCTTTGAACTCGAGTTATCCAGATTCAACTGTACTTGCAGAGAACATGGCTGCCTCTATTTAATTCTATCCGCCGATCGCGATTAGAATTTTTAACAGAAGAAGCTACCTCACAGAATGCGCGTCGTCACAATAAAGCCACGCACTAATTACATCCTACTTGAAACCATTAACCTAGCTTCCATGTGCCATTGTGCCGCGCATTTAACGAAGCCGGTTCTCAAACTGCTGCTGCCCGTGCACTGTAAATCTCGCTGAAGGAGCAACGATTAATGCAATTAACCGAGCGAGCTATTATGTATCAAAGGCAACACTCGCGTAACAACAAATTCAAGTATTACGTAAAATTATAAGTTTTAACACATTTTAACACATTCACGTCGAATCATTGATATTTGGTTTATCTTGTAAAACTTGTTTCTTGAAAATAAAAAATGTAATTTTTTTCAAATTGGTATTACGTAGTTGGTATATTTTGGTAAATTTTTATAACATTTGTACATGTAACACAACAGTGGGTTGCTTCAGTGATATTATATCTTCAGTTCAGTTGACATTATCTTATTGTAACTTATTATTTGTGTAAAACTATGAAAAGAACAATATAATTTGTACGTGGAGGACTTAGAAACCAATATCAATGCATTTAGAAATCAAATACTTATTCTTTCATTCATGAAATTCTAACTATTGAAGCTACCTCTAGTATGAATTAAAATATTCTATAACACACATAAATCACTACGATTTAAACGATAATAATTAAAATAAATATGTGGACCTGTACAATCGTATATCTATTCAAACAAAAATCAACATTAATTTTGACAAAAGTATAAAAATTACGAAGAAGAAAATCTGAAATAAATCACATTGGTAGTTCTGTGTTAAATTCGTATTCTTTTGCCTTGTGCCCTATTTCGAATTAAACTGCGACTGTCAACATTTTTAACAAACATATTTAAAAGATACACCATTTTGCAACTTCTGAAAAACGTTACTTTCGTTCGTTCTGAATCATCGAATCTTAATTTGCGACGTGAATGTGTTATTCTGTTGAACCCGATCGGGGCGAACGATCATCCGCCCCCTACTCTTTGTAATGTTTATTCAGACCGTGGCAAGTGGCTGCGAAAGGAAAGTTACGTACGATACACGAACGATTTTATTTACAACTAGCTAACTCATAAACGCGACACGTGCTCTATATTATCCACCTTTACGGAATGATGTTTAGCCTAGGGTCGCCCCATAATTACACCGTTTCGCGCTAATGATCGCATTTCGCATGCGTAATTAAGGAGACGCATTAAACACGCCAGCGAAGAGAAACGATCAGCGTACCGTTCAATTACGTTGTTGCTTCCATCTAAAATGGTACACGTTTTTTTCCTCTTTTTTTTTTAATAGATCGACCTATTATTCCGAGCGAGTATCGTAAATCTGCTCCACGTCGTGAAACTTGCAACGAATCGTAGGAGATGCTCCACTAATTTCATCGAATGCGTCGTTAATTTCGAACTTTGAGTCGTTATTATCATTAGCGTGGCTCTGTATGGGCTCTATTTGGAACGTTGCACGTTGTCGATCAAGAATGATCAAGGGTAACGAAGAATTGAAGAATGCAAGTGACAAATATCAAATTTCTCAAGAGGAGAGAAAAAATGTTATTCAAGTTATACGCAAGAAAATTGGATTTGACGATGTACGATTGACGCAGTTAGTATGATCGAAAGTGGATCGATTGACAATCCACCTACGACAACCCTGTAACGCACCTTATCTTCGGAAAGGATTCAAAACAATTTTGGACCAAATATCTACGAAAAAGAAAAAAAATCTAGATTGATTCCTCTCGGTTAAAACGATCGAGTTTCATTTCAGCGGTGAATTATTATTCGACAGCGTATTTAAATAGTAAATCTGCGAGGAACAAGATCAAACAGAATCAAACTTCTTTCATTTTCTAAACGTTCGTGCAAAATAATTGAAACTGATAACGGTAGCGGAGCGAACCGCACGGAAGGAAGATAACGATAATGCCCGAGGACGGAGAAACGAAATCACCGGTGTTTACTTGCAAACGCCGTACAATTAGAATGTCAGGCAGCGTTATAACGTTCGCAGAACAGCGCAATTAGTTTGCTCGTTAATTGTAAGCGCGTCGACCGAGATTCAACGGATAAAGAGCATGTATTACAGCATCTGAGGAAAGTTAAAGGGGGCAGACTCGCGCAGACTCTTGAAAATATTTTCGAAATGCATCCTCAGAAAAATGCCACGCGTAATTACACCTCTGTTTATTCCGCGTTATTTCGTCCGTTATCGTCTAACCGCTAATATTGCACTATTATTCCGCGCAGCACTGAAACGCAACTTCCACCTTGATGAACGTAACAACGTATCGTATCGTATCGTAACGTTGATCCTTTCCGTGATAGATGCTCGTATGTTACAACGCGAGGACAATGACTGCATGATCCATCGAAACGAGAAATATTTCAATTACAGTAGAGAAAGAGAGAGAGAGAGAGAGAGCGAAAGAGTTCCATTTAATTGGACGAATATTGTCGGTTCTCCTTTTGAGTCTACACTATGATCAAATGGATATTACATTTCAATAGACATTGTTAAAATATATACTCTCGTTCAAAGATTCAGAGCATGGTCTACAAATCAACTATTGTACATCATCTCTACGGTATCTATAAATTCCCGAGATCGTCTGGAATGCCTTTCGTCTCCATAAACATCAAGTACCACCAATAAACGTTTCGCGAACGTCGAGGCAATTAAAACGCCCTCTCCCCCTTTCGTTGCGGTTGAATCCATCCTGATCTATTACGGAACGTGACCGCAGCGAGAGCACGCCCAGGCGAACCTGTGTGCCCACAGCCCTGCACGCATTTTTCATTAACGCCACGAGCACCTGCGATAACTTCTCATTTGCTCCCTCTTATCTAGGGCCCGGATGACACGCGTTCGCGGTTGCGCCAGAGGAAGGTCAGATGGAGATCGCGAGATTAGATCGGGACGGGGAGAAGGTCGAGGAAAGGAACGGAGTCTCGAGAAAGAGAACAGAGGGAGAAAGGAAGAAGAAACGAAGAGAAATGAACGAGTCGCGGAATCGGGAGGAGAAGAGAGAATCATGACTAGAGATGGGATCGAGCACGTCGCAAATAAGTTTTGAATCCTTTGGTGGGACTTTCCATCCGGACGGACCATCCTTGCAACTTTGTTTCTTTGAGATTTCTCCCGGTCACAACGAAATATCATTTCAACGTGTAACATGATTAAATTGGTAATTGATAATGAGAACAATATTTAACAATCGGTAATCTTTTCGCGAGCTCGTCTGATACGAGTGCAGCATTTAAAAACAGGAACAAGCTTCTCCATTGTACCGACATGTCGATATAAATGTGATCATTGTATACGTGCATATGTTTCATACATGTACAACATTGCTATCTGGGTCCTCCAGCAAAAGAGATGGTCATTCTGTGGAATTTTCTAGTTTTCCAAGATTCGAGTGCTACCTGCTAAAACTTTGAGTCTCATAAACTACTTGCAAGTACATTTTCAAAACCCAGAGGTAGTCCTGAGGTTCAAAACCAGCTTGTATATCCATTGTGATCATTGTATGCATGCATATGTTTCATACATGTACAACATTGCTATCTGGGTCCTCCAGCGAAAGAGATGGTCATTCTGTGGAATTTTCTAGTTTTATGAATTTTCTAGGTTTAGGAATTTTCTAGCTTGTACATTCATTCATCGAAACATTTTTACTTAGACATTGACTAAAATGCATTGATGAAATACGTATGTCGTGTACATTGAAAGGTATACACTGACTTGTATAAAATGTACATTGAACTATACAATCACGTGTAATACATTGAATCTGTCTTGTACGTTGCGAGTGTACCAATTGATACATCCTCACTTTTTCCGAGTGGCTCGCCACTTCGTGAAACGGAACTCAGATATCGAAAGGCTGACTCGGATTCGTAAGTGCACAGTATCGGACTTGATCCCATCCCTAGCCACAGAGAAGCAAAGAGGAAGACGACAGAGAAGAGACGCGGAGGGAACAAGAGCGAGAAAGGACGAGGAGAAAGAGGTGTATCACAGCTAGCAGAGAGTTCGTTGCCCGATTGGCTGGCTTCGCCGTGCCTCTTCTCCTGCCTCTTGTCCGTGTTGTCCTTTTTTATTCACGAGCATCGAGGAACACGCGTACACGGCCGCAGGTAGATACACACAGGAGTGGCTGTTTCGTTGAGGGTGACGTCATCGATCGACAAATCTACCCAAGTGAGTTCAGGTTGTCTTGTGAAACCACCGTTCCCCGTTCGTTCGTTCGTTCTCCCCTTTCGACGCCCGTCTAGAATAACCTGCGTCAATATCCGGCCTTTATCCCAAGGGACACCCTAATCGTGTTTGCGATACGCGTAACGAGCCGGCTTTCGTGATTACGCCCCTTCTTCTTCTTCGAGCCTTTCTCAACCCTTTCCCCATAAGCGACGCTAATAATCCTGGATTGGAGAGATACCGATGAGATTTTGTCACAGACCTCTTGGACAGACAGTTCGGTGTCTTCCGACACACGGTCTGACAAGGAACACACGAGTTCAACGTTCAAGGAAGAAGCTTAACAAAAACCAACACAATGCACTTTATATCGTTGTTGCGAATCTATAAAATTTTTCATTTTGGTTTTGATCACCTTGGTTGTTCTGTAGTGATCAAGATAAATGCAATTCTTTCCGTCTGATGTGGATTGGCGAATTCGTCGCCATTTCTCATCCATCTAGATCGTACAATTTTGCGAAATTTGAAGAAGCTGGAGTAGTTTTGATATTACATCGTTGTTTTGTCGTTAATGAGTTAGTCAAGGTATGATTAACATCCCGGAAAGTAATTAAAGTATTATTCTTTACACTTGCATATATCTGTGACATACTTTGAATTTTAGTAATTTAATAAATCATAGTCACAGATCGTGAATATTTATGCAAAATACACAGTTTTGAAAATATAATTTGAAAAATGGAAAATTATTTTATATACTAAATGAATATTTTAATTGTTACAATTTTAATATTGGATATTG
>KQ435794.1:10166041-10188765 GCA_001276565.1 Melipona quadrifasciata | reverse complement strand
GTTCGTGCCGATTTTGAAGGAAAATTGAAACGCAGAAGATTTAAATTTTAGTATACATTTGTTAAATATTAAATTAAATATTAAATCGGCACGAACTTTCCGGACAACCCAATATTATATACATATATTATATACACACATGTACATATATTGTTCATATTACCCGAGTTTTACAAATTTTTTATTTTAAAACTCTCCTGTAAACCCAGTCCTTGGTACCTCAACGCTATTATTATTCAATGGCTAACGCACACATTAAAGAGGATAAATATGATAAGTAGCTGAAAGCATAGGACAATAAGGATCAAATATGGCGAGGAGAACGCGACGGCTAGTCATTGAGTCGAGATTAAATCCAAGATGAAACAAGGGGTCGATCGTCATTAACGCCCATACAAGGGGAACGTATCGCGTGATATCCGAGTTAGTGCGTCAAACAATAAGATCAGCACTCGCACAATGCAATTACCGTTAACGCCATGTCCTTTTGCGCTTTCAAAGTAAGAAAGCCTCCCTTGCCCTTTACGACTGCCCATTATAAGCTCGTTTGCCATTTTTGTACATACAAATTGCCGCTCATTGTTCGCTACCTAAGAGACTTATCGGCCTAACATTTGAATCGAGTCGATCCCAGACGATAGTCTGTCAATTCGAAAAATCGGAAACCGTCGTTAAAAGCTCGTAGAAATATTTTCGTCTTTTGTCGCGTTAAAAGACGATGTTTATACAATAAGTCAATTCGTATTGTTTTAATTTATCTAGGATCAAGAAAAGAAATTCTGAAGATCGAGCTATTGTTGTTGAATAAATAACTCCATGAAAATGGGCCAATTTGGATAAATGGAGTTCCGTATAAATTATTCTAATATTCGTCTACCCTGTTACTCCGAAACTTTTTCTCTTTCATAAAAGAATTATGTTCTGTATAATTATGTATTATTAAATCGACGTTTATATTTTTACATTCTTCGAAAATGTTATATTAATCCATAATTTAATCCATAATTAATATAGTGTAGTCAATTAACATTTATATCGTTTCTTTATTGCGTCTGCCGGGAAGAAATATCTTTCCTCTAAAAAATATCTATTTCTGCCGCCGTAAATATTGAATTAAAGTATTTTTCGCGAAATTCGCAGTATAAGGTAAACGAATTCTTATCTGATTCTGCTCAGGTAGTATCACGCTTTGGAACACAATGTAATCGCAACGGTTCTTTGGTGCAACACTGAAAAATATTTACCGAACGATGTGACCAATGTATATACACAGTGTCAAGAGTGTTATGGATTTAGCACTGTCTTATTGTTTTGGCGAAACACTTGTACCATGTACACGCAATACTCACTATATCTATCTTAAGATAATAGAATCACGTGAGAATTTTTTATCCTTTTCCTCGTTCTAAGTAATACTTGATACTTGACAATGAAATGATTCTAACTATCAGACGTAAAGGCAGTGTTATAAAATAAATAAAATAGAAATTAGATAAATTGATATTAAACTGAACTTTCAATGTTAGAATTATCAGAATAATCAAAATGACCAAGTTTTCTATAAAAATTTCCTAAATTTACAACAACGCAGATCTCTCGAAAAAGATGTGAATGAAAGTTCGAGACCTAACTAAAAATTCGTTTCATCTGCTACAGTATGTTGTAATAAATATACCACTTTGGATATCGGGTGCAATTCTCAGTTTACCACAAATACACTGCACCATAAAATTCTTCCTGTCGTTTACAGCTTCATTTCTTGGAAACAAGACATTTAGTTGTCCCAATGTTAAACAAAGTATTATAATTGAAACGTCTAAATTAACGATCCAAGAGTTTATCACCGTTTCGAAATTAAATTACCCGCCATTTCTCAAGAGAAACTTCCACCGAAGTAAGTACGCCCCTATTGAAACATTGTTAAGAATGTTGATAAAAACGCTGGCGAATGATTAAGTAGCGGCTGGTGGTATTATCGCGAGATAATTTATAAGACCACAGCGCAGGGCGAGTGGCTAATAACTCAAGTTTGTTTCTAACTTGGCGAATCCGTGGACTCATCCCGCGGGAAAGAATTCACCTATGATTTATCCCCGGTTACCATGATTACGAGTGACGTGAATATATTAAGCGCATCTTCGGATGCAAAACGCGCGCATTTGCATAATTTATATCCGCGTATCGGACGTATTTACCAAATCAACGACCCTTAAGCGTCGTACCCAACGAGACGCGGAAACGCATTTATATTCCCTACCAAGAGAATAATTAGGAACGATATCGTTGCTACGTTCGCTTAGAGCGTTGAACAAATTTTGCGACGTGACGAAATTCAATACTTTTCAAAGCCGAATGAAGAACTATTGCGATTCGCAAAAGTAATCGGTGTGTCGTATAAACGCATCTTAAAACAGCTGAAAAGCGACTGTTATGATTATCAAACAGCGTATGTGCGATTTCACGTTTTTACGAATTTTATTAATTTAAAAAGAACCTAAATAGTATATATAATAGTCAAATATATAATAGTCAAATATTATATCACAATATATAATAGTTAAATATTATGAAGAGCAATATGCTTGGAATATTGAAATTTTCCACAAACGCATAAAAATCTACAATCTCCTGATTTAATTTAAATTTGAAATAAAATTTGAAACTAATCTGAAAGTTACAGGATATTCATAGTAAACACGCGTACATTAACATACAGGATGTAGACACAGCTCGTCTGGATTCTGCTCACGATCCTTGAATTTTTATACATATTTCAATCTTTTTCTCATTTTAATAAGTAAAGAGAGAGTTTTGAGGGAACTTAAAACGATAAATTGTTGTAAAAATAAATATTACTGGTTTTGTAAATGAAAGACTGTGATAATTAAATATGCAATAAAATTCCTATTGAACATTGAAATTTTTGTACTAAATTGTTATAATTCTACTTGAATTAGACTATAATATCTAAATGCAACATACTGTACTATATAATCATCTATTCATAATTTCTGTACTTACATACGTACATTTCTCGATTTCTTTCAAACTTGTTCAATATAATCACGATAGTCTTCTTACAGTGTTAATAGAATTCATACGAAGTTTCTATAAATGTCCAAATGCTTTTGCGAGCAATTCTACACAAGTACACAGACATGAATGCGATTCAACGGACGATAATTCACTTATCTATTTGTCTATACGATTCGCGCGTGCCCAATACGGTTATTTAAACAAACTAATAAACTCGAAATTTTATTTTGAAGTTATCAAGGCAACAATGTCTCTTGACATTCAGTTTCATGTAAACATAAACAATTCGCCAGAGCAAAGAGTCCCTAGTACTCCAATAACCATTCCACGAACGAAGCGAAATCGTGCTCGAATTAAAATGAATCATTGTTACTTGTGTAACGACGAAAAATTAATAAAACAAGGAAAATCTCTGTATGTATGCGCTCTGTTAATTGACCGCGAGGAGTTGACAAAGGAATCACGCGCGGTTGCTAAGCGAGGATCGTCTTGGCAGCGAGACTAAACAAAATGTTACATACTTCTCGAAAATTCACTACATGTGCATGCAAATCACTAAACAAGGATCCGTATTTAGAACGCGTCACCGTGGCAGCTCTTGCTTTATGGACAGACACGCGAATTTTAGGACGCCATTAGCCGGGAATATAAAAGTTTCTCGATTTAACCGGAGCACGTTCGAACGACAGCGGTGAAATTCCAGCCAGGCTTTAATTAATGTCGAACTTCAGGCCCGCTTGTGTAAACGTCGATGTAAACCCTCTGAACGCGAGCCAAGTTGCTTGTAAATGGCCCAAAACGAGCCGCTGGCTCCCAACAAAGTAACACTTCGAACAATCATCGGAAGTTCTTGGTAAATGTAGGAAAACATCGATCCTTGGATCGATAATTAGAGAAACGATCTTCTTCAAAAACTAGACCAATACATCGATACTACACAGCAACACACAGAGGAACTTTACAACGAATTTTACAATCAACATTTCAGTTCGACATTTTTGAAATTAAACTACGTAACGTAATCCACTAGACTCACCTCAAATGAAATGCATAATAAAAAGAAGAACGGAAGGCTAAGAGTCACGGGCCACGAGTAGACAAACTTTTCTTCGTTGACTTCATAAAAAAAAGAAACTGGGAACTGGACTCGAGCAATTTGAAGATTGATATTTCCACGCCGATTCACGCGATGTTCGAATGTATTTCCGATATATTCCCGATCGTCTCCGATTGACGAAGGATCGAATGGTAGAAGCGATCACCGGCACGACTCTGTCGAAACTGGCGAGCGAAGCGACAGCAACGAGAAATACCGGGGTTACCTACGCACCGATGCACGTGGGCTCTGTGGTGGGGAGCCGAGTCAAGAGGGCCCCGTAGGTACCGTAGGTACGTTCGCAAATAGCATTTCGCTCCGTGGAAACAGGGGTGGCGTAAATCATTTGCACCCTGCATCGAGCACTTCCCCTTCTCTTTTTTCCATTCCTCCTCTCTCGTTCGTGATCGGATCCGCCCCGGCGATCTTTGCTATCTTATTTCGCCCCCGAGGATGAGTGGATTTTTTCTTTTTTAACCGAGTTAGAAAATACAATATATAAAAAAACTGCACGACTCGTATCACAGTACGATTCGTCTCACTGAAAGGCCCAGAAGTAACTGTTTTAAAATTTTATTGACATACAAACATTTGAATCGACACAAAACAAATTACAGCCGCGAACGCCACTTCTACTCGAGGTCTACACCACGCCCCCTCGCGAATCACCTGACCCAAATCAATCAATCGCTAATTTTCGTTGCATCAGCGTTGCACCCGAAGATGCCCGATTTTCTGGGTTTCCCTCGCTAAAATCACTTTCAGTGATAAAGTATATAAAATATCCAAAATGGAGTACGATATTTAATCGCTACACGAGTCGAGCGTCAAATCGCGATTTCTGCGCTTCGCGCGAAGAGTTTCTCGAACGAAGAGCGAGGGAAAAAGTCGTTTCGCGGTGTACGCAAAATTTCACGCTCATTTTCAACCGACGAGCCCACCAGACCCACTGGAAAAGAAATGGTCGCCGAGTCACGCGAATCGTCGCGATTCGCGGTCAACGTTATTCGGCGAACAATATCGAAAAGTCGAAGCTTCGACTGGAGAAAAAGAGATTACACGGCGGGCACAATGCACGCGAAGTAGATTATATTTCAGCCCGCGTAACAAACTCGATTCAACCCGGTTCTAAGGCAGCTTTCAACGAGCCTATTGCCTCCGCCTGACTTCTAAAAGAAGGTGGAATACACGTAGAGAAGAAGCAGAGGGGAACAGGTTCTAGATTCATTCACATCTCGTCGAGAGGCCTTGGGCTCGGCAAAAAGCATTCTATGCAGTTTCTACCATGGACTCATCCTGTAGTCTACCGGTATTCTGCCGAGCAACAAACTTCTACTGCAAATATCTAGTGAAAACGATCTGCGGATTGCTTTTGTTTTTGCCGTTCTTTCTTCCTTCACCGTGATGTACGCACGATCGAGTTAATTTTTTTTGGAATTATGTAGACGTTTCGTTTCTTTCGGTTATCGACGCCGATAAAGAGACGTGATTGTTCGCAGGAAAAATGCCTATATACAGTTCGACGTGCATTTCGGTAGAAATTGCATTCACTTGATAAAACGAGCACGTTTCAATAAAATAAAATTTTGGCAACTTCTACCAAATATTTCTACAATTGTTTATGCAATCCAACTGGAGATACCTACTTTATTTATTCATCAAAATGATTTAAAGCTTATTTTATTTAAACGTATTAATAAAATATTACAGTACAATACTTAATATTACGTAATTTAGAGCTTGTTTTAATAAAACGAATTTCTAATAATCATATTCTTACTGATGATTAGAACATTTACAAAAGTAATTTCGTAGCATATCAGACTATGTTACACATATCCTCCCACTTGTAAAAAATAAGGCGACGCCAATAATTTATCGTGATCTAAATACCAAAAATCCTATTACCGCGACGAAATACAATTTGATAGACAGCTCGGCCTACGGATTGTCGATTGATCGAAACATTGACTAGATAGATCTACTTGCTCGATACCGAACCTTCTCCAAAATAGTATTTCCATCGAAACCTGTGTTATCGGTTCTATATAATCGATATACTTACTAAAAACTGTAGAATTTCCAACGCGTGTTGCACGCGTGTTCGTGTGTCGAGGATCGAATGAAAGGAAGTCTAGATCGTTGCCAATTTCTTGTTCATAACGTACGGCCCTAAGCAGATACGTATACATACGCGCGTTATCTGGAGGCACTGATCTAAAATGTTCTAACGTGGATTGCGTGGGTATGGACGAACATCGCCGCTTAGGAAACACCTCGAGAACCTACGCACGTGGTCAGTCATGATGAATCGAGGGACCCTGATGAACGATTTTGACGATTTTTTATTCGTGCGTCTTGCGTAACACGCATGAATAATAGCGATTAAATTGTCAAGTCCTGTTTAGGATATCAAGGAAGGACCTTCAGTGGAAATTTTGAGAAATGCGAATTTCTTAGTCATTTTGGAATACATTTAATTTAGAGTGCTGTTAATAGACTGCGAATTTTTGTTCATCTATGAGAAATTGGAAGATACGTAGAATGCATATGATGTGGAAAAAATATATAAAATTATAATTAGATCGCAGATTTTTATGCAGATTTATATTTCTATGGTGATAGGACTTTTATAGTTTTATCCATTAATGATTAAAAAGTAATCTAATTATAATAAGTTATATTAGTATTTTAATTATTTTTAATGTTTCTGCACCTCCAAATTTTAAATAATAAATAGAACGAATTTGCATGTATTTTCTTAAAAATGCATAAACATTCGCAATTTAGTTATTAACGTCATAGCTACTTTCTCGCATGTACGTACATATTTCAAAGAAGCTTAAATAATTTACACTACTTTTATCGAGGATTATAATTTATTCTATGGCGGTGAAGAACAAAGAGACCCGAGTGCGCTATGCTCTGTTTATTCGTGGTTCATATCTGACCAAAATGTACACTGACGCCTGCTGATTAAAATTAAAATCACCCAATTAGGCAGGAAGTGCCCTGTTACAGCGCTAATTAGAAGGAAAATATTTTTGATAATAGTTCCAGCCTTCCGTGCAAATGACTTTGAATAAGATTATAGCGCGAACAAAATAAATTATTCGTGTACGAGCGGTAGCTCAATTTATGCGGATATCAACGTGAAAGTTTGTCTCCGAGAACGTACAATTAAAATGTCAACGTAGATGAAACGGCTTTAAAAAGAAATTTTTTTCGTTCACATGCTGAAGCTTTCGAATAATACCGACGAAATATCTATTTTAAAAATATCTACTTTAATTACAGCTGTTTATTTTTTTTCTTTACCCATGCTTGTATATCAATTCATGTTTCTAATTATGCAAGAAGAACTTTAATAAAAAAAGTGATTTCATGAAAAAAAAAAAAAAAAATAGACTTCAAAATTATTAAAACACTACTTCTTCCTAAATATACGCGTAATTTTCAACGTATTACAGGATGGTTAAGCACGTTACGTTCGTTGGACGACAGTTCCTCTCTGCGCTTATAAACAATAACTAACAGGTTGAAAACGAAAGGTGCCTAGAAAGGGAAGCAACGATGGACAGGTGAGGAGTCTCATCAACTGCACCACGTCCAACTGCCGGATCTTGCGCACCTTTAACTCGCTACGTATGCCCGCGCTTCAGCTGCATGGAAAACTGAAATTAATTGCGGCAATAGGTGTCCTCAACGGAAATAGTGTCGCGGCAAGTTGCAGCCACGTGTGAACGGACAGCTTGTTTAATGTAACTATTATCCACCAGCTTGTAATAACGTTAACTTTAATATGTCTTCAATATCGGAATGTTTAAAAACTACGAAATATCGTACTTTTTTGTTTCTCAAGTAAGGAACTATATATAATGACTGTTATTAACATTTGAACACCGATTGTTGATCAAAGTTTCACAAAAAAAAAATTCAGTGAAATTTGATGACCATTTGTAACTGGTTTTGATGCATGATCTATCTTTCACAAAATATCCATCATATCAAATTTAAATTTAAATCGACACAAATAAATACTTCAAAAGCAATACCCGTATTGGTAAAGTTTTGCTTGAATCTCCGATTTAATTATCATCGAGCTAATTTCGTAATGAAACGCGCCACGATCCTTACCAAAATTGGCGCGAGGCACTGTCGACCTGTTAAACAGATCCTGTTCACATTGAAAGTTTATCGCGTGGTCCTTCCTGCGCCATCAATATCGATACACGTTGGGAAAAACGAAAAGAATCTACGTACTTAATCTTGTCGATTATTCATTAAAAAAAAAGAAGTTCAAAAAGTTCGGGGACACTGTGTATAAAAACAGAATGAGACACTCTTTGAATAGATTAAATATTCTCAGGGTCATTGATCGTCCTATAGAGCTACCGCATAATATTTAATTATTCTGGATTTAAGTAATCTAAAAAATATCTGGATTTGTATAATAATGAAAGATCGTTCTCGATAGTTACTATATAGATTGAAATAATTGACCAGACCATGTAATAGACTAGTGACAGTAAACAAAACTATTAACCTTTTGTTGAATGGTGTCACCATGGCGTGATCATAATAATAATGAAGAGGTTGCAGCAGGACAGAGAAAACGACTTTTATCGATAATAAAATATATTCTGATTAAAACAGCATAAAAGAAATCTCATTGTGTGATTTCTCATTTCAATTTTATATTAAAAGTTTCCCTAAACCTTATTTTTCCTTATTAAGTAAAATATAAAAATTCAAGAACTGTAACTGGATGGACACGATTGTCCTAAATGATATCAAATAAAACAAACGTAAATTAAATGAAAATTATAACAAGAAGCAATTCAACGCACGTGAGAATGTATAATTAGACCAAGCAGAACATCGTGCAGTATTTTTCTAAACTTCCTAACTGTTCACAAATGGTACCTTGGAGAATGGCCAGTTACGATTCTCAAGTAGCAAAGAGAATTTACATTTTGTTCCTATTCGCCAGTATACGGTTTACGGTCACGAATACACTCTCTCTGACCGGCCACACCTAGCACATCTCTTTCACCATTCAGATATTGTACATCTAGCCACTACACTCGCTACAATTCACCAATCAATACATATATCATTTCATCGATAAACTCAAATCAGTGTACAAGGTACCTTTGGGTTAATTTCGACAACTTTTGGTTTGTTCAAATTTTTATTAATAGAAATAAATAAAAACATCTAAAATTTATGAGCAAAATGTAAAAAGATAAAATATATTTTATTCGTATAATATATAAAATAAATAAAATTATAAAAACGTATAAGATTCATTTATAATAACAACCTTAAGAGTCGTACAGCAAAATTCTTATGCTTATGCTCGAATGTATTAAGTTTAATTGTAATTTCATTTATTCTAAATATAATTTCATTATTAACCCTTTTGCTGTCGAAGCCAAAAATTATCCTTTAATAAGACTTGAGAAAAGAAAGAATAAAAATTTTGTTTTAAATGATAATTACAATGTTAAAAAAGGAAATATGTAAGTGATAGTATTGCACTAACGGTAAGTTAAATAACAATTACAAAATGGAAAAACAAACATGCTATATATAAATAAAGAACCATTATGTTTCAAGAAATAAAAAAATAATTCACCGATATATTATCTTCCGCATTTTTTGCAAGTTTACTAACGACGACATATATATGTATTGTAGTTTGGCATTAAAAAGAATTAGAAGCGATTTTACCTATTAAATTTTAGGTAACTATTATACTTAACAAAATGCATGATCTCGAACTTAGTAATTATAAGCATGATCATGAGACGTGTATATTTCTGATCGTATCTAATAAACTCAACATTAATAAACCTAACCTAAACCTAACCTAAACCTAACCTAAACCTAATCATTTACTATTATATTTACATAACTATGCATCTAAAATCTTCTAAAATAATCCGATACATCATGAAGAATCACTTTATGAATTATTATGAATTCGATCTTCTCATTAAAACTAGAACTATCAAAATGAACAAAGTGACTAATTTTTCATAGAAATTTTTCAAAGACAGTTTTAGAGATTTTAATAATTTTTCGTACATTGATAAAAACTTGTATTCTTTATAATCAGTACTTTTAAATGTGATATTTAAAACTATTATTTCTGACGCTTTGAAAAACTTTTCATCTTTTCTTCAATTGTATTGTCAGGAAATTTTTACGTGTCTCTGCGTAATCATTCGATCTCTTCGCGTAAGAGAAGATTTAACAAACGCTTCAATTCAAGTACGATCGTTCGATATCTCGCGCGTAAAATTCTTACAATAATACTTCGTTAATTCATTGTGTTCGAAATCAGATAAGAAGCTGTCTCTTTCAAACAGTGCAAAAAAACACGGCAGCTGACATAAGTAAAACGTGGGAAAAGATTATATCATCGGTTACATTTTTGAAGAGATTTAGAAAATGTTTTCGACGTGATTATGAATATATCTATATTTTGTCAGTGTAATTTGCAGAATAAAACAAAAATTGCGACTAAAATTTTATAGAAAAATAATTATAAATATTCGATTAAAAAGTTACAAAAAATTATAAATAAATTATAAAGCATAGCGCCAAATCATTGTAATAAAAATAATCGAATATTTATTCCTTTCTCTTCGTACATTGTACTACATTCTCACTTACTGCATTTTATCTGAATTCTTTTAGAATATTTTTAATGAATCTACTATTATCTACACGAACCATTAAACATTATACAAATTTTCGACTCACGGCTGTGCAATTGCCACGACAATTTAATCCTGTGTAAAATTAACTACTTGCCAGTATACTGTTATCTGATAGTTACCAGCTGTCCCAATTCCAAACTTTTGATTATCGTTATAGCATTCGTTTTATGCTCCACTGAATTATTATATAGCAATATTTTCGCTACCCCGTGCACCTAGTAACTGTATGCACAATTTAAAGATATTTTACATTCGAGCAACGAACGTTCATTGTACAAAGACACGTTGATATAATGTCCAAATATTTTTGGAAAATTTGAGTTTCTAAAATTCTACATAATACGAACAGGAAAACGTTTCAATGCAATAAAGAATACAATGTCTATTTATACAAAAAGAAATTATTCATATTTCTAAAAATCCGCCGTTGTAAGTTTATCAAAATTTTAGAAAAAAGAAAATGTTTTTAACCACCTTGATCAAAGTTGCAATAATTTTGTATGCGGTTCCTAAATGTGAAATCTTTTTTCTAAGAAGGCCGAAACATATTTATTACGACTGTTAGTGAATTCGTAAGAAATCGTAACACATCTTTGTGCGGCATAGCGGAACAACCCTTTGGACGAGTTTCAACGAACTTCCATTCAGTCTTAACAATACTAAATATAACCAATCGTTTTATGCTCGAGTGGATCTTTATATTCTCTACCGGACGACAACGTCACGACGAAGCGGCGCGACGCCCGAGGCGCCTTTTGGAAGTCATCAAAGTCTGTCCTCGTCTTCCTGCACGTTAATGGCCCTCTATTCCATTATACTTTTGGCATTAATCGTTCTTCTCCAGTCGGTTGAAATTTGAAAAAGAACGTGCTAGAGCCTCTCGCATCCACCTCTGTACAAGTAGTTTAATTAACTCGCGTATGAAATCTAATTTTAAATTTTACATGGTCTCTCTACCTGTTCCTTTGATGTACAAGAAAGCATTCATATCTGTCACGGAGCACAATTTTGCAACAGACTGATTTTTTGCTTAACTAACGACAACATCGATCTTTAAGTGTACCGTACACCGACTGTGGGATCTTTCTCGATTTTTACTCATATCCTTTTCCTTTTTTCCTATTGTTTTATATCTCTCGATACGTGTTTATTATTATTAATGTACAAAGCAAGAATTCAATGTCCACAGTAGCTATGAGTTTAACACATTTATTCATGTGAGAAATTGTAAGCAAATTTATATCTACGTTTTTTTTAAATAAATTCAAAAGTAAATTATCGAACGTAGAAACAAACATCATATCAAAAACATCGTGTGATGGCCTAAAATTTTATAAATATGTGACGATAGGACATTAAATTGAATAAACAGCGAAAATTTCCATTTCAATTTTTCGGAAGGACGAGCATCCCATTACGAAGGAAATAAATTGACTACAAAATCGGTATTAACTTTTATAGGATTACAGAGGGTGTGCCTCGCGGCAATAGACAGAACGACGCTTCTATCCTTTTTTACAACTAGAATTTCCCAAGTTAACGATTGAACCAAGTCGTCTCGACGGCGCGACGCTTCGGGCACCTTATGGAACACATCGACGACTGACTTTGGCTTCCTGCCCTTTTAAAACCCTCTCTGTATTAGCCTGCAGTCCTAATTATTCACGTTTGAATAGACAAATTTTGCGGGAAGGGAAACGTATAACGAATGATGGATAGGTACTTAAGTTAGAAGGAAGTCATTAGGGTTATTTCACAACCAAATATTTGCACGGACTATTTATGAATAATACTATAGGTATTATAAAACATTAAATGAAACATTTTGAAATTTTCTTAACACTGTAATGAGGTACATTTACAGTGGTAAAATTTGAAATCAATCTGAAAATGTATATAATAATTACAAAATATTTAATACAAATATGAGTATATTACACAGAGGTCAGAGAAGTACTTAAAAAAGCCACAATGATGTATATGCATATATACCACAATTATTATGCATTATATCAATGAACAATTCAGATCATCTTCGTTTTTTATTATATATATGAATTCTCCTATGATGATTATTCATACTGTATATTAATTTGTTTACTAAATACATGTTTACAGTAAATATCTTGCAACTTATATATTTTCACATTTTCAGATTGATTTCAAATTTGACCAATGTAATCATAGCAGCAATATCTTATTGTAGTGTTAATGAAATTTTTAAATGTTTTACATACAATAAAACAAAGCTCAAAATTAATATTCTTTTATACGTATTAATAATCTTTACAACAGATAATTTATTTCATAAAATTTTATCTATCTTTTGCCACTTTCAATTTTCTTTTAAACTTTCTTTTATTCACCACTGTATCTATGTAAAACTTCCATTCTATTCATGACTGTTCAAGTATTCTCGTAATTATTAAAATAATTTTATAAATCCAACTTATCTAAATCATTTAATTATTATCATTATATATAAAATAAACCATCGACGAATCAAACTATCCGTTCCTTTTTATTTGCAAAAATTTCCAAGCGTTATTTCCACTCGCCGGACTTGAATATCGCGTTCCAACAAAAGAAACATTATTAAACTCCTTCAGAAGTTCCTGTTGGACACCCATGAAGCTCCAAGGCAGAGCCCCCCGAAACAGAAAAGTTGCCATTGTGCAACGACGCGCTACACTTTTCGACCGGTATACAAGTCGCAAGAGCGGTAACCGGAAGAGAAAACAGACTAAAGGTGTGGCACATAAATATACCTGCGTATTAGGACACACGAGTAGGTTGTTTAATTGGGAGCTCCTGTAGCCCGTTTACGCGTGCCATATGCGTGGCACAGCGTCTTCGAGAGCCCCGAGGACCTCCCCCAGAGACGTCGTCGTCGTCGTTGTCGTCGTTGTTGTCGTCGTCGTCACGGGTTCGGTTCTCCAGGGCTCGCGTTCGACGGCACTGAAGCGTGAAAATTTAATGTCCAGTTTCTTCGCGAGGGGCAGAGACGGGTGTACTGTTACCGGGCAACATGGCGGAAGTAGGATATTCAGGTCCTGACGCGGACGTTCGATGAGTTTTGAACTCGTGCGACGAGAGAGAAGCCAGATGGGCGAATCCGTGGGTGGTCTATCGATGTTACACGTTTGTACTATAAACTCGGCGAAGTTAGATCGCCGGCCAGGTGTAGATTAGAACAAGGATGCGTTTAAATTGAACGATGGAACGGTTACGTATACTATCTAATGTCTTGTCGTATAATTGTGTAGTAGTTGTTAGGAAAGAATTCGCGTAGTTGTTTCAAAACAAGACAAATTATATTCCCTATCCCCGGGGAAACCGCATGTAGTGATTGGAACAAGCAGAAATACATTATGCAAAGGAATCGTATCGAATAAATTAATAGTTCTGTTGTCTCGACTTTAAAAAAGAATTTTTCATCACATCGCCAGATTTTTAGAAACAACCTACATTTTGATATTCTAATATATTCTAATATATTCTAATATGTATCTAATGCTCAATGGATATTCTAATATAAATGTAGATTAAAATTCGATCTCTTTACACCAGATGGCGGCTATTCGCTTCATAATATCACATGTGCTAAATTTAATAAAATAATAAATCTACTCATTCATATAGTACACCATGATTGAAACTATTTGTAAAATACCTAATTATTTGATTGCTCGAAAGATAAGCGAAATGTCAGCATAATTCAACGTTTCGTGTATCTTTCGCGCAAGACGAGCGTTATCAAAGTACTTACGTTTAAGGAAACAGACTACGTTGACCATGGTTAAACGACGAATAATTTGATTGATGCCCGTATACTTACACGATATTATTTAGATAACGTTCCGCAATTTGTAACGATGACGGAGAAAATGGTGTAGGAAGATTGAAAGAGATTGTTCGACGATAGATATTATTGGCATGCTCACAGTCCGCCATTCGATGCAAATTTTTTTCGACATACTACATAAGCATCTGTGTGCTACACTGTAATCTGGGGGATAGGCACTTCCTCTTTCAAATCATTAACATTACTCTCATGGGTGTTGTAACCGTCCCTAATCGGAAAATTCGGTTTCATATTTTATAGAGGATTAAACGTTCTAACGTTATTATGTTATACATTGTAGCATTGAAATAATTCCTGATAAAAAAATTCCTCTACTTCGTACGAGATTGAACACTGTAACATTACCTGAAGTGTCTACGATTGTTCCATCAATAAGAATAGTTCGATTCTGCACTTTACAACTGACGGGATTAAACGTTGAATTTGACAGTATATGTTTATCGCAACATTGCGATTGTCCACAATTTTTTCTTTTTTCACATTTATCGGGATCTTTTGGTAAGTTCATTGTCATTTTACGATTTCTCCGTTAACTGTTTTAGCTATTTTTGTCACAGGGTTAATGTTCAATATCTGTGTCTATTTCAGCTAGATTTCACTGTTTTCCGCGACACATTTTTACAAACGTTAATACGCACTTAACTCACATGTTACCTTTCCGATAGCTTCTGTACGACTGGGGCATAAATACGCGACTTGTTCAAATCTGTCTGCCTTAAGGTTACGCAATATTTACATTTTCGTTTTTGTATCTCTTTGAAAAACCCCCCTTGCCTCTCGGAAATGACGGTTGTAGTACACAAATATCCACTGTATTCCAAGAATCCTAATATTCCAAGAATATCGATAATCCGATTATCTACTTTGCTATATATAATGTACGAAAATATAAAGTGTGTTGTCTTTTTTCCTCCAAGTGTGTTATGCTTGCTAACGTAACAAACTTTACGTCCATAATTTTTTCTATATGCAACAAGTAGTTCTTTCTCAAGAAATAATATTTCAAACTTAAGTATAAAAATTTGTAAAATAATAAATTACAAAATGCTATTCTTTTAGACATAAAATTCCGAACTCTTGAAACTCGTTTCGATATCACGTCCACGATATTTTATAAAAATAAAATCTTTCAACGCAACGAAGAATTCGAGAATGAAACTTTACGAACTCTATAATCTTTGCAAACTGTTCCTTTGTCTTTGAGCTTACTTACCTCTACAAGATCCTTATCCCCAGGATGAAGTGCACGTTGCGTGAAATGGTTCCTCGACAGAAAGAAAGAATCTTTCGTTCCTGGTGCAGCCCAAAGACGGTATTCCGCAGTAAATTTTATTGTTCGAAGGGAAGACGCACGATTCACTGTTGTCCAGCATCGTGTGGAACAAATAAAATGGCTTAGAATTCCCGTGGCGAATGCAGGCTGATGGAATCTCCTCCCGCGCAACAGCCAATTGTCATCTGTAATAATACAATTACGATGTTGGTATTTACTTATGAAAACATTTCAAGATCTTATGAATAAGTAAATACTGTAACTTCATTTTTTCGAGCGGGATGTTTTTGAGTAGAATTATTTGAATTGGTTGGATAGATTATGAATATATAAAATACTTAGTAATTATTTTTTAATAATTATCGATTATTAATATTATTGTAGACTTCGTTTATTAATATTTCGATTTAATTAGTAATTTTAACTATTAATCATTTGATTTATCCAAAGGTTATTACTAAATCCAATTTACAACTTAATTTAATTCAGGTATTTTTTCTTTCATTATTCTATTATTATTTTGTTAAAAAATTTGTTATTGCCTTCACATTTTTATTGTTAACTTTTCGAAAATATTTTTATTTTAAAAAGAATTTGTATATTTATACTTTTTATATCTTATTAAATCTCACTTAGATTTATGACTAAATAGATATATTGTGTACATGTAATTTGTACAGAAAAGACGATTAAGTGAAAGCAATAGATACCACAAAATTTTTACGACAAATGTAAAGAGGAGAAAATCATGTTCAACAACTTTCTATGAATTCATACATGATCGCTTGTGTAACATATATAAGTCTCTAAGAACTAGTATCCATAATGTCACTTCTCTATCATCTTATGACAAAGAAAGCATTTCTTATGATAAGGATCAAAAATCGCTGTATTTCAAATGTAATATCAAATGTTTAACACTTGTACATTACTCTTTCTTGAAAATTATGACCAAGATTATGATATTAAGATTATGATTAACCAGTATTATACTTCGTTCTCACAGATAAGAAAATTATAACAATAATGCTCCAAGGAGATACATTTACATTTTCTACTATAAAAGAAATAAAAATAATAACTAAAAAAAAATCTTATTTTAAACTACAAAATTGCACAAAATGCATATAATGTGAAAAAATATATATCATAAAATATCCAAAGTATAGAGCTTTTTACAGTATTTCATACGTAAAACAATTTTCTACAAAGATTCTACTTTTTTAATTATATCTTATAAAATAATTTTCTATTCAGATTTTACTTCCTTAATTAAATTCTTAGAAATATGAATTTGTATAAAAATCCGCAATAATTGCATATTACAAGTAGACTTTTATACATTTATGGAAAATTAGGTGTAAAAATACGTAAAATACATATAATCTTCTAAGTTTCACTTTTTAAATTATATTAGTAAAAATACCCACACTATAATTACAAGCAGTTCATATTTTAAATCTACTATATAATTTCGGAAATAAAATATGCTTCGTATGACAAAGAAAATGACCGAAAGAATAGGTAAAAATGTAAACGAAGAGAAACGTACACCAGATATGGACAATCTCGTGAATGCAATGAGTTTCTCGGAAGATCAATAAAATATTGCGGTCACGAACCTTCTCCGGGAGACGACGACGTTGGAATACTTCTTCTAATAATTTCTGCTCAGGAAAGAATCCGTCTACGGTTCGAATGGACGTGTGAGTAGGAGAAACAAGCTGCCATTCCCACGGCAAGATGCTGCGACTACTTTCGCTATTATCCAACATTATCCAACGTATTGCGAAACGCGTAATAGGTTCGTATCTGTGTGTGAAATATTCCCAATCGGATGTTTCAGCCGGATTGCGATTTTCTCAAATCGTTAAACTGTACACACAAACCTTCTTTTCTCACTGCTTGCAAAGTTGATTAATTCCACACTGATCAGCGTCAAATAGAAATAAAGACTGAAGGCTACTTTGATTCGTGAATGTCAAACTGTACAAAATTAAATATAAAAGAAACTCTTCTTAATTGCAGATAAACAACAAGATGTGAGCCACGTTTTGGGTCACCCATAATAGAAAACAGGATAGAAATGACGATAAAATGCAATTTATCGCAGCTATTCGCCTGATCCAGAAAGCTTAATGTCCAAACATAAGTTTCAAGTGATAATGCATCAATGAAGAGAAAAATATCGATCGCGTTGACCGTTATAGCGACTAAACGATGATAGTTTCTCCAAAACTCGGTAATTTTTACAACATTGCCAGCTGGAATAAAATGGAATTGGTTACTGTTAGCAGTTTTGTACACCATCAGGGGGAACTTCGTGCACACGCGGTGTAAGTAAGCAACTAAGTACCTGTAAGCACGCATTTCATTTCACCTGCGCATCCTTAAACGTAAGAAACAATTCCGTCAGTTTTCGTAGCCCTCATCGTAAGATATAATAGCAGTATGTTTCGCCAGAACGAAACGGAACAGTGCGCTTTGCCGTACCGCGACACAGCCATCGTGGATCCAACACCTGTCCCCGACACCTGACACACGTCAAGCCTCGCTTCTCCGCAGGGGATCACTAGTCCAACAAACGAGGTCAACATCATCATTTGCGTGGTTCACAGATCAAAGTGATTAACTCGACTTTTTGAATTATTTTAAATTTTAGTGTCAAATGATCGATTATTTAATTTATTTATTTTACATTTGAAATAAATTTCCTCAATAATTAGCGTTGGCCAAAATTTCTTTTTGACTATGGAATAGTAAATAATTTATTTCAGCAGCCAGTGTGACTATTCCAGGAATACATTGTTTTATGCTACGCCCACGAAAGGAACTTTAAGAGAGAATGTATACTTATTGTTTTATCAGTTTCTCTACCTTTTGTTTTCCAACCATCTTTTCGTTATCCGAGTTAATGCAAACCAAATGTTGATGTTTAGAGCACAATTCGTCTGTACTGCCAAAATCTGGTTGAAGCTTCCAATGTACACGTAGCTTCTATTTCAAGTAACTTCTCAGTAGAAATAAAGGTTCGGCTCGATCAACAGGTGTTTTGATTTTGAGAAGTGCAGTGGGATCGTTCGGGAAAATAGGTAAAATGTAATAATTTTATTTAACTTTCGTAGCATAGATAATGTTTGAAAATATAAATACAATTAACGATCGTACATACGTGCAACGTTGGTTTTTGAGTGTGATTTTTCATTCATTACCCACATCTGTGAGATTTGTATATCTACATATATCGGAGAATTTAATTAGAATGGTTAAATTTGCTGTTAGAGAAATTAATTGGATAAATATCAAAAGGTTTAAAATGTATAATCATGCACTTATTTTTTGAAAGTATTTTGCACGCCCTCTGTGATATGCAATCATTTACATACGAGTTGAACAGGTTGTATCCGTAGGCGCAGAGTATCGAGATTCGATGAAGGTAACAGCTGCATGTGTATACCTTTTTTTAAAAATATTTCTCAATATTTTAGTGTTGTGTATTTTTATAAGGTATTAATAAATTCTTGTAAAATATTATAGTTCTTATAAATATCAAAATGCAAGCATCTATTCTTTTAAAAATATATCCCTATGTTTATCAATTATATATTATAAATTTGTTAACAATTTTGTATGACTAACGCGACATATTACGATAACACTGTTAATTTTAAAAACGTCTGTTATACTGTTGTTAAGTCATCTCACTTTCATACAAATGTTTCACTTCCTCTAGAAATAATTACGATGCGAGTTACCAGTAACCTAATTTAACATAAGTTAAACACAACAGTTTTATTACACCATATAACAGCAGATATTTTCTTTTTAGAGACTAAATTAATTCATATAATATTTATAGAACAATTTTATTATAATATCTAAATTCGTGAGCAGAAACGACAAATTAACGCAAGTATATTTCGGATGCTATGTTTTGGTTCATATAAATTTTATAGCCTCGTAATAAAATATTTAATTTTTTAGATACTTATTATCAGTGGACACCTGAAAATGAAAATATTTGTCATAAATACCATATGTATTGTCAAAAAATTAATTTATAAGCCTTGCCAATCTTTAGGTTGCGGTATTAAGGAAAGTACAATATCTAAAAAGTTAATTTTCATTGATAGTCTATTTTATATAATTAATTTCTCATAATTGTATTCATGTGTGCTACGAAAAATGCTACTAGAATGATATTTCTGCAAATTGATGATTCGATACACTATCAAGAATGATAATATGTATTATACATTGTATTGTCTACCAAACTCACCACCCACACAATATGGACTCACACAAGGCTTGGAATTAGAAGTTTGCACACCCTGTGTCGCGTAACAAGACACGTCACACCTAAAAGAACTGTACGTTTGTGTACAACCCGAGCAGTCAATTGGTCCTACTGATTTTGTCCAATTCTGTAACGAAATAAGCGTCATGTTAAATTTTTCCAAAGAAAGAAAATCATGTGTTACATATATTTATTATATTAGTCAATCTTTATTAAAATTAAATGTTTTTAAATAAATTAGTTATATATAAAACACAACTGAACCTTTATTTAACAAAATAAACTTACATGAAGTACTAATATCCTAAGATAGAAGCTTTTTTATCTGGACTTTGGCAAAAAATTTTTATATTTTAGAGAACGAGAGAAGGGAGATATTTTGATATATGAATATATATGACGGAGAAGATACATGAAGTAAAAATTAGGAACCGTTGCATTAAATGAATATAAGAATATTTCAATCACTTACTTGACCGTAGCAAGGCCATTGGAAAGGCCACTGACATCCAGTACCTAATGAAAGACCTAATCCCAAAGATAGCTGCGGTACCAACGATAGCTGAAAAGGTAGCTGTGGCTGTGGCTGTGGCTGTGGCGGACGACATATGTGTGGAGGACACGGTTGTTGCGGATGTTGTGGAGGTTGCGGAGGTTGCGGAGGTTGCGGTTGCGAACATGAAATTGGTGGATTACACGTAGCTAGTTGAACAAAGTTATACTCAGATTAATAATATACAAACATTTACCTTAAGTGAATTTTGAATTCTAGTCTAACAGTAGGAATCTATGTTTAATTTATATTGAATGGATGAAAAAAAAAATTTCCTAAATATAATAAGTAGTTCAATAGCATGTTTATGCCATTTTATAATTATAATTAAAATGAAATGGAAACTAATTAGAAATTTACTTCATTAAATAATATTATAATTCTACTTTGAGCATTTCGTATATTTTTGTTATATATTATACAGGTTCTGCAGATTATTCAAAAATATTTATAAATTTCTCAAAAATGCATAAACAAGCCGCAGTCTAATATGAGATGAAAGATCATATAAATCTTCAAATGACGTCAATACGTAATGTAATCGTTAATTTAAAATTAAATGAAACTTAAAGTAGCCCATTTAAAAATTAAAATGAAATGTTTAACAAGGTGATCGTTTACTTACGACAGCACATTGTTCCGCTACTTGTTCCACCTATTCCACTTGCGTTATTGTTAATAACGTTATGAATGTCAATCTTCGTGGTAATATTAGTGGTTCCTAAACGATCGCCATTTTTAGGTACGCTGCAATTCCCATGGACGCATTCGTTTTCATATTCTGTGATTACTTGAACCTTGTGCCTCGTTTTCTTCAAACAGTGATTACATTTCTTGTCACATGGTTCCGACGTATAGTCTGTCTGGCATTTCTTTATACACGATTCCCAACAGGTATGATCTTGACAAAATTCACATTAACATTTATTAATGTGAAATAATTTGACAAAAAGTCGGAATAAAAAGGACGTAGGAGGAAATCTGAATATTTACGTGACAGAAAGAATAAAAATTTCAACTGCACTGAGCACGAAAATCGAAAGCTTAGATTTCGCAAAGTTAACCCCCTCCGACTGTGCTTAAACTTTTTCATCTCGACAAAATCGAAGCGATCGAATTAAACAAATCTCTACGCAGAGATTGCACTTTTTCAATTATTTTCAAGAAATTTACATAATAATCCACAATCTAGAATATCAATTTTCACGAATCAAAATCTGACTTTTCAACACTTGACTTGACATTGCAACACTTGACTTTACATTGCTTTAAATTCAAATGTTACAAACGCCTCTCTCGCTAATCAACGATTGCGACTAATTTTCCCTTGGCTCGTCCACCAGAGATTTGATCACTTCGATCGCGCCTCGTGAAAAACAACGAAGAGCGTGTATACGGTCGTCTGATCTAACCGAACTCCCCGTGCAGCGAGTGTTGCCTCTTGTGTCTTCGCAGGCATTTTATGTAGGTCCTGTAATCCGAGTTTTGGCAATCGACGAGAACTTTTTGTTCCTCCGACATGGCTGCCTCGGTGACCGCGACCGGCGTGGCGAGGGCGGGGTACACGAACACCGCGTAGCCGATAAAAACAAAGGCAATAAAGCAGAATGTTCGCGGCTGCATTGCGAGGTATTTTAACGAAATAGTCGGCTGCCACGACCCGGGCGTCCCTTTATACTCATATTACCCGGCGTTGGGTAAACGACCTGCAAACGCCGTCGTAACCCCTCCGTTACAGTGCTAGAAGATTTTTTTGCGCCGCGTGCAAGAGATACCGGGGAACGTCGCCGTGCTCTAAGCTAATATTTTAACGCGTAAATTTTTCACCGCGATCCTACCATGACAAATTTGCACTGCTTATCGCGCATCGCTC
>KQ435794.1:10150699-10161484 GCA_001276565.1 Melipona quadrifasciata | reverse complement strand
CGTGCCAGTGAACATGAATCCTCGGCGTGTACCACCGTCGGCCGGCTCTCGTGTCTCGTGAAAGTGGTCCCCTCGGCGGATCGACGCTCGATTTTTAACCGCGCGGGAACAGTCCTCGCCGCGAGCAAGTGTCAATTGACGGTTTAACTGGCGCATTGAGAGAGTGGACGCAGGGGAAGTAGTGCGTTACTGACGACTGGTTGCGCGTGTTTCGTGCCGAAGGAAACGGACTTTACGACTTGTCAACGAACGTAACTCGCGCCGTTCGAAGAAGGTGAGAATCACTGGCGGTGCCGCGAGAGCAACAAGTGGTCTTTTCAGCGATCGAGGGATGAGACGAGCTTGCAGTCAACTTTGAACCACGCTTCGCCGACGTCTGCTCTACCTACCGGGCGTGTGTGTTCACCGCGGGGGGGAAAAAAAAGCCGGTCGCCAGCCAAGGTTCAAGGGGCAAGTATAATAACGAACGTTTGTCACGAACTCCGGCGTTGAACGAGTGTTGCACGGCACGTTGTGTTAAACGAACAAACGCATTTGACAACGCACGCGACTTTTTCTCCTTTTTTATCCCCTCCCGCCTGGGAAACTTCGCGTAACGAGAGTATCATCGCCCAGCTACCGTGAAACAGGAAGTTGAATTTTACTCGTTGCGATTAACGTAGTAACTGTGCAGTCGTTAGAGACGTGGTACGCCAGGAACTATTTTACAACATCGTTCCCAATTATAGTATTTTTCGAATGCACGCACACACGCTTGATTATTTTCGGAATAATCGTTCTGGGTGCTGAACAATCTAACGGCCATAGTTCGATGAGTAACGCGCTGGCATGCTGAGAACTGATTTATTCGAATAACCTGCATAATGGACACGGAACGTAGACGTAATTATATCAAGGATAGGTAGCCATATGTGTAACGTCGAGATATAACTCTCACTCCTGGTATGGGAATAATTAGCACACGTATCGAACTTTCCATCGGCGAATTCGGATGAATTCTGATAATGTGACATGTTATATTGTACGATGCTATAGATACATTAAATCCGATCGAGATTTAATCTAGGATATCTAGATCTAAACTTCTGCACGATTTTAAATTCTGGATCGCATTGCGCGGAAAATATGAAAGATAGATTTTGATAATCAATTTCACGATAGAGAAATAAATATACATTTCATCGTTCTGAAGTTCGGAGCAAATAAATCTACGAATTTCGCACGAAATTTATATTTGCGATCGCATGTTTTCTCTAAATTTTTTATTATAAAGGCTTCTCTGTAGTTTTAAATCAGACCACGTTCGCGCGGGAAATATGAAAAACAGATTGTGGTAACCAGTCATACGATGCAGACGTAATTCGAAATTCGCAAGTAAGCAAATAATGGAGTGTTCTAAAAAAAAAAGAAAAAAAAACAGTAAACCTTTCGAAAAAGCACAATACTTAAATTTGTTGTCACGTTCTTTTTGTACAAGTTGTAGGATTTTTGTCTAGACCAGCTGTACAGCTCTTGAACGTTTAAAGAAAGGAGAAAACTTGAGATTATTTTTCCTTTCTTTTCTTTAAATCCTTACCTACAAAATGGATAACCAGTTCGATTATTTCGTCTCGTTCCGATCATTCTACAGATACCGTTGTAGTTTTCTAATTTTTACGCGTTAGTTCAGTCATACATCATATCTAAAAATTAAATCACACCTAAAAAAAGAAAAGACTATTCATTCGTTCAAACTGCAGCACGATAATGAGAATTATCCTGCGGGATGTACAATGTACGTTCTATTATTTCGTTCTTACCTCACGCGAGCGTTCGTCACTCGTGCATCTGTTATGTGAGACGACATTAAAATACGATGTAACAATCGGCTCATCGTTCACAGATTGAAGCGACGAGCGTCACAATTATTCCGTTTAAAAGAACGATCGTTTATGTAATAAAACAAGAACAAGCAATGCGAAAAACGACGTAGAAATGATTGGAAAAATACATCGCTCAAAATTATCAGCCGATCGACGTAACAGTTGCCAATAAATTTTCACTTTGCAAGTGAACAGCATACCAGAACGTTTAAGTGAGCGTTCAGTGTTGTTTACTCCTGTGAGTGTGAATAATTATTTCTCATAGTCAGATCATACAAGGAAGTCGATTATTAAGTTACAAATGTTCCTCGGGCGTTTTATACCGCAGATTGAATGTAACTAGCGAAATAATAAATATATTCACTCGATCTTTTCGAAACTAGCACGGAAAAGTATCATTTACCGTAATTTCGTTTGTCCCTTTTAATTTTTTAATTTTATTCGTTTGTCGTGTCTCAATTATTGCTTGGCTATATTGAAAGACTTTTTAGTTGAGAGAAACTGGAAGGTAGCCTTGTTGCCGGATTCGTTTTGGACAAATTGTCTAAATTCACGCGACTGTATCCAAAAAATAATTAATGATCCGAATTAATGATCCGAATTCAATATTTTTTTCTCTAAAATTTTCTTCTATCTTCTCCGCCAGCGTGAAAATCAATTGCAAAACATAAAACTAAGAAACTTAACTGAATTTCACGTTTATTGAATATTTTTGTATATTCGATAAATTGCAATTGTATTTCCAAATGCAATTTGTATTTCCAAATTATCCAGAAATGCATAAAAATCCGTAGCCTGTTAATTAACAATAGCAGTATGATACGCTTGGTCTTACCAATTAAACTTATTATCCACAGATCGTAACGTCAGACGTGGCAATCAGCTGTTTCGACGTTGGAAGCGTCATTGGCAAATCAGCGAGCCGTAAACTGCTTAACGAGGAGCCGCGAGAAACGTTACTTTCGTTTTTCGCGGGGAAATCGTGTTTGATCGAGCAACGATAGCAAGAATTGCAGGAAAAGTGTTGCAAGGCTACGAGCGTGCAGCCCAGTGGAACGATCAAATTGGAAGGAAAAATCAAAGAGATTCGTTAGAGGCGACGAACAAGTCACGAAAAGCACATTTTCAAAGGAAAGGGAACTCGATATCGAAGACAGAAAAAGACAAAAAGGCAGGAAGGATACCCGGATAAGTAAGAATTTAGTTTCCAGAAAAACCATTGATGTACGAGCATAATACCTGTAAGGAAGATGCCTATAAATATTCTTGCATAAATCATTGCTTGTAATCTGTTGACTCGACGTTGCGCGAAAACCAGCTTCGAGCAGCAGAGACTGAGTCACACTGGAGAATATCGTTAAAAAGTTTTAGGAAGATCTCGCTCGATTCGACGAGAACAGATGAATGCTTTTCAAAAATAAAAGTTTCAGACGGCGTAGAACTTGCATCGTAGAGTATAAAAATAAGAATTTAATCGTCGATATGAAAAATGTTTCCTCGACATTTGTAGCAAACACCGACACTGAATGTAACAATGGATTTTTAATTAAATGTTCTAAAGTGACTGGTTTCTATGGAACTTTATTATACAGACTCGAACGTATCTGCTCCGCGAGAATATTATTCTTAAATGCAACGCTTCTTTTATTAAAAAAAAAAAAAAATAGATATTTTTAGATATTTTTAGATATTTTGGTAGCCTCGCGAAAAGTGAGAATACTTGCGGCGAATTGCAGCTTCGCTGGCGCGGTATTCAACAAACTTGCCTCTATTTACAAAGTGGAAATAGCAGAGTGAGTCAGAGTGTACACGGGCAAGAGAGTTCACGACGCGTTGAAAAGGCGCAAATTGCGACTGCATAACCGGAAACGAGACGATCCTCGGTCAATCTCTCTGTACTATTAGCGAACATTAGCCAATTATAACACGTGAGATTTTCCGCGTTGCACGGCAAAGGATCTCGTAACGTTGCCATCTCGTGGAAAATATTGGAGCAATCTTTATGATCGCAAAACGCGACGAACTCCCGCTGAAAACATGGCTACGGAGGCTGAGGAGGCACTGTCGGGAACACCTTGGTACGCGAAGTTCTTCGAATATTGGAGGAACAGGAACCGAGTGGGTCCGGGTAGAGTGGAACTTCCCGACTGCGACTTCTTCATCGTCGGGCCGCGGCGGACCTTGAGAGTCCTGAAACCAAGCTTGAAGAGCTGCTGGTATTACGAGAACACGAACGAAAGGCCCGAATCCGTCACCGACAATTTCTTCGCTCGCTGGTCCCGGAGGCCTCATCCGTCCGGCAACTGCAGATGCTCTTTTCGACAGTCGAAGCGGGCAAGCACCGCCGAGGAACAGATCATCTCCGACGAGTTAAACAGAATTCGGACGAGCCTGTACGAGGCGGAGAAGAACGGACGGGCGATCGAGGAATTCGAGCACAGGGTGTCGGCGAATCTACAAAAACTACAGGTTTCCGGTGGCGAAGATGAATCGGCCAGCGTGGAGGAAAAGGATATCCCCGGAACGAACGAAGCGATCGACCAAGCAACCACTGTTACGGACGATCAACAAGCGGACGAGAAAACGATGAAAAACAGAATCGTGAAGGATCTGGAGAAGTACATCAACGTGCTGCTGGAAGAGATACTGGACGACACGGTGAGGTACGTGGCATCTGCGGACGACGCTTTTATCAAGGATGCGAGAGGAAGCTCTAAAAAGAGAAACGATCGTTCGACGTCGTGGCGATCGAGCCGCGATAAAGGGGAGTCGAACGAGAGGAAGCCAACGAGCGAGGAGTTCCGCGATACCGAGGAATCGTTCGACGACATCAGCTTCTCGTTTCACTCGAGGAGAATCGGGAGGAACGAGAAGGGATCGGGTCGACGAGGGAACGGCGACGACGCGTTATTAAACGGCGAGGGATACGTGAACCGCGGTTTCATCGGCACGACTAACGATCCCGACTCGTTGGACTTCTACCTGAGACGATCGATCGGCACGGAAGTCACACTGGAGCAGTTGGATTGCGTCGATTCCGGGATAAACAGCGTGGAAACGATCGAATTCCAGCCGGATCAGGAGCCGAGCCTCGAGCAATCCCTGTTGAAGATCATCGACGAGAAGCTCGGTAGAACAGCCCTGAGGAACAGTTGGGAGGACTTGAGCACAGGTGGCCGGGATAGCGATGCCCACGGCCGGCCGACAAAGAGAACGGACGAGGAGACGGTGATTCCGAGAAGTGGCGAGCAGTTGAGCAACGATCGAGGCACCGAGAGATCGGAGGTCACCGGGAAGAATGACGCGGAAAGGAGCGAGCCGCAGGATTCGAGCGTTCAGACCGCTCGGACGATCGATATCTCGGCGGATAATCTCGAGCGTGGCGTGCCCGCGGTGGATCTGAAGGAGTTGGAGGAAACTGTTAACGAGCCCAGTTTCGAGAAACTGCGGCTGGAATTCAAGGACAGCGGCAACGAGCCGTCCTTCGGGACCAAAAAGGACAACAACGCGATCGCCAAGCTGCGAGGAAAGTTTGCCGCGACACCGGCCGACCACGAGGCCGATCGCTGCTCTCTGGAAAAGAGCAGCTGGAACGAGAAAATGGGCAGGTTCGAGCTGAGGAAGGAGGCAGCCGCGTCCATCGAGCTCGAGGACTACAGGAAGACCTGGCCGCTCGTCGAAGAGAACGCCACCCCTGTCGAAGAGAATCCGCAAGATTTGGTCGCGTTTAGGAAAAATCGGAAGCCCATGATCGTGTTCCTTCATGGTTTCGGATCATCGGCGGAGATCTTCGAGCACCAGCTTCGATATTTCTCCGCGCTGGGTTATCCTTGTATTGCGCCGGACATGCTCGGGCACGGTATGAGCTCGGCACCTGGACGATCCAGGGATTACCATTTTAACAAACTGCTGAAGGATCTGGACACGATACTGTGCCACTATGCTTTCAAGCCTGGCCAGAAGTGCGTCCTCGTAGCGCATAATTACGGGTAACTATTTTTCTTTTACCTTTTCTTTTCTTAATTTTCTGGTTTTTCGTTGAGACGATTCTAATCGTTTCAAACTTAATAACTTCACTCGATAATTTTACACTCAATTTGGCAAATGAAATAGGTTTATAATATTTTAAGAAACTGTTTGACTCTCAAGTTTATTAGATTTTATTTTATTTTGCATCTTAGATCGGGCAGAATTCAATTTAATTAAAAATTCTGAAACTATTCGACATTGGTGTAGTTTCCAATATTACCAAATAATGCTAGTTAACATAAAACTTAATTGGAAAATTGTACGTTTGATAAGAACATTTAATATCTAATAAGAACATTTTTTGTGAAAATGATTGAAAGAATGTAACACAGAGTTAATCGTAGCAAAAGCTTCAAACTATGAATTAGATAATATTGTACTTAGTAACTATAATCAGTATTTCACATGCGTATCTTTGAACGTTGGACAATTGTCGCGTGCATTCGCCTATTACGAGTGAAATTATTTCATGGTTGAAATCATCAGCAGCATATTTATTTAAATGTTGGCTCTTTGGCCATCGTTTTCACTACAATGAAATAGAATCACTATGGAAAAATATGCTGTAAATTCTCTAAAGTAAATTCTACGTTGAAAACAGTTTCAATTAACCATAGAAAATATTTCATAATTATGTTAGATTAGATTTTTATAGTTCTCTTAACATTTTAATTAACAATCTGTGCTGTATATATACAGTAAATTCGACTCTGAAAACTAACCAAGTTCAATTGATTAAGAGAAAAATTAAATAAAATGTGGTGAGGTCTGCACTATGTTAGTGATTTGGCTTTATATATTTTTCAATTATTTAACTAGCAATCTATGCTTTTGTGTAGCACGTTCGAAGATAGTTTCAAGTAATCATAAAAAACAAAACACAAAGAAAAAACCAGAAAATAAAAGGCAGTACCTTTAGCCCGTACCACGTTAGCGACCGATGTTAAATTAGGTCTCTTCAGTTCTATTCGTAAAAATCTGTATTTGCACAAACATCCGCCGTCTATTCATTACCATTATAAAATTATTTGGCCGTGGCTGGCAAAAGCCTTTTACCTGCAGTCGCGTAACTTATCTTCGAACCATTTAAAAGCATCTGGTGTATCGTAATTACGGGGTATACACGCGAGACAGTGCCTTATCGGATATCTGACGATTACAAATTTCTTGACGTTTGAATCGTTGCGCGTACGAGCACGCGTTCACCCGATAAAGTGGCTAATGGTCGAACCTGGACGCGCATTTAATCCGCGTGCCTCGAGTTCTTCAAATTCGTCGGGGTGATCGATTCATTTTTACAGGCGTTGCCAGTGCTCTGGCTGCGTTCTTGCTCCGTTCCCTCCCGTGTCGTAATGCTTAAAAGCTTTTTGTCATTGCTCGTTCTTTCTCCTTGAGAAAATTGCGATTCAGCCCTGTATAGGCAACGAGAGAGGAGCGAGGAGAGAAATTCTGTTTGGCGTAAAATGCGCGTGTTCTTCGTAAACTGCGTTCGTCGCAGATATCGCGAACTTTCACATTGTTCTTTTTCGCTTTGTTAGATTTTTAAGGGAAAAATGCACAGAATGTAATCGTGATACAATCAGTCAGAATTCTGCAGGCAGACGTAAGTCGAGAAGAAGGAACAGCCTTCTTTCATTTAAGGCTTCGTTTTCGAAGAAATCAAGTTTCAAAATTGAATTTGATTAGTTCGGGACTGAGTAGGAAGAAATAATCGACAGTAGATTATTGTACCTGCAAAAAGAAGTGAAAACATTAGAATATTTCTTTTTTCCGTTTGTAAAAATATGAAATTTGTCAATAAACAATAGATGTCTATTTTCTGAAATTATTTTTCACTCTTGTTCAAGAAAATCTGAGTTTTCATTTTGCAAAGCATAGATTTTTCTTTTCTCTTTCAGTCGAATGTACGTACAGCGTCGATCAATTCATTTAATTTCATACGCTCGTGAAAAGCAGCCTCTAGAGATTCCTAACTAACAATTCTTAAAGATTGACACGATAATCGTTTCGTAAGAAAGAAAAATCGTTCGACAAATTTGCAACATTTTCTGGAGTTAGAGTGGGCTTATATAAAGTTGATTTATACGCACTTGAGAAATTACGTCGGACACCTGCGGTAATTAAAGATAAATGTATTGGGATTTAATTGGACCGAGGGGGGGATTTAAATCGAGCTCGCCGCCTAATTAATAATCTGGTATTTTTAGAATGTTGCCAACATTGCCCGTATTTACGCGAACGTAATATTGTAATGTACGAGTGCAATTTTCAATGATGGTAAGTTATAACACCAGTAACTAAACTGTTGCATGGATAAATTAATTTACGATACGTAAGATGTCTCATGAGAGGTGAACGTACTATAACGTTATGTATCATCATATATGTTTAACCTGCATACGTAGCTGTGAAAACCCTTTATCTTGTTTGCAAACATAAATCAATTTGTCTACCCTCCTGCTAAAATGGAGCACCTGCATATATTGTCGCGTGTTAATAATAGAAAAATATTTAAAAGGCTTAGCAATAAACGTATTACTTACTCTCGATTATTCTTACTTTAATAATTTTATTGTCGTATTTAGCGACATTCAATCTTAAAACCTAACCTAAACGCTCTAGCGCAACTTCTTCGTTTTATTTTTGAAAAAGATTCCTGATTCTTGTCTCGTACAAAACGTACTTATTAATCGGCGCCTGCGTGCACGCAACAGAGTAGAAATTCAATTAACCGCTATCTGTGAAATTATTTTTTAATGCTGACACTTTAGTTTCAGTTTTATCCAGCGGCACGAATTTTCGTTCGACGCTAACGCGCGCCAACGCTGATGGAAAATCATTTGAATTGCAAAAGGCCGCGTCATTATTGCATATCCCTTGATCCGTATCAATTCGCTTTTGAAACTAGGAGGATAGTCATCCACGCTTGATCGTCGCATTTACATTTTTTGCGCAACGATACGTTGTCGAGTGCTAACCAAAGAGAGAACAGAAAGAAATGGTTGCAACATATGTGTGGCGGGTATATCGCGTGTATCTTATCTGAGCATTACTCGTAAATCTGCAAGATGGTCCGTATCGAAGATTCGCGCGAAACGCATCGTGCATCTCGGCCTGTATTAGGGGAGCACGTGTAAGCGATTTTGTTCCTTCTCGTGCTTTTCTCTAACGATGTTTTCACAGATAAGTGGAAAGCATCGTCTCCCAAGCTAAGTATTTATCGCTATAGGGCAAGTTGATATGTTTTCCAGTTTTTAATTCTTGTTTGAATTGGCTATTTGACAAAAAAAAATATGTCGGAACATATCAAGAGAATCAAGTAAACTAGTGCCTGGAAAAAATACATTAATGTATAACAAAATTATTCATGAAATATTCCAGTATGAACAATCACAAAAACATTCGTAACAAATAGGTAAAAATTGTTGAAAGAAAACATTTATAATGAAGAAAAAAATTTGAAACATAAAAATTTCTTCACAGAATATGAAGAGTAAAATGTGTACGAAAATGTCCAACTTTCGACAAAGCACAATGCACTTTATGAGTGCATTGATGGTAAAAAAAAATGACCGAGAGCAGCAAAATTTACAATTTTACAATTCAGGTGTAATTTTAAAAATAGACTTTTAACCTAAATCGGCCAGATCGTAGCTTCCCAATTTTGTTTTGACCGTGTCTTACGAAAGCTTGCCGATTTTTTTTTTTATTATGCAAATTGCTAACGAATACGGTCGCTCGACTAGCAATCACGACCTACACGGTACGATGCTGTAATAAAGAGGCAAGTTCTATTAATCCTTTGCGCGACATTGCAACACGACATGTAGGCCGCTGGTTATAAGTCCGCAAACCACGTACGGTTCAATATACCTGTTCCTCGTTTTAGTTAGAAAAAATGAACATCTGTATCCTACACAAATTACGGCAATGAGTTAAGGTTGCAATAAACGCGTTGCGGAGCACGCAGCATGGATTATATAAGGAAGGGATATTACACGACTGGCATGCATATGAATTAAATGTGACTTCTGAATCTCGTTAATGAGTGCTTTGGTAAGCTGTCGAAGTTCACACAATGATACATTATGGGGTTTAAGTCTTGTCCCAGTTGAACGAAATAAGGAATTATTTAATTTACACCTGGATAGACATGTGTAGGTTGCGAATTTATATTTTTATGAAAATAATTCCAAAAAAATAGAACTCAAATAGAAAATTATTTTATCTACTGAGTAGAATTATAAAAAGTATTTCACATATTAAATGTCATGCATGTTACGTGCATTGCATAGATTTTTGCACATACAATTTTTTCATAAATATATAAAAATTCGAAGTCGTAAAATAAATTATTAGATTGGTGCATATGTAATATCGTTTTTTGGGTATATCTTTGATCGTGTGTAGTTTCTTTAAATTATTATGTATTTAATATAAATAACTTCAGAGGAAGCCAACGAACGGGAATTCCAACCAAAAGAAACATCGCATACGTGCAATGATAAAACGATTGTGTGATTTCCTATCGATTTCAGATGTAGTTTTGCAGCTGCGTTAGCTTGCAAATACGACAGCAGTATACACCAGCTAGTCCTGATATCCGGAGGTGGTCCAACACCTTTAGCAGCACCCAGTACCGAAAGCGCTGGTCACTGTTGTCTCAGAGCGATCCTGGCGCCTTTTTTAATGTGCGGCCTTCACAGAGACATATTATATTCAGCGAGGGGTCGTCAACACCCTTACTGCGGCCCCGAGCCGCCAGAACAATGGCCTTCGCACATGAAATACGTTTTGGACGGCATGGTCTGGCCGGAAGGAGATTACGTGTTCCATAGAAGGATATGTACACCGACGCTTCTCATACATGGCCTAAGGGACAACAAAGTGTCGC
>KQ435794.1:10131386-10147071 GCA_001276565.1 Melipona quadrifasciata | reverse complement strand
TATATTTCAATATATTTAAAATATTGTAAACAACATTTTGTAACTCATTATAGACATTTACGAGATATTAACAAAAATGATATATATCACTACTATATTTTTAAATCTAAAACTTTTAAATTATGAAAGATGCTCTATTTTTCTCTATACTTTTTAAATTCGATTAAAGAAACAATTCGAAATGGAATGTAAAAAGTTTTCATCTGTCATTTGTAAGCACTTTTAGTTAAGTTTAACTCGAGATAAGTATTATTATAAGCGTATTAACTTTCTTCAAATTTTCACAGAATTTCTTTTATATCTTTCGTACCATCATCATCGATATTCGCGATATGATTTTCGCTGAGACTTTTTTTTTCTAGACATCATCGGTGAAAGTTAATTAAACCTTCACTCTTGAATCTCGAAAGCCTTATCGTCCAACCATGGTCGAAATATCGGTAACGTTGACGGGTAATGTGCTCCTCTTTTCGACGGTGCAGTTCCCGCTGGAGCACCTTCCTGTCTTAAGGGATAAGTAGCTAGAACGATTGGTATTTGCAGTTTGATTTCTTTGTCCAGACTCTTTGGACTTATTACGAACTGTAACAAACATATTGCAACATATATAATATGATATAAATATAATAAATATATCCAAATTTGAAAATTTGTTATCGATTATTCCTGTACGTATGTTTGTTATAGAATGTAAACGACTTGGACGATATGTATTTGAGATAAAAAGTCTTGAGGAAGAATCGACACGAAACCCGAGGAAGATAAATTTATATGCGTACCGTGAAACCAGAGAAATTCAAAAGATTGATGGCACAGTAGATCTCGTATACACAGTGGCATTGTTCCATCATGAAAATTATTTTTTTCTGCATAACATTTTGTTAACGTTACAATTTATATAAATATTATAATATTTAATTATTTGTGATAAATTGTAACGTTAACTCCAATAAAAATTAAATGATTTGTATAATATATAAATAATTATGTACACATATATAACAAATTTATCATTAGAAATTTATATTATCTTAATAATATATTATATTTTTTCATATTGCATGCAATAAATGTCGCAGTCTATTACTCTTGAAGCTATGCGTTTAAACTTAATAAGTGACACTTTCATAATGGAAAAATGAAGAAAAAAGGTGGAGAAGAAAGTCGGTACTTTCTGTAAATGGCCGCAGGCGCATTAGCTTTGTGACAAAAACAGGTTGCAGCAAGGAGAGAGTGCAACGCTTTAGTAATGTAACGGTAATTATCGTAACAACAGTTGAAACAACGTTTACACTTACGTAGACGTGATAAAGAACGTTGATGAGATGGCACCCGCGCAGATTGGTGGGTGGTAACGGTGGAACGTACATTTGCTCGTTCAACCATTCCTCGCCTTCTCCAGGGCGGATTTTCCCCCTGGAAACGCTGGCTAATTCTCGCGTCTCGCTCGCGAGCACTTTACCACGGCACAGGTACTGAATTGTTTCGGTCAAGGATGCTTTAGTCGATTTCATCGTCACCTGTTGAATCATTTCGATCCTATATGTATACTTAAATGTGGATCTTGCATCACACAATACAAGGAGTAATTGCTGTATTGTTTGCAGTGTGTTTCGCTATCCGATTATATTAATATCCATACCGATTTCGTTGTGAAATTTTATGCAAAAGATGAAAGCAATTTTATTCTGACGCTACGTTACGGTAATTCTGTTTTATAACTAGAGTTCGATATTTACTTATGACTTTAATTGAGATCCTTCAGCTGTTGCTTTTGCACTTTGTAATTTTTGTCAATTAAAATTCTTAATGAAATCTTGAAACAATTGACGTATAATTATAATTATACTCTTCAATTCTGAAATAAACGAATGTTTTTTTTCTTTTCTTTTAAATGAAAATTTTCATTCCGTTTAAAAGTATTTAATTATTTTGTTAACGTGCTTCGTGTGAATTTCAGGTGAGGAAAACATTACAGATTGGTGTAATATGTGACGGTGTCGTATTATGCTGATCTTGTTTCCAGACAGAAATTCTTTTGGTTAACCATCGAATCGAAATACGATACGTACTTTGCTCCGATTGCTGACGGTCGCTGAGATCCCGATAGTTTCACCGGGTACGTATCCGCCCCTGTCCAGGCTCACTCTGCAAAATACAGGACCTCCGGAAACGCAGGAAACACCGACTCGTTGCTCGATTTCTTGCCTTGCCGGTTGCTATCAATTAAGAGAGACGCATTTCGAAAAATTATACAAATACTTCCTGGTTATTCATCGAATTTGCTTTCAATTTATACCAATTTGCAATTTGATCACGAAAGTATTCGAATACGCGTAAAAACTTTTTCTAAATATATTAATATGTGAATTATATACGACATTTTATTAACACTGTGCTGAGACTCAACCATAATTATTATATTGATCAAATTGATTATAGAAATTACAAGAATTATTTTGAAAATGTAAGAAAATTTTACTTGTCTTCCAATAATTGGCACATCAAAAATTAGTATACCAGAGAATATAGAATGAATATCTTCTCACTTCCACACATATTCAATTTTATCAATATTTTACTGAACCATAATAATAATGCTCTGTATAATGGTATTGGAATATCAAATTTTTTTACACGATACATGTATATATAAAAATTCATAAAAGTGTTTGAATACTTTTATGAACCATGGCATATCGATTTGAATATTGAAAGTTTCACTACATCAACGAAAGCGTGAAGCACACAACGAAAATGAAATATATATCTAAAAAAATTGATATATATCGCTATATTCTTTTGCAATCCTTGGATCTTTAAATTTCATCTATTCCTTCATCGAACAAGAGATCAATACTATCACTTGGGGAGTTCTTGATTATGCAATGCAAGGCGTGTGCAACGAATGTGACTATATAGTTGAATCAACAATGCGGTCGCATTCGAAGCTGAATGTCACATGCCTACGTAAGAATTATCTTATATTACATGTTATCTGGTATGATGTGAATGTGTTCCTTTGGTCGCATAAACAAGAACAACTTCCCACAAAACATGCAACGGAACGTGTGTGAGCAAATATCGATTCTTTAATGCATTGCGGAAACGACTGCAAAAAAAGAAAAGAATGATACAACTGTGTTGCAATTGTGTTGCAATTTGTAAACAAATTCAAACGAAATCATCATAATATGATGAAAATCTTGGTATGTTGTATAAATTTCAAAAGCAGTTCTTAAAAATTTATATTGCAATTTATAAATTCAAGGAGAATGGTCATTGTAACGTGCTGTAAAATCTCCCAGATATAAAATAAAATAAAAAAGAGAAACAAGTACTAGACAAAAAGTTAAACGAAATGTAAAAATAGTATTGAAAATGTGGAAGGTAAGAAAATAAAGAATATGTAACGAAAAACATGAATGGAAAGTAAGATAAGAAATATTATCCATGAAATACGGAAGCAAACACAAGTGTAATGATACTGGAAGTAAAAAGAAAAAGATATGTAATATGACAAAGATCGCTTTCTACACAGGTCAATGACCATTATCCAGAACCCGGTTATATTAAAATTCTCCAGACATTCTCTCAATAATATGCTGAAGAAGGAAAGCCACATACATTTTGTACATACACATGCATTTTCTTCATTTTAATGAGAATGGATGAATCCCTGTGCTAAATTCTGTCGTTAAGCAGTTCGTGAGACACATAAAGTCGTTCAGAATCTTGGAAAATTATTTTAATCTAACTGTGATAAATATCTGTATTATTGCATTAATATCTGCATAATTTCGGCAATAACTCGAATGATAAGAGTGATATGGTTCTGTATCATTTTATTGCTTGTTAAATAGTCAAGTGATATATAAAATTTTTTTCATGACTAGAGAGAGAGAGAGAGATCCTGTAATCTTGAAGACAAATTTCTTTTTTATAATGTCCCCTTAAAATTTGCTCTACAATTTTCTTTTTTTTGGTCATTTTATGGAATTTTAAATATTAGGATTAAACGATAGAAATTCAAGATATTTTGACATCTCATCGTCTAACTGTAATGCTGGAAATTCGATAATTTTTCATTGTCATTGATTCAGTTGTGCTCTTCACTATCTGTATCTATCAAAACGAAACATTTTTCTTTCAAAAATCTAGGATAAACTTAATAAAACTCGTGAATATATTGCAATCTAAACCCATGTATGTAAGAGTCTCAGACAGATTAGACATAAAACTTTATATAACAAAGAATTGAACATCTCGAGATTAGACATGCTTGCAAAATTTAAATTATTTGCAAAATCGATTGGAACATGTAATGACACACAGATCATGTTACATTTTCTCACTAGATAATCACCGGGCTGATGTTTGAATAAACTTATTCTGCGAGGCATTAATCTTTCTGCATACAGTTCGTTTCACTCGGTGAGGCTGGTTGTTTTAAACGATGATTAGAAATCAGACGAGTGCGTTGCGTGCAGCGAAATTGCAAATTAAATCATTACATGTGCAATACCACGTTTAGTGTGATCGCAATCGCAATAAAACCAACCGACCGGCGATGTTTCGCGATTTAGGATGCGCGTGTCAGGGTTCGTCTAATTGCACGCTTGGGATAGAAAGCGTAAGCCGAATAACGATGTTCAAAACAAGAATGATCGCCCTGACTGTGAAGTAGTGGAATGCATGAATGCGCGGTTCATTTATGTGAAATTACGTAGTTTGCATAAATTTGAATACAAGCATTGTATTAAAATATACTATTTTGATATTTCCAACAGAAGAAGAAAGTGTGACTGCCGAAAAGATTTAGCAATTACTTTGAAACTCCTTAAGAATATCGGTTTTCTTCAAACTATAAATAACCGCTAGTGCATGTTATTACTAGATTAAACAGATTATTAAGTTATTAAGTTATACTATTATTAAGTTATACTATTATTAAGTTATACTATTATTAGATTTGAAAATTGGAAGATGCAAGAATATTCACAACATGCAAAAATATATAAAATATCGAAAGTGGAGTACATGTTACAGTCAACATAAAGCTCTCATTACGTTATTTAATTCAAATTTCTATTCAGATTTCATTTGTTTATAAAAATGTAAAATTGAAAAAATATTCGCAAGTTAATAATAATGATCGTTAATAGTTGAAATATTGTAGTTCACTATAAGTATATCCTCCATCTCCTTATCTAAATTTTACTGGTTCCCAATAAGAGAACGTATAAATATAAAATGTGAAATCATCCATAACGCAAGAAGATATATACACTGCCGTTCAAAAGTTCTTTGCAAAAACGTAAATATTTTATTATTTACGATATTAATATTTTCAAGTATTGTGATTAATTGTCTGCAAACTCACAGTTACAATATTCAAAAATTTATTTCATCTGAAAGGATGCTTCAAACTTCTGAACTTCTGGAGTGTGTATAAAGAAGAAGCAGGGAGCAAGAGTGAAAAAGACTTACCGCCAAAATCGGCGGTTCTAAATTCAAATCGATGGGATTCATCACAATGAAGACTTGCTGATTCTTGTGCGTCAGACCGCCGGGCTCCCGAAGTGCAGCCTTGCAATAATATTGCACCCAGCCGTGTTTGCCCAAGAAAGTAGACGGTAGGCCCAGTGGTAGGCCTAATTTGAATGGAAAGCTGTGAATCCCCGGTGACAGCAGCGACGGCCCCTCTCCTGGATTCCGATGTTGTACGATAGAGAACAAAAGAAACAGTTTTTGCATTATTATTCACCGTACGGTTCGCGGGTGCGCCGTTTGTGATGTGAAGAATTCGATGGCTTTCAAATATACATCATTAATGCTACCAACTACAAACTATCGTTACATATTTTGGATCGCGGATATTTATGCAAATTCAGATTTTTATTAATGTAATTAATGTTTAAGCTAGATAGAAGCATTGTATTTTAATATTTATCTATTTCTGAATGGCGTGCATTTAGCTGCTTCAGATTTTCAACAAATGCATACAAATCCGCAGTCTAATCGTTACTGTTGGTGAAAAGATGCAAGCATTTCTGATAAATTTTTTATCAATAAATAATAAGATCATCTTATAAATTTAACATTCGAGAAAGCCGAGAATTATTATTATTATTAAAAATTTCATTTATTTTGCAACTTAGTTCCTTTTAAATAAAGGAAGAACGCCATGCATCAATTTGGCGATTGTGAGCATTAATGCAAATTCGTGTAAAATTAATATGTTCTATTAAGATGTTCCAGATCGCAGGCTTATCATCCGAGAGCTCGTTATCCGAACGCGCTGTGCCCGTTTCATCTTAACGGCTACATTAAATGTACCGTAATGTAATTTCTTTTCATTACCTGGCTCGCCCAGCAATCTCATACGAAAATCTATGTAGTTTTCTTTGTCGTAAACCCTTTCGGCGCGTTGACTGCGTACACGCACCACTCCTTCACCGATCACATGAAAATGCAACCCTGAAACACTGTGATACATCGAACGTGTTATTAAAGTCTCGTTACGAAATTTAATTCGATTATAACGATGTATTCGACATAATGCAGCTTTTAAAAAAGGAAAAAGTTTAATGTTGTTAATGACAATTATTTTGTTGAATTAACATTCTGGAGAGCGCTGCGTGCAATTGCGACAAAACAATACATTTCAATGGATTTCTAACAAGGTGGAAAGTTCGCATTATCTTATTTTATTGCGAATATTGCAATTGCTGGATACTCGTTCGATCAATCACATAACTATGTACCGTAACGATTCGATATATCGTAATTTACATCGTGAAAGTTTTCAGTGTCTACAATAGAAGACGTTACGCATTAAGGTACATCTGACGAAACGTAATTATTTGACGTAATGTACACGCTTTCACGCGCTCCCCGGTGTCTCATAAAAGTCAAAAATGTAACTCCAAAATAGCTCGTTTCACGTTGATCCAGAGTTAGTCAGTTTAGTAATTTAAATTTTGAAGGCTTTAATAATTGAAATTTCAAATTCTTTCAATTCTCTTCGTGAATAATTTAATAGAAACACGTATAAATGATTAAAGCGTCTTTCGCTTTGACTAAAGAGATTTCGCGCGATTTCTTGGATGTTACACGACGAAGATGGTATATACTTACTAAGCTTCGTCGTCCAACTCGATAAGTACCCGACCGGACAAAAAGTGGCCGGGAAAATACAAGAGATTCGTGTTGTCGAAGAGTATCAAAAACTTGCTGAGTTTTCGCGTCATGATCTCATGCAGCACGTTGCTCAAGGATCGACGACAAGGATGACGAATGACGCTCACGTCAGAGCGGTCTCGCGGTAACTGATTATGCGCCAAGTTGCGAGCACGAAATTTTTTCCAACGGGGGTCGCAGCAGGCATGTCAGTGAGAATCACTGGCACACACTGGATCGTACCAGCAGCACGCCCGTAACCTTGCGCACGCTACGTTTCTCTCTTTGGAACGTCACCGGAATCTCACTCCGCCAGCCAGCCTTTTCTCGATCGGGCAATCGCGTTCCTTCGCACTTTCATTTTTCGCGTACCCTACGGTCGCGATTTTCCACTAGCTCAGTTGATCGCTGTTCACCACGATGGATTTATACACTTGCCACTCGATTGAATGGAAACGTTGCAACAACAACGCTCCTACGCTCCTATTATCCGTCAAACTTTCTGCCACCAGGCCTCAAGGAGTCCGTCTCTTCCTGCCCATTCTTGGAGCTGTGCTCACTTTCGCTCCCCTACCTCCGGTCGCCGTTACCACCTCCAATCCGTAATTACCTGTTTTCCTCTAGCGGCCAATGAAGAACCGCTTCCAGTTTCTTCTACATCGAGTCTCGGGGTTAGATCGTCTAGATTTGCTATATCACATCACGTTGCTAAACGGACTGTACACGCGGTCGATAAATAAAATCGATAAGGTTCGTCTGGTACACTGCATCGTGGATCGTTCTCTGTAACCCGTGGCCTGATACGCTCCGCCGATAAGGTCGGCACGGTGCATGAGTTCACCGGGAAGTCAACCAGCCAATATGAAAATTATACATACAGCTGCGATTTTCCGCGTGTATAATCATTGACTAACTAGACTAGACATTCAATGCTTTCTCGTGTCCTATGTTTTGGAAATCATTTGATTTGTTAATATTTCGAAAAACAGTTTTTTTTTTATTACACCAATCAATAATTTAATAATTCTTACATTTCTATCGCAAAGTTACACTTCCACGAATTTATTACAATTTCAAATATAATAATTTGTTAATTTTTTATCGGTCAAAACTATATTTACACTTTCGTGATACTAATTTTTAAGTTACAACTGTATTGATATATATTAAATAAAAATTTATGTATTTAAAAATCAAGTTAAGCAATGACCAAGTCCTGATAAGTTATACATCGTTTGGTATTTCTTGTTATGCTAACGATTCAGGATTGTCTCCACGATTATTTTTCACGTCCTTAAGTGCAAAAACAAAACAATCACAGTATAATTCTATACGTTGAATAAGCATTACATATATTCTAAACAAAACTAATATCTTTATGTTATTCTTCTGGACGTGTAATCCATATAGTTTCAATGATTAGTTCAAAAGAAAAATTCAAAAGCTTTAAATTATACACGAGTTAAATTTGAAATTATAGTTTCCAAAGTTTTTATTATCGTAATATTTAAGAAGAAATCATGATATGTATACAATTTTTCAAATTATTATTTTCGTTGAACATTTAAATAGTGAATGTGGCGCCCTCACGTGAATGCGCCACGAAATGTCTACATAGTAGGCCAGCGCGTAATTGTACTTGTGTAAGTTATAATGGAGAGAAAGGTTGTAAATCAAAAGGAATATTTAAAAAAATATTTGTCCTCGGGAGATGACAAGAAGAAAAAGAAAAAGAAAAAGACGAAACTGGGAGCAAAGACGTAAGTTTAAATTTACAAATATCATAGCTCGTTTCGACAGTTTCAACAGGAAATCCTTGTGTTTTAGGTTATAGTAATTGTTTCACACATCTTCTTGGAAGATAAAATATTTCGAATATTTGAAACTGTAATGCATAATAAACAAAATACTCTTACTTATTATCATTTTCTTAATTGAATGTTACGTTTATGGAAGATTGTTCGAATGCGCAAAAAGAATTTTGGTCAAACCAAATTATAAAATCCGCAATTGATTTTAACGACTTTAGACAATAATTCTTCAAAGGTTATTCACTTCTTTGCTCAAATGTTGAGATGTATTTTGCAGAGTAAAGATCATTGACGATGACATAGACCTGAAGAATTTGAGACCAATGGAAGAGAATGAATTTGATATTTTCATCGATGCAGAAGATGCACCTCAAATTGCTGGCGTGGTGGATGAACGTGGGCCAGTCGATTTTACAGACAAAAGAAGATGGAAAATTATAGCTAATGACGAAGACGGTGATTTAACTATCACTAGTGTAGATAGAGGAAATAGGCAATTAGAAAAACCAAAGCATATTTCTGATAATAGTCCAAATCCATTGAGAAAAGAAAAAGAATATTCAAGCGACGACTTGTCTCCTCCACGGATATGTAAAAAGACAAAGGACAAAACAAATAGAAAAGCAAAAAAAGATGAGGATAGTGATTTGAGCCCACCTAGAACAAGATTTGAAAAGCATAGTAATCTCAATCATACCAACAGTGATAATGATAGTCAAGACACAGGTGTTTCATCTCACAAAATGAAAAAGAGGGAAAAAAGAAAAGAGAAAATATCTGATGACTCAGATTTAAGTCCACCGAGGAAAAGTAGAAAGCACAAATTTGAGAAAAGTACAAAGCATAAAGATGCAAATAATTCAGACTTGAGCCCTCGTAGGAAAAATAGAAAAGATTCTGATTCCGATTTGAGTCCTCCTAGAAAGAGTAGGAAAGATTCAGATTTAGATTTGAGTCCTCCTAGAAAGAGTAGGAAAGATTCAGATTTAGATTTGAGTCCTCCTAGAAAAAGTAAGAAAAATATCGATTCAGATTTGAGCCCTGAGAGAAATAGAAAAAGTAAAGATTATGAGTCAGACTTAAACCTAGCAAGAAGAAGTAAAAATCATAAGCATAGTACGAGGAGTAATCATTCTGAGCGTAGCCCACCTACTAGAAAATATGAAAGAGTTGTGAATGCTCATATGAGTTCCAAATACAGAAGTAGACGCTACGAGTCAATCGAAATAAGGAGAAACAGGCACGATAATTCGTTCAAAGAAAGTTCACCAAGATATTATAGGCATAGAAATGAAAGACCTGATAGGAATAGAATGTATAAATATTTTGAAAAAAATCCAGACAAAAGATACGATTCAGATATGAGTCCGTCTCGTAAAAGAAACAGAGATATCCACTCAAACTCAAATAGACTTAGAGAAGACAATAGAGATTTCTATAAGTCTAAATGGAATAAATTTGGTGATCGATATGATTACGATTCTAATCATCGTTCAGGCAAAGAAGACATTTACGTCAAGGAAAAAAGATCAAAGCATTGGGATGTAGATGAGGTGGATATCGAAAAACGAATGAAAAAAACATTAGATGGAAAAAAAGCTGGCTTACAAGATGCTAAAACACTGCGAGAAGAAACAGAGGCATACAAAAAGCGAGAAGCTGAACATTTTAGCAAGGTATTTGAATAAGTTTCAATTTTCATTTCTAATTTCTAGTTTCTAATTTATATCTTATCACATTATAATTTATATCTTATAACAAAATTTCGTTTTTTGTCAGCTTAGCAAAGAAGTTACAGGAGCTGGACAAGCGGCGATTGTACGCGATACTAAAACAGGTAAAAAACGCGATTTGGAAGCAGAAGCGAAAGAAGAACGGGAGAAACAGAAGCGACAAGCGGAAATAGACGAAAAATACGCTAAATGGGGGAAAGGGTAAGCGATATGGAATTTGTAAAATGAAATTTTTCTTGTGGACAAATTTCTGAAAAAGCATATTTGTTACATCAGCTTGAAACAAGTTGAGGATCGTGAAGAAAAACTAAAAGACGATCTTTATGAAATGAGCAAGCCTCTAGCAAGGTACGCAGATGATGCTGATTTAGACAAAAGACTTAGGGAACAAGAAAGAGAAGGTGATCCCATGTTGGAATATATTAAACAAAAACAGATAAAAGAAGGGAAAAGGAAACCAGGTAAAGCGTTGTACTTTTAATTCTGAGAAAATCCTCGTATTTATGAATGATTGAATTGATATGCGATTATGCATGTTTTCAGATCGACCAAAGTACGAAGGATCATTTATGCCAAATCGTTTCGGTATCAAACCCGGTCATAGATGGGACGGAGTCGACAGAAGTAACGGGTACGAAAAACGATGGTTTGAAGCGCAAAATGCCAAGATAGCGCGTCAAGAAGAAGCTTATAAATGGAGCACTTCCGATATGTAAAATGTACACGTTTAACTTTTTTTTTTATACGTTATACACATGACGAGTTGGTTTAATTGTTAATCAAGGAATCGAAAATATACAGGATGTTTAATTTATTTGTTACAAATATTTTTGAATCGTTGAGTAAACTATTGCAAGACAGCGAAATGGATAAGTAGAGATGTTAAAAAAAAAAAAAGAAAGAAAGATATGTACTGTATGTGAAATCAAAATATTCCTAGCTAACAATTTCTCAATATAAATATTAATGTTAATACATCCTGTATATATTAGACATTGTAAAATATAATTTCCATCATCCATATATTCAATAAACATCGTTGCTAATTAAATTCGTTATTTCTTATCCTTAATATTTTCTGTATCGGGAGAATCGCGCATGCCAGAGAAGCATTAAAACTACCGACAGCTATTTGTCAGTACCGTTCTCGCGAGTCACGCGACTACGAAACGCAAACAAACGTGTAAGTCGCGTCCATGAAATATGAATCATCAACGGTGGTAAATCGCGGAGGATTATCAAAACTACAAAATCGATATTCGTTCCAGAAAACAGGAAGACCGCGAGAGCTGCTGGCGCCTGTCTGCCACCGGTCTCGTCGTTTCAATACAATAAAATAACCGGCCGTAGTATGTATCCGTTTTATGAAATCGATTGAACCTTGCAAAACTACTCTCTTCTTGTGGATGGTACACGAGAATTGGGAGTGGCGCGTGGTTAACTAACGAGATACACCCAGAACGAAACCGAACATACCCCTCTGTGGTCAACCCTCGAAAGATGCAAAATTACATTTGAAATGCAGCATCTTTGAAAGCAAGGTTGCACATGGAGGATCCGTCGTAGAGACGTGCACACTGTTATCGGTTTTCGCGCGCATGCAGCGTGTGTGTACGTTCACGCAGACAGAGATCACGAAGGAATATATATCGACTCGCGTAGTCGCGACGCAAGGGCAGGGTCGTCGGCAGTGTCAGTACGTCTCGCGACGCCGACGAGAATCGTGTTCGTGGTACATTCGTAGGTTAGCGTTTAGTGTTCGCCGGCAAGTAGCTTTTATACAGTGTTTTAATATATAGATATATATATACATACATACATACATATATATTTTTCTTAATCGGTTGTTAAACTCGCGAAGGGAAGAGACGGCGTAACCGATCGAATTTACGATACGTCCACGATTTGACCAATCACAAAGAATCAATTGTATTTTCGTCCCTCAACGAAGCTCGCTGCGAATAAAGCCGGTACCGCGACGTGTCGTTCACCTTCTCCGGGCCCACCAGAGGAGAACCGAGATTTTTGGAAACGCCGAAAATAACGCTGTGATCTTTCCTACTGTCCAACTCGTTCTTGCCGGTCGGAGTGTCGGCAGTTTTTTCCCAACGTGCGACCCACGGTCTTTCCGTTTCGCGACTCGATGTCAACGAGAAAACCGTTTACGATTAGTCGATCGTAGTCGTGAATTACGCGCAGCGAGTGTCGCGAGTAACGCGAGTGGGCGTTTGCGTTTGACTGAGGATAGAGAAGAGATAGAGGAAAAGGAAGAGAGCACGGTAGAGCCGGAGTGAAAATGGGGTGCAACACGAGCAAGGAGAGTGTCCAGCCGGTTGGGGATGAAGCGAAGGAGGACGAGAAGAACGGTGGTGAGTAACTCGCTCTTGTCAATTTATTACGCTCGTTAGAGCATAAATACGATGAATGTTGATCAGCTACGATATCTACCAAGAAGATACGTAATTACGCGGACTGTATTGTGCAGTAATATACTATAGAGAAACAAAAGGGAGCACGTACGATAGTTTAATTTAAAATAATGCGAAATAAAACTGCTGTTCTGTTCGTCGAATGAACGTTAGCTACTGGGGGACCAAGAAAATTGTAACAGACACCCGTGAGCTATTATTTCAATTTACACACGCCGCTGATACAATTCATCGTGAAAGTTTCCTACTCTTCGTGATTTGTTGCTCCCTGTCGTCAAATAAATAAATTATCTCAAAGAGTGTAACTTTTCGAAGAGTTGCAGTTTGCATCGTTAAATTGAGATATGAAAAAAACGGCTCTCGTAGAAGGACGTGTTTCTAATCTCGTTGAAAATGCGCGGGTGGTTTGTTGTTTTTCCCTTCGAAGGACGATTCGAAGAATTATGGACTTCTTTTTGCTGCTGCCAGAGGTCCTTGGGCGTCGTTCAAAGTTTAATCCTTGATTGGTCGTGGTTAGCGCGACTCCCGGTCGCGCCGCGTCGTGAAAGAACGCGAAATGCGAGGAATCCGACGAGTAACGAAATTATAATGAAATCGATTTGCAAGAGCGCGGAGGCATTCGTATTCCGAACGGTCTGAAATTCTCCGGGGAGAAACGATTCAAGCATTCGAGCGTCGAATGCCGTGGCTTCTGGCTAACGAAGCTTGCAATTAAGAACTTTTTCAATCCCACAGCTGGCTGAAACATATTTTATTATTCGGCTCTTGAGAGAATTTACGATTTCGGTCGAACGTAAGTGCAGTGGAGCTTCTAACGTCCCAAGCTCGACCATCCGAATACTCTGACATTCTATCGTCAGTAACAGGTACTTTTTTTTAGAATACACTATTTTATTGACGTGTATTTTTCACGAATGCACAAATTTGTTTCTTTTTTTTTAAGTAACATGGAACGTGTAAGATGTGATAAATTATCATTATGTATAAATGATAAAAATGATAGGTTAACATTTCGTGGACATAATTTTGTCTACGAATTGAAAGAAAGATAATGAGGTTATGTCTTCTTACGCTGAAACAAAAGATGGTAGGGATACACTTACTCATGGTAAAAAGATTAGTATTTTAATAGCCAAGAAAATACAACGTTCTTAAATATTGAAGCGCAATTTAATATCAGAAGAGATATTGATGTCGAAAATACGAAAATATACGATACCTCTTCTTCTCAGATAATGAATGTGTTCTAAAATTTTCTACCCGAAGCATGCATTTTGCTCGTGAAGTTATTATCGCGTCGGAGAAAAAAGAAAATTCCTTTACTCGTGATTGCTGATGATATCGCGTAATTTGTTTGCAAGAGATTTTTAATTAGCGGACTTGTGTATCTTTTTTCATCGTTTCGAAGTGGCATGTTTGCGATGTTCAGACACGAGACGTCAACATTATTGACGTTAATATAGTGACTCAGAAGAACTTTAAATGTCTCTGCAACGTTCATTTAACCTTTTCATTGGTTAATCAACTCGTATTTTGCGATAAATACATAGTTCCATCGTAAAGCTTCCGCTCACAAAGGAACTTTTTCTTCTTGGAGCGTCAAGCTACAATTAGATACCATTAGTACTGAACATTTGCTTATTAAAACTTTCCAGAGAGTAATTACATAAATCGTTGTTGAATCGTTTTTTTTCATACAACTCGCGTTAACATGTGATTACAATTATTAATAAATCGTATAGTTTTTGCTATATTTTTTCATGAAATAAGAATATTACGAAATATAATGTGAAATGTGTAAATAGCAAATTCAATGTGTCATCGTAATGTAGTTTTTCTCAGAATGGAATTAGTCACAGTTGTACAACAAAGCGATATAGAACAAAGCGAAAGATATCAAAGAAAGATGACTAATTGTTGTAGGAAATATAATGAAAAATATTTGATTAATTAACGCGTCAAAAAATATACTTACATAGATAATTCATTCAGAAATCACATTGGTTAACTCCATAAATTGAATTTATTATCATTTTTATTATCATTTTGAGAAGAATGAACTTACAGAAGCAATAGTTTATCATAGCATTATAAATACTTCAATTTCTTTGAACTCATAGAATTATAGAATCTAGATGGAAAATGTAATGATGAAAAAGCACCAAGCAAATATTTCGAATCCTTTTCCATAGTTTAACATTATAGATAAGAAAAATTGATAGAAAATAAATTGCAAATAGAATGTTACGTTTACGTGATGTTTCTTAGTGAGTTGTGGACGAAATATTAATCATTCACTGAAATCAAAAAGCTGAATGATGTCTTCTTAAATTACACATGTAAATAAATCTTATATTACACGTAAGTTTTCTATCTTACACTTTTCTCTTGTAATTTCCCTCACTCCCTTTCTAGGACACTCTTTTCACTCGTTAAAAAAATTAGAATCGATCAGTTTAATATATAACGTACAAAACACTTACAGCTAAGAAAATTTCAATACTGGAACCCTGCAGTCTCTCATCGATTG
>KQ435794.1:10115725-10130846 GCA_001276565.1 Melipona quadrifasciata | reverse complement strand
GGGGATGTTCCCGGGTTGAATGAAATGAAAATTCTCGGCACGGCCCGAACCGTAACGACTCCCCATACATTTCGTTTGGGTACTCGAGCACGAAATCTGTTCATACTCTTGCGATATTTATGAGCGGAACGCGATCGACGTCACTCACGTTTCTCGTCTTCGTTTTTTTTCTTTCCCGATCGACAGGAAACTGTCAAGCGGCTAAACTCGTAGTTTTCTATTTAGAAATTGCTTCTCAGTTTATCTACAACGACGCGTTTCTGAAGTGAAATCTGAATGACTTTTGAATGAGCAGCTTCGTTCTGGAGACGGTCGAATTTTTCAAACTTGTCGAGTACATTTGAATTTGGGATTTTGCCAGACATCTAGTACAAAAATATAGATCCGCAAATATCTGATATTCATACGTCAACGATGAGAATATTTAATGACGGAAAAAATACAATTGCAGAATAAAATTTTTCCCAATCGATCGTCCATAAGAGTCCGCAAAGACATGTAACGTTCGCTCGACTGTAGAGTAATTCGGTAATTCGTAAGATTCTATCAGAAGCAAAATGCGCAGCTTGGATTACTTTTTAACCAATAAACGTGCTCCTCGTAGCATCTTACGGGAACAAGCAGATATTACAGTTGGACGTACGTTACGATCGAATTATGCGTCTGTGAAACTCTCTTCCTCCTCGCGAAGGTAAAGCAATATCGGGCATATATGTACACGAGGATATTATTCAAGATGTGCGGCTCTCGTACTCCAACAGATCTTTTGAGGTCTGATATTCTGCAACACGGAGGATTTCCTGTAATATACAGTATTATTTATTTGCTTGTATTTGCAGTTTGTATCAATATTAATAAAGACACAGAAAGCGAATTACTTTATAAATATTTCTCCCTTTTGGAGAGATCGGAGACTGCAGAGATGATGGGACATTATTCCACAAATTCTTTTTGTTAAAGAAGTTTTTTTAGTTTCTAAATATCGTCAAGTTGTATTATAGATTAGGTTACAGATCAATTGGTGAAATTTAGTTTGGAAACACTTTTTTTAGATTAAAATTAAGTCAGATTATGTCAGACTGGCGGATATTTTCTTAACATTTTTAAAATACTTTTAGACACTTATTCCAGTGAAAAGTCGTGGCGTTCACGTAATGCAGGAAAATACCGTGGTTCACTTTGTTAGATCAGTTGCGATAATATGCACGCTTGGTAATATCGAGGCGATCGACAGGAAACGGAGGACGGATGATCGGACTGTTTTGTATGGGGATATATTTATACGCCGTATTGGGTGCTTACGTTTTATTTCATTGTATTTTTCTTCGCAACGAGATCCGCGTTTCGTGTCACGAGCAGAAAATTCTTACGAATTACGCGACACACGGGACGTATTTATCCTCCTTTGCGCTATTATTTCTCCTAAATTAAGAAGATTTTGTTTGTGACACTGTAATATATAGAGTTGGTATGTGTTACATTTCTGCTTAAACGGGCTAAAAGTAAAGAAAACGAGTAGTTAATTAACAAATAGTAAATTAGCAAATTATGTAATCGTTCGATAATAAGACGATTTGCGACGCTAGTTATGCTGAAACAAAACTAATCAATTACCGATATTCGCGTCACAAATACATTTCCTATCGATGCAAACTGCAGATGATCAGACGTTGATAAAAGTTCATTCGTATCTCACACGTGTATTTAAACATATTTGAGGACGATGACGTCGTTTAATACTTTTGCACGATTTATTTAAAGGCAAATGTGCGTCATTGAGACCATCGTTACTACTCAGTTTTTGAATTCGAACCGGAAGTCGATACTATTGAAATTAGAAATTAACTGTAAAATATCCTATTGATTTCTTCAATATCACATAAAAGTGAAATGCATAAATTTTACAGCAATGAAGACAAAGTAAAACGATAAGATTCTTTGATCGGCCCGCGTGAAGTGTGATTCTTTTTTCCTCGTCGCGATTCAGTTCAATGGGCATTTTTGAAAATGCGAAGTGAATTTTTCCTGTGATTACGAATATAATTTCTGAAAGGGTACGTATCTCGCTCCGAATAATCCATTTCCGCGCCGCCAGCAGAGATCCGATAATCTATTCCGAACATCTGCTCCGAGCTCAGAAACTCGCGTGGTCCATCAAAGTGTTTACACAACTTCGATCGGTCATCCTTTGGAGACCTAGCTGCATTTTCGTAGTTTCACTTCATTTCTAGATTTTCTACGATCCTCCTACGACACTCAAGGTCTCTCGAATAAATAACGAATTCTTTCGTTATCCGGAATGCACGAGGTTGCGAGAAAGTTTAGCCCTATCACGCGAGTTGGTTCGGGGTTCGACGAATCGTCGAAGATCGCGATACGTGAAAACGTTATTTACCGTCGGCTCGGGGAGGAAAATCAGGTTACCCCGATACGTTCTCTCGTCGACGTTACCAGCAATGAATGCAACGGCGAAACAATTTCATTTTAACCCTGATAATATTTTCTCCCATCGGCGGAAACCGTTCCTCCGCGTCTGGGAAAACCGAGGAGCGCGGAGTTCAGCGACTCGCGAGTAATGAAATTTTCTCGACAAACACGTTCGGGCGTTCCTCCGTCGAGATTTTCTCGCTATCGGGAGTTAAGGAACGGGCAACCAAACTCGAACAGGCGCTTAGCCTCACCTAGAAAGATACCATCTTTGATTAAGTAGCAAACTCGGCGAAGCAACGCCAATTTTCCACGAAAAATTTCGTCACCCCGTTTTTTCGACGATTGTTCAAATTTTGTCAATCCAATCGAGGATACGAGCAACAACTTGTGAATATTGTTCGTAATATTATGTCGCGAATATCGTGAATATTTCAAGAGCAACAACTTGTGAATATTGTTCGTAATATTATGTCGCGAATATTTTGAATATTTCAGTTCAACGATGGGCATTTTTATGTGGATAAAAACGAGGTGTTCTATATTGTTGTAAATGATCTTCGACGTACGATAAAAATATATCGAACACGGGATCGCTATAATAAAATGTAATAAATTGTAAGAACAAACTGCTTGCCGAGAGGCAAATGTTATTTGTACTTGTAGAGAATTTATTTAATGATGTGCATCATTATTTTGCAAAAATAATTATTACAAAATTTACGTCACGTTTTGTATAAACAATCACGCGAGCAAGAGCATACTTGCTGACTGCTCAAGTTACACGTATTGTTACGCTTGCAGGTTGCCACAGGCAATAAAAGTCGCACGTGCGTGATGTGCAAATGTTAGTCAAGGAAAGAACGACGAAAAGGAACTTTGAAAAATTTAATAAAAGCTGTTTCGATCAGTTGAGAGTGGCACTTGTTGTAAATATTTTAAAAATAAAAAGAAATTACGTTTCTCTGCAAATTCCCACGGCTGATCAAACAGTATTCATCACAATGATCTCAAACTTAGAATTTCAAGCTTAAATTGGCCGATTGGTCTTTTATGAAATTTTGTTGACGTAACGACAAAAAATTATTAAGCGCATCTCTGAGTGTTGAAAGATAGAATTGAAAACGAAATACTGACACACTTGTAACTCATCGCGTGTAATAAAAGCTTTACAACGGGGGATTGAGACTGATAATTATAGAGGGAATAGTGAAAGTATCTTACTTCGAGTGCTATGCAATTAGCGATAGCAAGATAAGGTAATTAAGGCGCGCACTCTGACGTTGCTTTAGTTTCTATTTAAACGCGATATCCCTCGACGATAAGTTTTTTTATTTTGTATGAATCGTACGTGTCGTCGCTGTCCGTGAGAGATACGAGCTCATGGCGGTACACAAGTATTAGCCCATTTGTGAGAAATGAGAGAAAGAAAGAAATTAATTTTTTGATAATCAGAGAGTTTGTAGAGTCATTACTCCGATTTGGATTGAAGGATTTTCTTCGCAGGAAAATTGCGTGTTCGTCCGAGAGTGACTGTCAACGTTTCTGATCTCGTGACACTCGTTATCAAGGGATTAACAAATTTCTCAATCTTTTTTTTTTGCTGCTCTTTACAGATAACCTGACAAGTATTACCATGATGACGGTACCGCACACGTGGATTATGTAAGCACGTAACACTGGATATTAGGAACGAAAAGTATAATCCACGAGAAGCTCCAAAACACTGTGATAATTCAAGAATTTCATTTATATTTCGATCCGTTTGTTAAAACGTTATGATAGTCGTTTTTAAAATTTTTAACTATTCTTACAAAGCATCACTATAACGTCGCGAGGAAACTAAGTTAAAATGGTTAAAATTCCGACTTTTCTTTTTTCTTTCTCAGTTCTTTCTTCGAGATGACGATAGATCTGGCCATAAAAAAAGTTTTGCAGTAATTTCAGGGACTCGCTCACAAATTATTACAATTTTCGAGAAGAGAATCATCATTACCTTTTCACCCGCAGGCGTTCGTAACTCTCAAAGTAAAACTTGGTCATTAAAACGAGACCGCGTAGCAGTAGTTCCTCTTTTCTTCTGACAAAGTTGTAAAAGTTGAAAATATCGACTATTTTTACGAAGCGTGCGCCAGTCTGTATCGCAAGAAGTCGTTTAAATGTATCTTTCATAATCGAAAGTTTGAGTCGCTCCTAACTTTCTTCGCTTGTAGTCGCCTGGTCGGTGTATCGGAGTGTTTGCAAATAGTTTCTCGATTTCCTGTTTAACCGAGGGAATTTCCCAGCTCTGTTTTTAACAAGATACATTCACGGATTTTTGGTTGAAATTGTTCTACCTATGTACCTAGCTATCAGAGTTGTCGAATAAACAAAAATATTCGAAAGCATTGAACTCTTTGAGACAGAAAATATTATCGTTATATTTGCTCGAGGAGTACGCGGACGAACAAAGTTTGGAATGTCTGCGTTTGATCGAAAACTTCTTTTCCCGAAGTGGTAAAATTTCAGCAGTGAAGCGCGTTGGTCTGTGCCGTAGCTCCAATTATTGTCAAAATTTCGTACATTCCATGTCGAATGAAACGTAAGTGAAATGATACTACGATATTAAACCGAGGAAATTGGACGTTTATCCGGCGTTTCTCTTGCGTTTATTCCGGCTTGTTCGCCGTGGAACCGTCGTATCCACGCTTCTTCATTCGCGAGAAGATCCTAAGCAAAGAATCGCCAAAGATCAAACACCGGAGAGGAACGGTTATTTATTTTCTTATCCGTGATCGGTCCCTATCGAGCGCGTGAACCAAGTGTTATTCTCCGGAAAGCACCGGCGAAACCTCCACGGCGAGATTCGCTGTTCGCGTCCCGCTGGGAAAGCGCTGAAATATAGCAAAGGTAAATAATAAAGCGAACAACGTACGATACGACAGCGGGTGCGGAACAACCGCGCGCGTTGTCTCGCTTCTTCTCGCAACTCTGGTCTCCCAGCTCTCTGTTCTTCGTCGCAACGTATCCTACAAAATCAAGCAGAATTTGTTCACGATAAGTTTGAGAGATGCTTTATCTCCCTTTCGATATTCAGAGATAACTTTGACAAACGCTGTCGCGCACTTCCTTGTCGAGCAATAACATTAACTCGGCGCGGTGATCTGTGCAAAATTTATCTAGCGATACATGGACGTTAGCTCGGAAACGTTTAACCGAATTCGCGCTTGTTAAGTTGATACACAACTGATATATTTACATATTTACTTACTTTGGAAAAGTAATTTTCTGTTTTTTTTTTTTTATTACAATAATTATGTCATGGGACAGATACGGTGGCTTGTAAAAGAGATGAGACATAAAAATCTTTGACGTAGCCATTGGAAATTGGAAATATTGGAGAATTCGTCAAAGTATTTTGAAACGTTTTTTTTTTAAGAATAACTTATCTTTTTATTGCTGAAAAGGGAAGGAAGTTTTCCTGGAATATTGAAAATATATTGTATACATAGGTATTTCACGTACTTTTTTCATATTAGGTGCGTTCTATGGGATTTTCTATTTTTCTAAATGCATAAAATAGAAAATGGTGCAGTCAAATCATTTGTAATCTGTAATCTAAAATAATTAAGAGAGTCATTAAGAGAGTGGAAAATCTATTTGGTCGAGAATTTTCGCACACCGTATTGTGTACATATTCGATACAAATACGATAAATTGTGGATGTTTGTCGAAAGAATAAACCCTCGTCGAATCAATTATTTGTCGAGAACGGAGTCTCCCTTCAACTTCCGTTGCTCTCGTTTGCCAAAACCGACACGTAGCAGGGAATAATGTATTTATTCGACTAAGCAGCGTCGACCGTTGAGTGGAAAAGTGCCAAACTGTTCTGGCCAATCGAGTGAAGTCTATCGCCACGACACTTACAAATTGATTATTCAGCGAGCAAAGCGATTTTAGGCGTAAAATGGCGGCGTCCAATCCAAGCCCACGAATGTACGCGAGCGAAATCGTCTCATACACGCTTTCCAACGCGACAGCTCGGGCATTTTTCATTTGGAAAAACACGCGAATGAATTCGTTCGCTGCGTTTCACACCCCTCTCTTCCGCTCGAATACCGAAATTCTTTTATTTCCAGACCCACTCAACGGTGAAAGTTACATACTTTGTCCCTCAGTTTTCGATTTTTCCAACTTTTGCTCGAGTTGATCGTCAAATAATGGCACAATGTGCTTTGACCCTTCCTCTTCGTGAAACGAGAGAAAGGAACATACAGAGTGACAATGATGTTGAAAATTTATTTTTATCAGTGAAAGTGATTTTAGCGGGGATAACCCAGAAAATCGGGCCTCTTCATTATCAGGTGCAACGCTTCAATGCAACGAAAATTAGCGATTGGTTGATTTGGGTCACGTGATTCGTGAGAGGGCGTGGCGTAGACCTCGAGTAGGAGTGGCGTTGTCTGCTACTGAGCGTCCACGCCTCTAATTTGTTTTGTGTCGATTCAAATATTTGCATATCAATAAAATTTTATGGCAAAAAGTCATTTCCTAGTCAGAACATTTCCTTTTGGGCCTTTCAGTGAGACGAATCGTACTGGGTACAAGTCGTGCAGTTTTGAGCAAGCAGATATTTACGTGTGTAAACTATTAGGTTTTCACAATTCTTTTTATTAAACTCACCCATTTTTATCGTAAGGAATGATTTTTAAAATTTTCCTTTTCTTTCATAAAAAGGCCACAGAGTTTTCTTGATTACATTACAAAGCAGCCTACTGATAAATACGTAATTTATAATAAATGTTATACATTATTGCGTTCACTAATGCCCAATTAATCCATCAAATTTTATATATCGTGGAAAGATCGAAAGTAACGGAGGAACATTCTAGCGTGACTTTTTTTTATCCATCGAAGAGACTAACAGGTTTCTCCACGGTTTTTCTTAAAGAGTTCATCGATCTGGTGCTCGCGTGGCAGCGCATCGGTTCGAAAGTCTTTCTAAAATTACCTCGTATAAAAATTCACGAGGGTTGCGATCGATCGTATAATCACAGTCATGTAAATCACGTTCGCATAATAAATTCCAATTAGGCACACACCGGCTCGATCGAATGAATCAGCGCAGAAAATAGTTTGGAAACGGGCACAAAGTACGAAATGACACGGCGCTGCGCAGAGTGTAGTATCAACTTTTTTCCCGATTACACGTAAGCTGGAAAAGGCTTTCAAGCTTTCGGGTTCAACTATATTACTACGTGTATGTGCAAATTCGCGATATAAAGGGAACAATCCCATTAAGCTTCTTCAGTCTGCAGCGTGGATTTCGAGGGACGTCCAAGCGAGTGCTTCGAACTGAATCGCCTAAATCTCTAGTCTTAGGACACTAGTATTATTTCCACGGTGTGTTTGCAAAAATAGTAACGTGCGTTTGAAATTATCGGATGTGATATCACGAAAATATCAATACAGGGATCCGAAATTTTTACTTCGTTGCAAGCTAGCTGTCGATGAATTTTTCAAAAAATGAAATGAATTATTTAAATTCAAAAAAATATTTAACGTTTAATTATGAATGACCAAAATTCTTTTTGTTGCCATCGAAGGAATTTAATTTTTTTCACGAATAAGTATTGGGAATTTTTTTGATTACGAACCACAATTCTTTTAGTTACATTCGACTATTATCTATAATAGCGCTAAATCACTATGAACGTGAAACTCATTTGGACGCTCCAAACTTTTAGTGTATGTTAACACGTGTCCTGACAGATTCATCCATGATCGAGGGAATAACTGCGAGAAACGACGAGATCTTCCTCGCGCCATGCATTTGTTTAAACAAATAAGCTTCGTATTACGAGGCTCTTCGAATTCAATCGATCGCGATACACCCACGTCGAGTTTGAGTTAACCCAAGGCCGCATTGATTGAGGCGCGAGAACGCGGTGCATCGATTAACCGGCTCCACCGTTCGATCGATCGAGCTGCTCGAATGCTCGAGGCCACGCAGATTCGACCTTTTCTGATAATTGCCTTAATCGACGTAACGACAAGCAACAGCCGTTCGCTTCTCCCTGTTTCGACAACAGCGGCTCGCTCTCGTGCTTACTTAAGCTCAACGCTTTGTCACTCCCCTAACGTCGCGCGTGCTACTCGGGAATCGCGATGCTCGCGATCTTGATGCTCGCGAACGGGTCATCGATCATCTGTTGCATTCCGTTTTGCGTTCTACCGAATGAGACGAATTGCTCGTTGCAAATGTACGCAGGGTGTCCCATTTTAATCTGCAAGTGCAATTATCTCCGAAACATTCGAAAAATGTCTGAGATACATTTTCTTCTGGTTTGAGAGGGCAGCAATTTGGTAATTTTTTCTACGTCGGTCGCAGCAAGTTGTTTCTCCGTAAAAAATAATGTATTAACCTACGTATATTGAAAAGCTATTAGCAAGTAGGAGATACTTCAACCTTAATTTCATAAAATCTATCATCTGAATGACGATACGTTCTTGTACTCATACTGTCTCTTGTCTTTTATGCACAGATTTTATAGAAAACACGACTTGTATCCCAGTACGATTCGTCTCACCGAAAGGTCCAGAAGCAACTGTTCTTACTAGGAAACGAAGACGACTTTTTTGCCATAAAATTTTATTGATATGCAAACGTTTGAATCGATACAAAACAAATTACAAGCGCGATCACTCGACACAGTACCAGACAAATACGCCACACCTACTCGAGGTCTACGCCACGCCCCCTCGCGGATCACGTGACCCAAATCAACCAATCGCTAATTTTTGTTGCATTGAAGCGTTGCACCTGAAGAGGCCCGATTTTCTGGGTTACCCCCGCTAAAATCACTTTCAGTGATAATATCTCCTGTACGATGACAGTGCAATGGAGATGCAAGAGCGCCGCTCTCGGCAAGGAAATCGAGATATCGATATTAGATAATTATCTCGCGGACAATGTATCCAAACTTTTAACGCACTTGCCGCTCCCTTGCGGATAATCGATTCACATTTTCGCGAAAATTGTTTTAACGAAGACAAAGTGTACCGGGACACGAAATAAATTAGCCCTGTATTTCATTACGGTCCAATTTGTCGCCATTATGAATGCGGTTGTGCTTAAATGAAATACGTGAGAAGCAGTATCGTTTATGGCTAGCGTTTCTCGTTACGACGTGTTTAGCGTCAGGTGTATTTTAATTTGAACTTTTCGAGACGCGTTTCTCGTTAATTGCAACGCGAGTTAACATCCGGCTGGCTGCGAGGACCTAAAAGTTCAATCACGGTCGAACGGAATTTCAAATTTTCCACGTGGCACCGACGCTCGGGATAAACACGTCGATGACGAAAGAAATTCATATTTCACGTGTACGAGTATACCTCCTGGTGGTGTGGCGGACGTAAAAAAAAAAGAGACGTGAAATGCTACGCATGCCAAAATCTCCCTCTGCCGCGCATAAAATTTACGGTTATGTTAAAAAGCACCGCTACGTCGAACGTATGCATGCATTCCATCGAAAATGGGTCTGATGACGTTATTTGGTAGCGGGAAAGTAGGCAAGAAGGTAATAGATTGTATTGCATATTTCTCTTCACGTCAAGAATACATGTTTAAAAAGAAAACAAAGGAAGAAGAAGTACTTTGCGTTATATTGTACGACTACGTGTGTTACGTATATTACATTGAGTAAAATTTTGGAGAACGTCGGTGCTTCGCTTCGTTTGAAAATATTTTGAAAATATTTTAGACGAAAATGATATTTATGAAAAGGGTGTTTTGCAACTCGGAACTATCTAAAATATTTTCAACATACAATGGATGTAGAGATTGTCGAAAGATTCGAAACAGTTATAAACAATCAATTTTTAATTTTACGCTTTAAAGCTTTCATAGTACTAAATTTGTTTCCTTTTTTTTTTTCTTTTTTGAAAATAGATTTATGTTATTTTAAAGGGATGAGTAAAGAAAATTTTACAAATTCAAAAGTCTCGATGAACGCTGAAACATTAACCAATTTCATTATAATCTTGAAGGTTGAGATCTTTGAAAATTTGTTACGCGATTCTTCTTCACAAGGTTGTAAATTAAATTCGAATGTACAAATATTACAATCGACCAAACACCCACACACACACACACACACACACACACACACAAAAGAAAACATAGAAAATATTTTTTCAGCAATATAAATTCGCAATACAGAAATTACGAGAAATCCTTCTCGCAAACATTACTCATCTAAAATTTCAATCAAATCGGGCATAAACGTTTCCGGAGATATGCCACCTCGCATTGAAACACAAATAAATTTGCAAAGCCAATTTACGGTCCAGTGGTTCTCGAAACTCGCGAGGCGTTCGCCGTTCCCAAAGTTGACAGTAAAGAAACACGCTCGTTTGTGCGAACGTCGTCGCTGCACACCCATTGAGCGTTTTCCAGCGACGTTGCGTAGTTTCGCGGTTGGATTCGAAGAACTGTACACTCGAGAACTGCATAGGTAATTTGTGGCTTTATGCAGCCTAACGCGATAACGTGGTATCTGAGCGAAAGCTAGAGTGGGGAAAGCACAAAGCGAGGGTTGTAGAGGGAAGCGGAGAACGTGCGGATGTGGAGCACGAACCGAGTGTTAAAACAATGAAGTGTCGTCAGGTGGTTGTAACTCTATACACTCCGCGGCGTGAGTTTTCGAACATCTGGCGAATTCAGGTAAAATGTGCATCAGTGATGTAAAGATCGTTTCTTAAAAACGAGAGATCTGTCAAGATAGAAGATAACGTAATTCTAAAAAGCCAAGATTCTTACCACTGAATAATATAAGAACATTTAAATCTTAGATTGCGAAACAAGTGATCGATCGCAGCATGCGTTCGTTGAAGAATGTTTCTTTAAAGTTTCTTATTAATCCCCGTCTCAACTTTCTGATTCTGTAATAGTTGTTTTTCGATCCAATTGAGATCGTGCAATTTCTAACGTATTGTCATCATTGGTTTTTAATCCTCTTAAATATTTAACTAACGCATGTCTAAACTAGATTGAAGATTTAGGTGGTGAATGTTTTGGGATCGTTCAAAGATAACTTTTAAGACTTTTTAATTCTGTCGGTATTAAATTTATCAAAAATAATTCTATTGTTATTCCATCACTATTATTTTTTTTGTTTTTCATCATAAATTTGCTACGTGTTTGGAAACTTTCGGACGAGAGTGTGCATACATATGTATCATACACATACAGGGATGCAAGAGGTCAGTGAAATGAACAGCGGGTGTGCAACAGCGACGGTGGACGAAGTTTAGATCGATTTTTATTCTACTGTTTTTTTTTTTTTTTTTTTGGTTATATACCTTGAAACTCAATTTTCCGGAACACGCATTCTTCAGTGGGAAATATTCTTCTCTAGAGTTTCTTTAGGGTATCACTGACGAAAATCGTTTTCGAAAAAAAAGTTGAACAGTTTCATTAACACAATTCGCGTTACGTGTGTAGTACACTCGTGAATGAAATGAATTTGAATTGTAGCCGAATTGAAGCCTTTGTTGTACAGTATCGAGTTACATTTAACATTCGATACACGTGGTATCGTATGCACGTGGTTTCGATTTGGCAGGAAAAGCAAATTGCAGTGCCATGGAACTCGAAATTTCGGTTCTTTCAATTGATTAATACGTTATCAATACCATGCCATATTTAGATCGATCAACGTTTGATTGGAATACATTTTTACGATAGAAAGACAAACGTCGACACTCACTCGCAAAATTTGCAGCGAATGCGATTTAAAGAATGTAAAATCTAATTAAGCATTTTAAAGAGCCACAGCTCTTTCCCGTTTATCAGATGATACAATTATCCTTTGTGCAACCGCTTTTCAAAGAGGTTTTTCCCACTGTTGAAAATTACATTTAATTAGTAATACTGGCCACGGAACTTTAGATTTCTTACTTCGCTATTTAACATTGAAAATTTTCCATTTGATTTAATTCTGTTACCAATCTCTGTCTGAAGGAATGTTAAATTGTGTTTGCAACAGAAAATACAAATTATAATTGGAGAGTGAAATTTTATCTTTCAATTTTAGACTTTGCTTCCTCAGTAACCGAGACATCGGTTGTTCAAGAAAAATCGCAATCTTCCGGCGCTCTGTTCGACTAAAATTGCATCGTTTCGTTGATCAACGAACTGTTACGAGTCTCGTTTATTTTGCGAACAGAATTTTTGCATTTAGCTAATGTAAAAGTACGCTTAGCGTATATTTACCGGAGTATCCTTCTGCCGCTATCAGATGGATTTTCGAGGTCTATGACCGCAGATCGATCGGCCGGTGCTTCCCCGGTTAGCCATTTGGTTCGTGTCGTTGATCCATCAAGCGATTCGCTCAACACCCTGTCGCTGTTTTACATTGTTTTCAAAATTTTACGGATCCACCGGACGAAGCTCTCGCGGCCGACCGAAAGAGAAACAATCAATGATCGCCTCTTCGCGAGAGACGGATAAATTTCCTAATAAATTTCGCCGGGGAGCGTGCATCCTTGCAGCGTGCTCTCGCGAATGCTATTTGTACAATATAATGCAGTTCCCCCGGGGATTGAAATATTCAAGAGCCAGAAAGTTTCTGTTCTTGCCGTGAACTTTGACAAACGAGATGGCGCAAGTTCGCCATTAAATATTTGAAATTTCGTTTTTGAACGAGCTCTGTTAAAACGCACTGCAATATGAATTACTCTCCGCTCTGAATTGTACAACGGAAACTCGAGGTCGGTCAAGTTCTTTAATACATGTTCATTTGGCGTCATCTGACGCGTTATCATCTTTGTCTTTTTTTAAACTTCGATTCGAATGTCTGCGACGCAAATTTGGATACTCGAAAATTTGGATATTTGTCGTAAATAAAAAATTAACCATATATAAATTTAGTTGGTTTTGCATTTTACGGAGACTATTATAATGTACGTCCATTATCGACACATGGAATACATATTTTAAAATTAAGTAACTCGCAAACTTTTGGTACGGACGCTTAATTTAATTTATGTAAATTTATATTTTCATAAATACTAAGAAAATAGAACGACAGATATATTTGATTCGCTTATTCAAAATGGTAACGAATAACGTAACCTGATGTTAAATAACAATGAGGATATTTTATATCCAAGATATTCGTATAAATGTTTACGATCTAATGATACTAATCGAGGTTTAAAAGCAGAGTGAGAAAATTCGCAGGCGGCTGATGAATATAATAGCCGGAGGCGGAGGAACAGCTTGAGACGATACTTCGAGAAAATAATATTTTCCTCTCGACAGATCAATTTGAAGCGAGTAACGTCGTTGTTCAACTGCAAAAGTCTCTTATAACATCACAAAATATTTTTGCAACTTAACTTTATCAATTTGTAATTTTACACTCACAATCGTGCAATTTAATTTATTTTCGTTTTTATTTAATTTTTCGAGCATGTGAGATTATTAAAAGTTTATCGTGTCAGTTAGGTGCTTTCATGTCGCAGAAGCACGATAGATCGAAAGAAATTCCCCGCGATAAGAGAAGAAAGTATTAGGTTCTATAAATAATCAAAATCAAAACGGTGATTTTGCAAGAGAAAATCGATGCAAGTCACAAACAAACGACTTGTAAAACCAAGGAAATATATACCAATCGCGATACCATTGAAACAATTGACCTCGATCGTAGCGAGTCTCGCTACGGTGTTGAACGAAATTTCAAAATATGTTTTACACAGCGCACGGTACATAAATTTTCGAGCACGTCACGCGAACTGTGAAACGTCAAACGAACCGGCCGAAGAACCAGTCGCATCTCTGTGCGGCAAACCGTGGAATCACGTTCCTTGAAATTGCTCGTAAGTTTGCAAATATGCGCACTCGCGATCGCACGGCTACAAAACACATTTCCGAGCGGCATCCGAGCGCGATCCTTGGATGGACGAGCAAACCTTGACACGCGTCACGTGTTCGGTATTCGGGGCAAAACAATTCGCGATATTTCCACTGAATCTCGAGCGTCCCAGTTTTGGCCGGTCGAAATCGCGAGATCGGCGATCAACCACGCCGAAATTTCGGTCTTTCGTCTCTTTCTCCGTCTTTCTTGTCCTCTTGCAACACGTTTTGGAAGAAAAGCGTCGCGGGTCTGAAAAACACGTTCGTGCGAGAACCGAATGAATTATTTATGCGGCCGTTATGGCAGTCGCGATAACTCTCTTTAACGGACACGCCACGTTCTCATCGACGTTTGTGCAAGCGATCGAGATGGAGAGATCGTTGTTTCGGGCTCGAACAACGTTATTACGAAAATATAATTAGACGCTGGTCTAGGAAACACGACAGGAGGATAATTCGTACTTTTAGATCATCCTTGATTTTTTGTAGCAATTTTTAATTCATTTTTTTTTTCCTTTTTGATAGTTAACGTTCTTCTTTGGCTTATGCATACTTTCGTCCGAAAGTTGCGACGTTGTTTACCTTTTTCACTGTATTTTTCTGAGAGATAGAAGTAACATAATTGTAATTTCGATTTTCAATTATAATTAATGAAGTTACAGTGAGACTCTATTTCTTTGATCAACATTCATTATAAATGAAATCTATTTATTTGAATCTGAACGAACGAAAATTCTAGTGGAAAAGATTCTAAACAATTGTGTATATTTTTTATAGTTCTCTTTCGATGAGCGT
>KQ435794.1:10073070-10085728 GCA_001276565.1 Melipona quadrifasciata | reverse complement strand
ATACATTTTCAGAATCATACTAATCGTTTTCTAATCATTAAATGCAATAACCAAGATTAAAATTATTAATATTGATTGTCAGCGCTATTGCATCGATTTTTATTCGAATCTCTCACTATTCCCCAAAATGTACAACTTTACGCGCGTTTGAAAATTCTTATTCATTCATTCTTATTACAATATGTACACGATGTTACAAAATTTATCGCGATTTCAATAATCGTCTCCGAGCCTTTACGTACAATACTTGGTTCCAACAGTCATTCGTTTTCGGAATATTCTGGGGGCTTCCTTATCGAAAAACTTTTCGTTGAATGTTTAAAGGGATCGGTATTACGCGAGGGTGGGACCAGTGTTTCCCTTCTCGAATTCCCTCAGCTCGGTGGCTCCCCCCGGAATGCAAATGATTCCGCGCTTTTCGTTAATACAAGTTTATACCGCCGAGACGCCGGAAATTGGTTTTACATTGCTACGAAACTATGCGGCAACATTTTTATTGCAACGAATTGAACATTCGCTTGTTATAATATTGCTTCGAGGTTGTGCCCGCGTTAATTATAAATCGGCATCATCTGGAAATTGCAGGTAAGAAGGCACGAACGGTTTCACAGTTCACCGAATTGTGCTCAAAGGGTTGTATTTATACCGGTAAAGACAGTGTCCTAGATTCACCAACGTGTACTATATTATTGAGAATGTGTCACTATTATTGATCATTCTCCGTTAAAGTTACCACGTTGAAACTTTCTCCGTTTTTTAATGAATTTAACGAATTATTTCCCTATATTTTTGCCACGTTTAGATGACGGGAGGGAAAATAGCACCAACATGTTTCTCACGATATATCCGATAGCATTTCTGCGCGTATCATCATACGTCAAATAAATAGTAGATAATTTATATTTAAAAGAATATTCAAATAATAATTTCAACGATATAAGTTTAAAAATAATCTACATAAAAATTAAAAATTACAAACTTGCAATTTTAAAAATTAGTGTAATAAATTAAAATGTATAAATTAAATGAAACAAGTACGTAGTGCAGTTAGTAGACTGCGTATATTTATGCAAATTCATGTCTTTGTGGAGATAATTTAAAAAATGCGAACCGAGTAAAAAATTGTTTTATCTGCTTCGCGTATTTTGCATATTACGTGCATTATCTGCATTCTTGTTTTCGAAATTCCTGTAATTGCGTAAAAATTGTTTTGCAATCTGGCAAATACATTTTCATTCGTTTTCTTGCAAAGATAAACATTTTCAACATGATGCCTGTCGTAAAATGTCAAAGAGCGCATTTTTTACTATTTTTCTTGCACCGAATACAGAACGCAAATATAAGTAATGTAATAACGTAATAATATGTAATAACGACATATGCAAAAATAAATTATCAAAAAAAAAGATATTTATTACAGTACTCTGCTTATATGAACTTGCTGGAGAACATACATATAAATGATTATGAAAAGATTCTAGATCTATATGAAGAAATATAACAAAACTAAAGAATGACATTTTCATTTAACACATCATTCTTGAGGAAATCGAGTTTGAAAATTTATCAAACATACCTGAATTGATATAAATAAGTGAAAAATGTGTAATAAAATTTTTCCGTCTAAGGCCTCGTTCCCAAGGAAACGGAGTTTGAAATAAATTTAATTAAAAATCGGCTTAATAGATACGTACTCAGCCGAGTGTCTTCAAGAATGAATACGTTTTGTGAAAAAAATCGCATTCGACAAATTTGACTTGTATTCACAATTAGAACAATTTCCTAACCAACAATTTTCAAACTTGACTTTCTTGAAGATGGAACTTTAAAGTGACCAAATTTATTCTTTACTCTCGATTTATTTCTTTATGTGGCACCAGCCCTTTCTTTCTCAATTGTATCTTCAATACTATGTAATACATCCCATATAATAGAAGCACGTTAATCTTTCCCTCTACTAATGATTTTATCGCTCGCGTAATAGGATTTCAAGTTTGTTTAATAAAGCGAAAAATTTGGTTCGGATAAATGGAGCTCTAACAAATATCCTCTTCGCACAAGAGAATGTTCGGATAATGGGGATTCCCCAATGCGAAAAGTTCTGCCGTATTTCATTTTATTATTTTAATTTACGATCGCGAGACGTAATGCATCGCGATGCGTTTGATGCGCCCCCGTCAATGTATCGCCGTCATCGAGTACGAATAATTGATAAACGCGATAAATTTGTAATTCGTGCGACCCCGTGTGCGCGCGTGTGCCGGCCGAGCATCTCGAAACGCCAACAGTTGCGACGGGTTAACGAGGTACGAACGTTTCTTTGTGAATGATTCACGCGGTGTAATTAAGAGAGCGAAGCATGAAATACCAGCTCGCAATTCCCGCTAATGCGAATCGCTTCTCCAAAGGTGGCATTAAACGAGAAAAACGGCCGGCCGTTTTATCAGGGCAATTAAACATAATTCCAAACAGCTTTCGCTTCTCTCGCTGTCGGTGAAACTTTTGTTTAAAAGTTGATACTCAGCGACGCGTGAGGGTGCTTTGTGCTTTCTTTTCCCGATGAAAACGGCAATCAGCCCGATATCATTGAACGCGAACGCGTTTTAATTCAATGCTGAGAAATTGTCGCAACCGGTCTTGCAATGTAAGATGTACGTTGTATCAACGTGTGCAAACGAAGCGTGTCAGATGAAAATGTGACGTAAGAACTTGTGCAGAAATGCGGGGTGTCCTATATAACCAGAGTGAAATGTGTCTCCTTGAAATGGTTTGACGATAAAAAAAAAAATGGATAAAAAGAACGACGGGGCGAAATGAAATATCAGTAATATTATATTTTATATTGTATTATAAATAGCGTAACACGAACTTTGCGATTTAAAATGCGCCAGTGTAAGGAGATAAAACGTACCAAGCACGAAAATATGATGGAAGAATTTATGCAAAAAATGCAGGGTGTCGTCAACGTAACCGGGACATGGTTAATGAATAACGATAAAAAAGATGATAAGTGAAATGAAATATTCATTGCATTGAATTTGTCAAAATTTAATAAGCATAGTAGCGATGCACGTAATAGTAATAAATAAAATAATAAAATATATAAACAATGTGTAGCGGCCCTACGATTCCTCGACTTCCTTCGAACACTTGACTAGCACAGCCGCAAGTGACTGCGCGCTTAGCGTCGAGGTCCTGCCGATCTCTGACGTTTAAACAAAGCAAAGTGCGGCAACACCGCTAGGCGGCAACACCGCTAGAATGGATGGACTGTCCAGCTGGTAGTTACAACAAGCATCTGGGATAAGGAGTCGCTGCCATCAGCCCCACTGATAAGTCTAGGCAGTGACTCCGAGACGAAACGCAATCGCCTTCCTCTCTCACATTCCTTCTCCCTCTCTCCTTCCCAGTTGCATCCAGGGTCTTTAAATACTTTACAGCTCCCTCATAATAAACAATTATAACACAATGCAGAATAAGCATAGTAGCGATGTAAGTGATAGTAACAAACATAAGTAAAATAATAAAGCATATAAATAATAGCAATTGTAACACAATACAGAACGTAACAATTGTTTCGTATTATATATTACTTTATATTTTATATTACCGTATTTACGTACGCGGAATGATAATAGCGTAGGCAAAACGCGTGGAAAGAAAAACGAACAGTTAATGGCAAAAGTAAAAATAGATTTTATTTTATCACCGATTTTGCATAAAAATGTGCACCTGTTCGCGTAAAAAGCCGCAGTCTGGTTATGCCATTACAAACGTCGCCGTTTGGTAAACAGGTCGCTCTGGAATTGGTTCTTTTGCAGAATAATTCACGGAATAATTAGATAGAAATTCAGGTTTCTCGTTGTCATGAACGTACGCGAATATTTCGCACTTTTAACGCCGCGACGATTACCACCGCTTCGAATAATGTTTGCACACGGCAATCCGTGATGAACGAAAATTTACTTACTTTACTTTAGCTCGAAACTTTGCCAGTGTGTTCCACACGTGAAATATCATGTAGCATCAAAGTATAAAAAAGTGCATAAAAAAGTTGAAACAGTAACGTGAAACGCGAAGCTATAATATACTTAAAATTCGGAATATGTGCACATCTTCCTTTGTCAATGTAAAGTTGATATCGCATTTAATCTAATATAGATTAAAGAGAAAAGACTGAAAAACTTAGATATCCAATCTAGATATTTCTGTATTGTATACTTTTACTTTCAAAATATTCAACAAGCAGAAATCTAAAGACATATTCAATCTTGTTATCATTGTGTATCAAAACTGACACACTTCGCTATAGGATGTTTTAATTTTATTCTTACCCATAGAACGCAACTTGACAAAATTTGAAAATTAAAATACAGAAAACTCTGCATAATACGCGATACCTCGGAATGTGGTGGAAATGAAGCCTAGACCCTTATTCAAGATTCTCATTAGCATGTTTGAAATGTCTCATAATTGTCATCGTCATCGAAATTGATTCGGTCGCTGTCGGTCGACGAGACACGACAGGAAGACAGGATCGTCATTGTCAACGTTATGAGCATTACAGCTGACAAAGGAGCAACGATTGATCGTAAAGAGGGCACCTTGAAACTTCTCTCTCTCTCTCTCTCTCTCTCTCGTGCGTGGCAACGCTGTATTCCAGATCCCTTCTCTCGCGATCAAGCGAGAGGACGTTTCGCCAAGCAGCTTTGTTCGTAAACGAAAGTGGCCATGGTGGCCTGCGCTTATAGTCGCGGGGCCGCGTAGCAACCACCTCCTACCTAGTTCTAGCTAGGTTAACGAGCACGGGAATGAATTATAAAGTGCGCCGCGATGACGTCTTTTCTTTCTTGCCCTCTTCCATAAGTCATAGCCCGCGCGATATTGTGCGCGCAATGGAGGAAAAGCGAGAGAAATGAGAATGCTACGCGACGATGACTACATTGGGAGAGGGAGAGAGAGAGAGAACTTGCAGCGTGCTCGACGCGCGCTGCTCGTCGAGGGTGTACCGCTACTAGGAGGAACTACAATAAAACGCGATTAAATATACGCGAGAGTGACCTCATGCCTCGGTGAAGGCGGAATTTTGATGAAATAGTTGGGGGCAAGTATGAACCGAGTTCGTTTTCTCTTTTTTATTCATTCTCTCGTGTCCTACGATTTTTTCAACTGACCACCTTCGTGAAAAGAACGAGCAAAGGATTTTTGTGCATTTGCAAGTTTGCACAGAATGCTCGTAATGTGAAAAGATATTCAAGGTACAGTGTCTTGTATCATACAATGTTTGTCACGTCAAGAAATACGAATTTGCGAAATAAAAATCGGCAAAAATGATTTCGTTTGTATTTCAAGATCCCTTGCGCTCCTGCCTTTTTTTCAAGTTTATCAAAACAGTGCAGTGCGCGTACAGGAACGTAATAAGAGCACAAATTAAAAACATTTGATTTTTAATAATTATTAATGATGCATCATTCTCGTGTCGAAAAGAAATATCTTATGTTTTCCTTAGCTGGAATAAATTCAAGTGTAATCGTTTCGTACGTAATATCACATCAAACATCGAATGGCACGTCATCTTTCGCTTCTGCGTTTTAATAATAATTCCTACCCAGTTTATTAGCATATAAATTGAAACGATTAAACGCGATTAATCAGAGGAACTAGTACGTGAGAAATGGAAGAAAATTCCACTTTCCTCGAGACAGTTTCTCTGCCTGTTTGCTCTAGTTACACGGCCATAAACTTTTAACAGGTATTGTGCTTTAGTCAAATCGATTAAGAAGCAAATTTTATATTCCGCTAACTTCTCGTCGTCTCTGGCACGGTACGCATTTAGACATCTCGAGGAGTTTACTGCATTTAAGAATTTCACCGAACACGTAGCTCTCAATTTGCGTAACTTTGCGCCAAATTTGCACGCGTTTGCTCTGATCTTCAATTTCGAAAGAAGCATAATGTTTCAGAAAGTCGATCCGAGTCCGATGTATTTAGCTTTAATTTTCATCGAACAGACCAAGTACGAGCGATCTTTCCTCTTGGGATCATTTTGTGGTATACATTTTAACGAAGCTAATTTATATCTATAAAGTTAATAATTGATAATTCTACACAAATAATTAGTAATTAATAATTCTAACAATTTCGTTTAAAATTTGATGTCACTTTTCCGAGTCGCTTTATCTCTTTGACAAGTAATAAATTTTTCTTTCTTTCATCGAAGATCAAAATACGTTTTAGAAATTGAATTGTCATTAGATTCTTCTACACTTTAAGCAACGTCACGACGCCGGTTTGTTAACTAACGCCGAATCGATTTCTAGCTTCATTAATATCTTTCACTTCGGCGAAGTTGGCAAACTACGAAGACTCGTTCGCAATCGATAATTCTGTTGTAACGAGACGAAGTTAATAAATTTCACAAACGGTTTTTAGAACGGCGAGAATTTTAATACTCGTAGTCAAGAAAATGCCGTTGAAACGGGCAGAAACATATTTTTCACGCGCGAATGTTACAGTTCGAAACTTTAGACTGAAAATTAAACGTTTTAAATAAATTTTCATTTGCATTCTTATTAATTAGAATGCAAGAATTTCTTTTCAATTTCATACGTAGAGACGCAGGTCGCAATAAGTGGTTATTCTTTTCACTGAAAAGTATAATTAACTTTGTACATTCGTGAAAACTCAACGAATTATCAGAAAGATTAAGTAATTTTTGTAGGAATAACGTGTGAAAATTTGAAGTTGAATAGTTTGGATGGAATAGTTTCGAATACATTTGAAATCATTTTCGTTGCTATAATTCCTCTAACTGTTCGAGTTCATCCCAGCACGGATGTAGTTTGTCCACGTAAAATAAATGAAAATAAAAATTTTTCAATTTTTCAGAATTAAAATCGACAGATAGTACAACCTGTTTATTGCTTTTGTTATCTGTAACATTTATTAAAGTGTTTTGAAACGTACAAAATACTGTGGCAAAATACCACGTTGTCCGAATATAAATAAAAGTCATCGTACGATATATAAATTAGCGCGATCCATGGGGAAATATTTACTACGAATATCGACACCTCATTTGAGAGAGAACATCTATCATTTCTATCTGTTCTCCATACGAAACGGATTGTATAATCGAAACGTTACCAAGATCCAATATACGTGTCTTGTTTGCTGAATTTCAAACATTTAAACTAAAATTTACTTAAATTTGGACCTATCAATCAACTACTAAATAAGACATTAGTGAAACGCGTCAAATAGACGTTCGTTTATTCGAGTAATCAATTCATTCAATTTGTCACACATTACGGACATTACGTACGTAAATTTCACAAAAAAATGGTTCGCGTACTTTTGGTCAACAACGTACGTACGTAGACTTTGAGCGACTGATTGCACAAACGTAACAGTTACCCTGTTGAAAAATACTCGCAAGGACGACTCGTGCGATCGAAAGCTCGCCATTTGACGGATAAAGTCGAATTTCTCGGGAATAGTGCGATTTTCGTATCGTACGGTCGCAGTCCAGGCAGCTTTCTGTTATCGTGCTTGTTAGACGTTCATGATACACGTTGGAAGATGGCATGTAGCGGAGCATTCGAGCGTGCGGTAAGTGGCACGCTGTTTCGTATTCCAAGGGGATCGATCGAAGCAGTATCCCCCCCGGACGCTCGAAACGTAATTCGTTAGCTGGTAGCAGAGGCTTCCTTGTAATCTAGCAAGCAATTTACCCAAATGTATTAGCATGAGGCGGCATCTGAAAGTAAAATTCAACGTCACCGTTTTTAGTCGAGATCGACCGCTTTCTATGCATTCCGAAGAAAATTTTCTTAAGAATCGACTTGCAAATTGCGAGCTTCGGCTGGCTGCTACACCCACCCGGGGGTTTTTGTTGAATCTGCGAATTATACCGTGTGTACCGACGTCACACGAAGCTTGTTGAGGGATGTTAAAAACCTGGCTAAATCTTCGTGGCGGCTAATTCGGCGGAGCTCCGTTTGTGCGAATTCAAACGAAATGTTTGTCGATCGAACGAATTCTTTCGCTTGTTCCAATCTGAACTTTTATTATGCAGACAAAAACTCATTGGCGGAGGAAAGAATCCTATTATAGACTAAGCGGAGTTTTATTGTACTCTCCGTTCTAAAGCTGACATCGTGATACTTTCCTTCGATGAAAAATTGAATCTGAAGAACTCAAAATGTCACAGATCAAAGCGATCAACTCCTTTCTTGAATTTTTTTTCAAATTTTAGCGCCAAAGCACTTGACTGATGCCTGGCTTCTTGCAATTGAAATAAATTTCCTTGGTAATTGGACTTAACTTCGCCAAATGATAAAAATTACACAGTCCAAGAATATGCCATTTTTCCAGAACGAACGTGTACCTGCCATTTTTGTCAATTTTCTCTACCTTCTGTTTTGGGGGATTAAAAAATTCAAAAAATCTCGAAAATTTAAATCAAAACAAAAGATGACAGAGAAAAGAGATCATCGGTTGCAGAGTTGGACAAATTTTATTTGAAATAATAAACCATTTGTTATCACGTTAATTTATGGATAGGGAAGCGTTGCATGTAAACAGAAAACATCACTTTCATCGTTCCGTATCAGCGTTAACAGGTTGTTCTTATGAATAAGAGCGGAGAGCGGAGACAATGAAACTGCTAAAAGAACAATTTAACGCCGATGAATTATTCTAGCGGAGAGTTTACAAGCGACAGATGCTGAATATTGAATATCGAATTCAATCGCGAAACTTATTAAGCTTTCCGATGAAAAATATCTAAATACAAAGCTGACGTGACAATGCATCCGTTAAAGAACGAAATGTTTCGTCGCGCGATCAATTGAACAGGCTTTTGTTTCAACGAAATATGCAAAGAATGAAAAAGTTTCAACAATGTATCGTTTCGTTTCATTAGATGTCACGTTGAAGCAATTTTCCTCGAAATTATTTCATTACTTGGCTACGAAGTAAAACAATTGTTCCGTTTCATTTTGTATTTCATTTTATTTCTACGAACAATTGTTCGTATAGTTTTTGACTGTCGTGTGCGACGAAATGTCCAGAGGTCATGAAAAAGGCGAAAAGGAACAGTACGGAGATTTTAAACTTTGAGAGAACTTGATAAAAATAATAAAACAAATAAAATTAAAATATAAAAAGGAGCGACGGAATTGGAATCAAATTGAACATTTTCGAAATAGTGAAAAAAAGAATTTTCAAAATTTTCACATCGTGAGAAGCCCTTTGACGTTCAACGAACGCCGGTTAATCGTTAATATCCGAGAATCGGTGTGGTTACTGACAACGTCATCCGAAGTGATGATGGTTCGCGGAAGGAAATATATTCGTACATCGTGTGTACATAATGCACACCCTACTTCATCTTTCGGGAAATTCGAGTAAACTGGAGTGCGTTTATCTTCATTAAAAGTTACGAGATTCCCGGTTCCCGTGGCATTCGACCAGCTCGGGAACAACTGGCGGCAGGAAGAGTTATGTAGGACACTCGCAGCGGAATGCGAAAAATAAAGGAGAAATGTTTGCGATCGAGGTATCGGTAACCGCGTTGGTATTCAATGCTCGTCGATCTTTTTTCCTTTTTTTTTTCTCGTTTGTTTTTATACACAGCGACTTTTCTCGTCGCGCTTTCAGATTCGTCATCGAAGACGATTTTTATTTGTGATTCTCGTGCCGATTATTCTCGTCGCTTTCAAACTTATCGTTGCACTTGTCTCCAGGGAAACTGGCGACCGTCGAATCGAATCGAACATTTCGCTAAACTTCACGGCCCGGTGAAAATTGTACAAGCGGAGGGAACGTGCAGTGATAAGATGCGCCAGAATGAATTGAAACGGCTCTCCTTGTTCGCACGTCGTAGCTAGGCTTGGAAACATTTTATAAAACGGAATAAAATCTGGCATAAGGCAGAAGGCAGGACCATTTTAATTGATTTGTCGTTGATATTTTTAGCAAAATTATTTGGATAAAAGCAGAGTGAAAAATTATTTTGTTTGACAGAATAATGAAATAATTTAGAGAAAAGTCACTATGTTCGAACAAACTGACACGCAGTTGTTCCAAATATTAATATTAATATTAATATTGTCCAATTTATTTATTGATTGGTACTTGTGAAACATTGAACTTGAATCATGCGTAATGTCTTCGAAATATCATGTATTTAATTCAAGTAATTATTTCTACATGATTCCATACACTTTTCCCACTGACAAATTCCCAATGAAAGTTTATAAGAGTCTATCAATTTCTAAATTCGGACGATCAATAATAAAATTTCGAGCAGTTAATAATTAAGTTAATAATAACGAGATTTTTATCAATACTAAACGTACAGGATTTATAGTAAATTTTTCTTTACTACAAACGTGGTTGCTGTTAATATTTGAAGAATCAAGGAAATAATTGCACCAATCTAATGATACTCTCTTTTCGTGTTGCATATATTATACTATATATACCATACAAAAATTATTATATATAATAATAATTTATCTTTTCACCAGTTTCTCTTTGCACCGTATACAAATTAAATGAAATTAAACCAAAGTACGTAATCGCGTGATCACGTGCAGCAGAAACAGAAAAACAAAGTTTAATTAAACCAGTTATTTCTTACAGTTGCTTGAACAATTTACATCGTTACACGTGTGTGTGTTTGTGTGTGGGTGGTGTTTTAAATCTCACGTTTCGCCCTTGCACCCCCTGTTAATTGGCAAGGGACGAAGGTAAACCCCGAGGAGCGAGAACGATGATTTTGATTATCGCGTGTTGACCTCGTAAAAACCATGAATTCGCCCAACGGCGAATGGTGAGACGTGGAAGGCAATTAACTATCCCGGTTAATCTAAAAGCTCTTAATCCAGAAGTTGCTCCACGTCCACCTTGCCGGTGGTATCTTATCGGATCTTGCCTCGATCGCGAGCTTCTGTTTTAATTAATCGCCATTCTCGGAAACTAATCGAATAAATTTAATTAAATAGAACCGAACCGGCCGAGTAAGTTTAACTTCCCTGAGACGAGAAAAATGAACGGGAATTAGTTGGATCGTGCGATCAGTCGTAGTCGCATGAAAATTCACGGTATAGATTATGTAAATTGGATATCGCGGCGTTAACGTTTGATGAGTAGATTAAATAACTTGCCAGATGAAACGGAGCAATCGTTCGATCGATAGCGAGCAGTAAATATGATTTATTTCGTTACGATCTAAATTTGCTAATTTTCTTGCTCGATTCCTCGCGAAATAGCGGAACGATAATTTCGCAAATAATCGGACAGAGCTGCAGCCGCGTTTAAAATCTTTTCTCGAATTGGGACGTCGAGCTGATCGAACTGATGTACATTTGAGGATACTCTAAATACAATGATTCTTATAAATCTAGCAAATGAACTGCGGATTCTTATGCGAATTCAGTTTCTACGAACACAATTAAGGAAATAGAATCTGAGCAGAAGTTTTGTATATTTTATGAAATTTCGATATGTCTAGTATGCTATTTTTGCACCTTTAAATTCTTTATAAATTAGTACAGTCCATTAATAAAAGCATCGCTGTGTTTATTAGGCTTGTCGCCAGAAAGATTTTGCCGACCGTAAAGAGTGACCTCAGAGAGTGGACAGTTTTGCACTCGCACACGCCGCGACGAATGGGTCAGGATTTGGCTTAATGGCGTACATATTTCGTTTTACGTATCTAGAAGCAAATTCTTACTCTAGATTTTTTTTTATAGCGTATAACAATTGAAAGGGAAAATACATTTACAAATTTACTTTTACAGACATGCATCTGTTCTGCAATTGTGCAATTATTCTCCTTTTCTACTCAAACGACCGCGTCATCGTTTTCAGAATCAATCATAGTTATTATTTTACGTGCATGCGTGAAAGTATTCGTGTATTGCATAGAACATTTTGATATTTTATTATCATGACTATATATATATATTGGTTACATATATTGGTCAAGTTTGAGACTATAATTCAGAAAAATATTCAGTCTATGGAAATTAAAAAATATCCAATACAACCATATTTAACACTTAATATAATACCTAGAATATCTCTCCATACTCTATTATCACAGACTGGTTTCAAATTTTACATAATCATAATAATCTTCTCATGACGTGTCAACGAAAGTTCGGATACTTTCACAAGCCGTTGTACGCACCGAGGAATCTTTGACTTTTGTCATCTTTGACTTTCGTTTCGACGTTTTTACGGGCATTCGACGGGCTACCTTTGCTTCGGCGTTGTAAATCCACGCGTCGCGTTGTTTTTAGAGGTTCGTAAAAAAGAGGGCAACGAGAAAATCGTTCACCGTCGGTACCGCGTCCCGCAGATTTTCGCACGATCTGTCCGAAACGTTTAATTCTCGTTTATCTTCGCTCGGCGCTAGACAGTTGGAATAATTTCAACCCGTTTGTCTTCGAATACCCGCCGTTTTCGTAATCATCGGTAATTACGTACGTAAGTGGCTGGATATAATCTCGTAATCGCCGTCGTGTTTTTCGTGTCGAGGATTATCGACACTTTTGGTTGCACGTTCCTTCGTACAGAAATATCAATTATCAACAATGAACACGCGATCTGTTGAAATTGTAAAATTGTTGGACGAAACAAGAAA
>KQ435794.1:10055482-10066332 GCA_001276565.1 Melipona quadrifasciata | reverse complement strand
ATTAATTTAATAATTATATATATATATATATAATTATAATATATATTATATTATAAATATTTAATATTATAAATATATTATTATAATATATAATTATATATATAATAATAATACCTTTCAATTTTACTAAAACGTATTAGCAAACGAATTCATCAAGTACAACGTTTAATAAACGCTTAATAAAGCGTGCATGTGCACTTTAACAGCTGATAAAGTTCACTGTTTAATCGCATCCAAGCGATTTCAATTTTACCGACAGCCGAATCTGTCAAGTTCAAATCGTGCACAAATGAAATGTTCCAGCTACGAATGCCAGTTTCTCTGTAATAACTCTCGACGTCAGAGCCGAGGATTATTCTCGATCGCGAATATATTTGATGGAATCAGTGTCGACTTGCTTTGACTCTCGTCTCAGAAACATCTAGTAAATTTATAGCAAATATTAAAAAAAAAAAGAAGAAGAGGAAAACAGCAGTCTGGCAAATTGCAGCAGACTTTGACGTCTCTGCATTTCCATTCGTTAATGAGAGAACATCTCGCAAAGCTTTATTCATTTCGAAGCTTGCCTCTCAGCTACGTCTCGATAAATTTAATTGTCATGATTCGGCAAACGTGTATTTCCCTCTCCTCTCGTACGAACGAAGACCTCGCGTTCTCGATGAATTTTACGCGCGACAGATGCAGTCACATTTTTTCCAACATCTCGGCAAATTAAATTCGACAATCGGCTTTGCTCCCTCGCTTCGTTAATTCGCACACGTGTTTCATATTTCGCGCGTTCTCTCTCCATCCGCGCATCGAACATAATATTTCGTTTTTTGAATTATTGAAATTTCGGAAACTACAGTAGGAGAATTTGCGTAGTCGTGTCAACTATTTATTTATTATTTTGTACAATAACGTAGTACAATATAGTAGTTTTGTACAAAAACTGAATTTGGGCCGGTCATGATTTTCAACATCGTATAAGTTTTTAATAAAATAAGAGTATTATTAATATTATAATGTTTAATATTATATCAATATTATAATATTTTATAAATTTATTCATTGAGATACGTGCGCAGTATTATTAATTATTAAAGTTTACACACATGTAAGTGCAGCTCTCACAATGTATTTATTACTACCTGCAGTAGTAATAAATAATAAAATAATATAAAAATAATATAAATGAAACACAGTCAATGAAACTTGTAATTGAGTTTCGTTCAAATTTCGAGTTTAATGAAAACATAAAATGCTGAAAATTCTGGATGGTTTCAATTTAATTGTGGTCAATAGTTATTCGTAGAAGCCGCAATTATTTCATGAATATCACGCGAGACAAAAATATTGACCTCTCAACATGTGTAGCGTTTGTTACAACACGCGTTATTTTCTTCACAACAAATTTATTTATACTGCATTGTATCACCGTAGCAAATTTGTTTCATTTTATTGCACGATCTTTAAAAAGCGCAAATAACTTTTCTCTTGCGTCAGTTTTATATAAGCTCGGAATAACTTCGCAGCTCGTTTCATCCACTTTAATGTGATAATAATTTCTCATGCTGTTCAAGGTGAACATCTGCGAGTCGTTAGAAGATGGCAGAAAAATTCTTGCTTTCTGTAACCAAGACAAAACAGTCTCATTGTCCTCTATGTGTATTGTAGTTTCGGTCTTTCCAGTTGCACCTTTGTTTCATGCTTGCGACGTACATACTTCTACAGTGAAGTTCACTTGGATTTAAATGTTAATGTGTCTCTTTCTCTAGTTCATTGAAAATCTTCTTTTTCGTTATATACGCAGGATATAGAAAGAGAGAGAGAGAGAGAGTTTTAGGTGTGTAATTGTGAAATAAATACACGTTAACAAAAGTATAATAAATTGCGAGATAAATTGAAAAGGCACGTTAATAAAAATATATTTATAATTATTAACACATTTGGAAGTAAAGAAAAACTGAAATATAAAAATTCACTTCGAGATACATAAAAGGAGAGAGGTATTATTAAGTCGAATTTAACGCAAGCCGTGCGTGCAAGTATAAAACCCATTGTTCGCGAGTTAAACAATTTTCATTGAATTCTCCGTGTTTCGTCCGTTGAATAAAACATCGCGAAAAATAGAGGAATTCATGCATTCAGCATTTTTGTGCTGGGCAGCTCCAATTCACAGCTTAATCGCGATATCGTTGTTTAAAATAATGATTTATGGTTGCTTATTGTTGGACGATTTATTATATCGTCCGTCAGCCATTTCGCTCTTTCCTCGTAAAAATTGATCGCGGACCGTGTCGTTCGTTTTGCTCGCCAGTTCACGCGAATTAATTTGCCACCGGTGAAAGCGAACTTCCATCGACTGTGTAACACGATTCATCTGTGTCGTCGTCGGGAAATTTACTTTACATATTTGCCGCCATTCCGCGGGGAAATTAGGGAGGAAATTTATTTATGTACTGAAACCATCGCTGTTTCGATTCCTTTTTATTTGGAAACGAGAGTGTAAGTCTTCGGAACAAAGAGACTGAGGTTCTAAAAATTTCAAAATTAGTTCAAAGTTGTCGTTAGAGAAAATATTGGGTATTGAAAAAAGTTCGTGGAGATTTTTAATTGAAAATCAGATCATTTGTACGAGTATAATCTTGAGAATGAAGACTGAGATTCTAAACTACTTTCAAAATTACTCAGAGTGGTTAGAGGAAATATTAACATTGAAAAAAAATTCGTGGAGATTTTTAAAATAAATTTCTTCTCTGTCAAACAATATGCTGAAATATTCACCAATTTAACATTTTATAGAAACTATTTTATAAATTGATTCATTGTGAGATACTTGCGCGATATCTGCTCATACTTTTTTCTTTTTCATCATCTTCGATGACATCAAGGTTGTACCACAAGAATTCAAGAAATTCTAACAGCTCGTCTAACCCTAATATTCAAAGTTGAATCAAATGGCGAAAAAAAATTTTACAGCAAGTTTAAAAAATTAGACTTCGGATTTCAAGAAAAAAAATGTTGTACGTTTTTAAAGACTTTTGAATTTTGATTTTCGAGAATAAAAATACTTTTACTTTCCAATTTACTGCATAATTGAAAATTTAGAAACATCTTTGAAAAAACGAACTCAAGATTGCTGAAGTACAGGCTTTGAAACGAAACAAGCTGCGGATTTTTATTCAAGCTTTAATATACAATATAATTGAGAAGGCAGAATCACTAGAATCACAGCTAGAAAGTCATTCTAGCTACCAAACATTATAGAAAGCATTACACTTTAGACATTTTATATAATTTGTCAATTTTAGTGCAATTTTGTACAACTGTATAAAAACCCACAGTCTAACTGTAACTCTATACTCAGAAATAGATACTGTTAAACAAGCAGATATTCAAAACATATTTCAAACATGTGTTTGACACGAAACGAAGAAGAGGAAAGATTGACTGAACGTTGCCTGACAAGTATTGGCTGACAGAGAGCAAATTCACAGAAATTAATAGAGGTCGAGCAAACCAGGCAAAATTGACTGACGAAGGATAGCTAACACAGGATTAACTCTCGGGGCATTGATTAACGAAGATTGACTGGTATCAACTAATATTGAGATTGACTAATATAGATTAAATGATGTGATGTTGCTTGAAGTGGCTCTCTGTGCGATTAGTTCTACATTTTAATTGACTGAACTTCAAATTAAGTGACTAAAGGTGTAAAAGATAAATGTAATATAATGTATAATAGTAGATGAAAGATAATATGAAAAGAAGAATACATTTTAGTTATACCAATAGTAATACAGTCACAAAAACACTCTCCAAGAATTTGAAATTGCTGGATTTACTAAAAGAGAATATATAAAAAGCAATATATAAGGAATATATAAAAAGCAATGATATTTTAAATACATCAATAGTTATAAAATTGTTGAGGCAACCGCAATAAAGCAAACTTGGCATAGCCCCTTCACTTTGGCTGAAAATCCAGAGAAGAAGGATAAAGAGGACAGTAATAATATCAGTCCTAGAAATCACATCATGGACATAGAGAATCTGAAAGTAGTGGACTTATCGAGACAAAACGATATTGGACACAATACCAATAACTAGAAAATTCTTGCTATAGAAAATTCCTGCTATACAATGAATGACATTCATATATTTAGAAGGGAACTCTGAGAAGAGAAAGATGACAAAAATAGTGCAAAGATGTAAAGATTATAATAATAAAAAGACATAATGATATAAAAGAAAGAAAAAAAAGATAGAAATACAGAATAGAAGTTCTTCCATATTTCTACAATCATTATTGAAATAAAACTTTTATATACAATTGTAGTTTCGTTCGAGCAGGAAAATCAGAAGTAATCGATGTTAAAAAGAAGAAGTATAACGAGAGAAATATAAATTTAAACGACGTGCACGAAATTGTCCTATCAGATTGAAAGCGAAATGACTATGAACGTTCAGATAGGAAAAAAGGATCGAGATGGAGCACTCGGTAGTGCGAGAATCTTTAATTAAATATCGACTTTATTTCTTCTTATTGATCAACCATTCGTCGATTTGGTTCTCGTCTTGTGCTTTCCAACGTTTCGATATTTTGATTACATGATAAACTAATTTCCGGTAAGAAAATTCAAGGCAAGAAAATACAAGGAGACATTCTTACGAGAAGATGTGAATCATTTTACTGTGAAATAGATATTGGATTTTATTCGATTGAAGTTTCAGTCCCATGTTGTTATCTTAGTTAACATATATATATAATCACTAATGAATCTTTCTGAAAAGTGTACAGATCACGTAATTTGGCTTTGCAATCGACTTTTCCGATCCTCCAGTAGATCATATATTTTCCACGTAAAGATTTTATTTTATTTAAAATTTTTGTATTTATTTTATTTAATTTGGCTTTACAGTCGACTTCTCCAACTTTCTGCATCATATATTTTCCACGTGAAGATTTTACTTTACTTAGAATTTCTGTTTTTATTTTGTTTAACGTAGAAATTAATTTGATGCCATGCATTTGTTGGTTTTGCTTTAAGATCATTCTGAAACTGGAACTTGCGAATGAAGTTTGTGTTCTAAATTGGAAAAATTGGATCATACTGTGTTTTCGAACAACATCTTCGCGCATTTGAAAGGAGTTTTCGCTTAATAATTGTTTTAGCTCTTATCGAGATATTCTTGGTCTAGATTACTGTTAAAAGATTTTTAATTAAAGATCGGAAAGATTTAATAATTTTTAATAATTTACACCGTATATTGTAAATGCGACGATTTATAATGAAAAATTTAGCGCAAAAGCTCCGAACCAACTTGTACATCAAAAGAATGCTTCAAGATTAAATGGATAATCAAAAGACGAAATTGAAGAAGATTATGCGCCGTCTTTTTGTCGGTGAAAGAATTTAAACAAGGATAGTTCGTTTAATAGCCGCGCAGTTAAAGATTCTTTGCTACACGGTGAAGATTTCAAACTGTATTCCGCGGACGGATTAACGTGCGAGTCAGGTAAATTCGCACAATACCGAATTCGGAATTGATCCTCGATTCAGAACTAGGTCAGCCATTGTTTTTTCAAAGTGGTCGACATGGTTCAACGAAATGAACAGCGGTTAACTTGATTCCGACTGACAAGCTCTCGCTAAAACTGACGATGCTCGCGCGCGTGTGAAAACCGTTTTCCGGTTTCTTGCCTCGGATCCGCGAGCAATTTTTAGATTTCGTTGTGTACGAGATAAAATAACAGAGAACGAAGGACGAAACGAAACGATTCCTCCTTCCTCTGCAGATCCGCGAGGGATTTTTCTAGATTTCGTTAAAAAATGTACAAAGCGAGATGTCGAGGAACGAAGGATAAACTGAAAAATTGAGCGAATCTGTTTTCAGAAGCCTTTCGCGAACGTCCTGTAGATTGAAGAATAAAATAAACAAAAAGTCACCTCACAATCCTGTCCTTAATTTGGCAGACAGAAAGAATCTACAATTTTTACGAAGCTCAGTGAAGCTTAGACGAAAAACCTATTCTTTCTTCTTCCTGGGATATTTTTTAATTTCAAGACAATCGTACGAGTGAAATTACCGAACGAACAGAAGCCGGGATTAAAGCAGAATTTTAAACATTCATTTATTTATTGGCTCTGAAAATGTTCTGTGATGTTTCTTACAATCGTTTGATTATCTCGTTATTTTTATGTTCGATAATCGAATATGGATTTCCATGATATTGCATTCTCCATTTATTTATTCCTTTTCACAAGACCGTGCTTTCGACAAACGTATTTCAAACAAATACAAAAACGATGATTAATTAAGATCCACGAAACATCCCCAATGCTTCTTTCTTTGTATAATAATTAAAAGGTACTTAAAATTTGACAGACGTGTCCATTCTTTTCCGACTGACCGCGCTGTAATTCCACTGCGACAGCTCTGCACGAAAAACACGCGCGCATTTTCCCAAATAAAAGTCTAAAAATCGCGTTTTCGTTCTAAAAATAAATTCCTCCGAAGCACTTTCTTGCTTGGTGGGACGAGGAAGTCTTCTGGACTGACAGCGTAAAAAGCTCGGGACTCGGAATCTCGTTTCCTCCCTTGACAAGGGCAGAACCGTATCGATCTCCCGGTTGTCTATCGACGTTAACTTAAAGGTACCTTTTCCCTCTGGTTGGCAGAGCTTTGCGAGGCGGCGACGAAGATCCAGGCATCTTTTCGCGGCCACATGTCGAGGAAGGAGCAGGCCACAGCCCTCGTGAAATCGGCGGAGAACGCCATGGAGGACTTGGAGAACAAGGTAAGTCGGTAATTCTCGTTCGTTTAGTTTAGTAGGTACGAGATTGGACCATAAACAGGAACGAATCGCCTCCTGCGCTTCTGTCGCCTTAACTCTTTACTTCTGGGACGGACCCATCTGGGGGACCAACGTAAAATGTCGCGTCAACGCGACATTTTATTTGACACCAGTATTGCCGGTGATTAAAGTGAAAGAAAGAGAAGAGAAATATATTTCACGAAAAATCACTGTTTTCTAGTATTACAAATTGATTATTTTGTCCGGCAGCTCTCAGTAGTGTTAAGACTCCTTTTTATGAATTTGTACGGTAGAACTTTGGGCGAAAAAATAGTTTATGTAATTGGAATTTACATAAAAGAAGTCCTTCTTTATGCTTGTGACTTTTCGCTCGTGTAATAGTTCAGGTGGAAATAAGCGGATTCAACCGGCAAGAGTTCATTTAATCCCTTGATACCTTATTTCGAGCGAAACTCGAGCAGAATATCAAGCACAGAACTAAAGTAGGTAAAGTATTTTTAATATTTTTGAATTGTTATCTGCAAAGTGAAATTGTTGATAGCAAAGATCTCAACTGGAAATGTAGAATGGGAATTATTCGATAGAAAGAATTAGCGATACACTATTGGTGCATCCCTATTAGTGTATCTCGTATTTCAAGATTTATTACACACGTGGTAATTGTGAAAAATATTTGAAAGTATATCAAAATATATTTACACTTCATAAATTTATAATTTATAAAGTGTTTATAAAGAATTTCATTTATTCTCGAACACATTGGATGATCGAGGATTTCGAATAATAAAGTTTCGCTAGCTTTCTCCATATTCTGTTCTTATTTGGATAATAGGGTATTTGGATAATAGTTCGTATATCTGAGGCCCAATATTAACTGGTATTAATTTCGCATAAACGAGATTCGAATAAACGAAGTTCTACCGTATCGCACTGTTCAGGAGTTAATTGGTTATTGACTAAAATATTTTGTTCAAGTAAATGAAGTCCATATAAAGAGAGTTTTATTGTATATGAATTCAATGACGTATCTATTATAAAATCTACTACATTATTTTAATTACGCTATTGTATACGATGCTGTTGTGATTAAAATAGTGTAGTACAAATTGTTGAAATTGATTTACGATGCAAAGTCCATAATTTATCGCACGAGCTCTGAAGGGAAATTTGAAGGAACCGTTTAATATTTTTCCATCTAGATTCTACAATTTTGTGAAATTTCAAGAACTTGAAATATTTGGAATAATGTGGTAAATTATTGCTTGGTCCTTAACAGATCAAGTCACTTGTGACATGAATCTTTAGGTGTATCCTTGGATGATTTTTGACATATTTTTATAAATATGTACAAATATATATAAGAGAGGGTTGAAGAAATTTTCTACTGAAATTTCACGTATTTCAAACGCCTCTATTCAGATAGAAATTCATTTCATGCGTAAAATACTACAAGAGATACCACAATTTGAACATTTTATACATCTTCCCCACATACTCGCATTTTATGCACTTCTGCGCTTTTATAAACTTCTCATAAATATATGAAAATCTACAGATCCGCAGTTACCCACAGCAACAGTCACGGTCGTTCACTGCACGAAGCAAATTTCTGCTTAATCTTGCGAACTTTTTTCGCAGAAATGCAAATTCGCGCAAACAACGACCGATCTAATTGAACGACTAAAGAAAAATCGAATCATTACTTCGGCAACAACAGATATCGTTGTTTTAGTAAAACTAACGGCATGCGTCACTGTTGGAACTTCGCAATCGATCCGTACGGTGCAACTATAGCCGAGCATCGTTGCATCCCCGTTCACCAGGGAATTCACCTTTAGTTCACATGTCGATAAAATTTATTCCCGTTTTCTCTCGCGGGTACTAAGAATGACGCATACGGGAGTGGCAGGAAGAAATAAAATAAAGACGAAAATCACAGAGCATCAGTTGCAGTAAACATCAAATGTATTTTTTAGCCTAACCTAAACCCCAGTTTTGATATCATCGCGCGCGCGATATCGATTCACGTGGCGGTAGCAGCGAAGAATACTCGTGTATGCAGTAGATGAAAATAACGTTGGCACTCTCTTTCTTTCTTTCTTTCTCTAAATATCTTTCACAATATCAAAATATTAATACTGATAAAATTAATCGACCAATTCGACGTCAGGTTTGCACCATCGAGGCAAGTCTCCTTTCGTCGAAACCAAAAGCATTGGATTTACTCTCGAAGAACAGCGTGGTTTATGATATTTTCAAATACCTTCTCGCAAAAATCGAACGTGACAGAAAGCGAGAAAGAATCTCAAAAACGTTGGGGCAAACGTGGCCGAGCAATGAAATTCGCTCTCGGCGTAATAGTTTGCAATGTAAAAATACCTTTCACGCTCACAGAGATATTTCGGGAAAAGCTGCTGGCTCCGATATTTCCTTCGCTCATTGTACGCTCTTCGCGAACGTAATAATAAAAAAAAAAAGAAAAGGGGAAGAGACGCAGGAAGACTCTTCGACGTTGAAATTTCTCAAATCTCGAGATGGAAAAAAGTTACGGCAAACGTGGCGGGCGGTGTTTGAAAACTCCGGCATTAAAGTTTCCCTCTCCGGTTCTCCTTGGTCTAAGAGGTTTCCATTCCATTGAGGATTTCTGCTGTCGTAACTAGGTTGCAACCCATATGCATCGTGTACGTATTATAATAGGCGTTGAAGTGCGGCTGGTTTAAAATTCAATGGGTCGTCCCCTCTCGAGATTAATTGGAAATCGATATTCTATTATCGAAAGTAATATCGTACTCCGGCGTGACCAATTCTTAATCGGATGCCTGATAGACACACTTCGAGCGTCCTCGTCGTCGTGTTATCTCTCTCTGTATCCTTTTCGTTTCTCCTCTCTCTCTCTCTCTTCCGTTTCGCCGATTCCCTCTTCTCCAATTTCGATAATGGACCGTTGATCCTCGTTAAATCGGCCAACGTCCGTCAAAAAATTTTTTCCTCTTCCGAAATCCATATTCGAAATTTATAGGCACTTGAGTTCCATTAGCGACACGACGGTGATGGGAGAGGGCGGCTTGCCTCTTTTAGCGGAAATGCACATCTTGGTTGGGGATGAATAAAAGGGATAACGCCTTGAAAGTGATATTTCTTACCGGGGATCGCGTTTTACACTGCGAACGGACTTCTTGAATTTCATCGGAATTCATTTTTATCGGGAAATCGTTGAAATTACAGAGAGGAATTAATTCGCTCGTGAATCGCTTACTTGACAAATCGATTAATTTCGGAGAACATAAAGCCGAGATATTGTTCAAATACAGTGAAATTCTTTTTGATACTTAAATTTAAACGAACATCGTGGAACTTATTGTATTGCCAGAGGGCTGGCTTTCACCAAACGACATGCAAAATGCATAAAATGGCACGCTCTTGAATTAATCACGCTTCTGAAGTAAATTATTTTTTATTAAGACTTTTTATCAGTTAGCGAAAGCTAAATCTAATTATCGAGAAAGTTTATTTTAAATGTCAATCGAGTTTTTAAAGAAATTCGAAAAGTGCAGTTGATCGCTTTGACCTCGCAGATATCCTTTCATGATCACTTTGATTCAACGAGAAGGAAACCTTTTGTCACAGCGTTCGTTTATCGTTTAACACCGTGTCCCAAGTTTGTCGTTAAAAAACACGCTGGCGAAGTGTGAAATGTAGCTGAACTTAATTACACGTAAAAATTATTATGCTCAATCACGTCTTTGTTCCTTAATCATTTGGCCTTTGGACGAACAATTTTCACCTCGTAATTTTCCATGCGCGTACACACACCTACCTTCACACGCTAGAATTCTCCCCAGAACGTGACACGTGCTGTTTTATTTACAAAAATATCAGCGGTCTTTTTTTTTTCCATTGTGCATTTCTTCCACGCGTTTGCAGTAAATTAAATTTTAATTAGCGATCGAGACGGGAAGAATCTGCTTAGCAATTAAAATAGAAAAATTGTCTTCCATGAAGAATGAAATCTCACATGATCATCGAGTCGAAGCTAAAGTGTTCA
>KQ435794.1:10041070-10055472 GCA_001276565.1 Melipona quadrifasciata | reverse complement strand
AAGTGTTCAGTGAGAAAAAAAACTCTAATATAAAAATTTTGTTCCTCGTTACTTTTAGATAATTATTCTCAAATAATCCGAGAGACCGCGCAGCTAGAGCAATAGCAGCGATACGTCGTGTCATAAAAATGTTTTTAAATCCTCGAAGTCGAGGATTATATCAGAAGCTAATGCCTGTTATATTCATATATGCATTGATACATCGCGTCGCGTTTTATCTGCCGCCGAACGAGTTACTCGAATAAGGGGAATTCGATTTCGTAGCGCTTGCGGCTGATTCGATTATGCGATTCGCGTGCATTCATGTATGGGTAATACAGCGGCAGACGCGATGAAGGATCTGCGTTTTTTCTCGGCGAGGATATATTGCGCTCGTGGGAATCATAGAAATTCCTTCGCAGCGAAACGCAAAGCCTGATCCTCCTTCCGCGGCGTCTTGTCGCTGTATTCTTGCTTTTGTTTCCGGCTGGCTGGAAAATGTGGGTCATACGCATGACGTGTACACTTTTAACAACCGGAAGTTGAACGCATCTTTGCGAGAAAATTTCTCGTTCGTGACGACGACATATTAATAATTTAATCCACTAAAATATAGCACGCGCGAGAAAGATCTGGCGTTGAACGAGACTTTAAAAATTTATTTTACGAAATTGTTTAAATTGTTCCACATATGTCGTATAACTTGAGTCATGTACCGGTATATCAATATCTTTTTAATTTAATTTCCGTTTGTAGTCAGAGTGTGGCAAATTAATACCTCACAAATCAGGGAAAATTTCCGTTTTAGAATAAAACTCTGGGAAATTGCAAATATAAAGTTATTTATAAAAATGTTCAATTCGATATTTGTAAGTATTTATTATAGTATTTATTTTGGTACACGTTTTATATGATGGAGGTCAGGTAACGGTGTTAAAGGTATAGGTATGGTAAGGAAGCGATTTGTTTTTGCGTTTCGTCTCGGAGTCACTGCCTAGACTCATCATCAGTGGGGCTCTGATGGCAGCGACTCCTTATCCCAAACGCTTGTTGTAACTAAAACCTACTAGGCTGGTTCGCACCCATCCTAGCGGGGGGTTCCGCACACTCTGCTGCTTAACGTCGAAGATCGGTAGGACATCGACGCTAGGCGCGCAGCCACTTGCGGCTTGTGCTAGTCGAGTGTTCGAAACCTGTATTTGAGGAATCCTAGGCCGCTACATTATAATTAACATCAGATCTGAAAATATTATGTTGTACATGATACATTTTATATTTTATATTTTATATTTCATGTTCCATATAAATACTTTATACACATTATAAATTATTCAAATAGAAAGGGAATGAATTTTTGTTGTTTCCTCGCGTTAGACGTTAGCCTTCAATAGCTCTGAAACAGAGTCTGTGCTTTTCGTACTCATTCCGAGGAGTGAGTGAAGTGCAGAGGAAAGTAACACGGTCAAGTTTTCTTCTCGGGGCACTAGAGGGCTCGAGGAAGACAATGTTAACTTCCCCGCTATGAAATAATCTAACGAAATACATTTGTCCGACGAAAATGATATATTCACGTTGGCTGCAGGTGTTTTATTACAATAATGAGCCGAGTGTGAATTTTCATGCACTTTTAAATTTTCATAAAATTATAGTAAGTAGAGAGACGAAATCAAAATAGAAATGTTTTATCAAGTATTATTATTAATGTACGTTATAATGTGCTATCAGTTTTTATTGCCACATGATATTAAACTTAAATATTCAAATAAACAATTAAAAGTTACTGTACAACTAAATAGTTCTTGTTTTAGGAAACACTGAAAGCATTTTGCTTCGTATTAATAAAAACACTATAACAATTTATAGCAATTGAAATACAACTCTTTACAATTATACTTTGATTGTTTGCAACAAATTCTTTTCAATAAAAGAATTGCACATTATACACGCCTTGCATTTTCTTGCAAGTGCATCAAAGTCGTGCAGTTTAATAATTCACTCTAGCTACGTTACGTTAACATAATTACGGCAACAGCTAAACTTTACAAAGTTACTATAAACTTTCGCGAAACTTTCATTCTAAAGTTGCTTAATTAACTATCAAGGATATTGCCAAGGCATGCAATCGCGATTACTCCGCGGGAAATTATTCAACGATTTGCAAAATATATAGAGGACGGCGTTTGTGACGATATTTATGAAACATGCAAATTATCCGGGATACGGGTGGGAGAAAGCATTCGGCAAGAGTGCTCTTAAGAGAACAAGAGTTCTTCCATGGAGGTTTTGCCTCGTGAAAATTTGTTATGCATATCGCCGATACGACCCAAAATTCAAATTTCCTTGGACGACGACGGATGGAGGATGCGCCGATGCATCGGTGACGCACGGACGTCGCTCTGTGACGTTCAGGCGCTGAAGAATTCATGGTATTTCGCGCGAACCTCCCCGATATTAACTCGAAGCGGACAATCGCGTATTCTTAGCCGAAAGCGCGGCGCGAGCTGAATGATTGAAAGGTCCACTTGTAAAAAACACCGTTGAAACGTCGAATTTTCCAGGAGATGGGGGAGAATCGCGTGAATTTCAATTTCCCCATTGGAAGTACGCACGGTACTTTCTGATGAAATAACAGTGTTTCTCGATTTCGGCAGGTATTTCTCAATTTTTCGGCAACTTTTACTACTGCAATTTCGCGTATTCTTACAATCAGGTATTCTAAAACATCGAAGAACATTTGCAAAAAAATTCGCCGTAAACGTCGAATATCGAATTCTTCAGAAGAAAGAATTATCCAAACGAATTGTTGAGACTATTTGTGATACGTAGAACAATAAAATTCTTTTGTAATATTTTCGTCAAACTCTCTCCGATTCAAGCCGACAGTTTTTGCATGCTTTACTTGTGAGATAAAACAATATTTAACTCTTTAAAAATATCATATCACATTAAATACGATAAAACCATCTTGTTTAAAACGAGCCCGATCGTATTTAATCACTCTAATTCGCAAAGCCAAAAGCAACAATCATCTATGATTGAACGCGCACGTGTGTAGAGATAAACGTCAAAAACAGGAAAAGAAGCAGAAAGCTTCGTGTAATTCGATCGGCGTGAAAAATTCCGAACGATCGAAACGATCGTTTCGTGCGTGGTGGTTCAGTTTGCGGAATTAGAATTGCCGACACATGCAAAAAGGGGGGCAGCGTAATCCACCGAAACCAACAGGAAGCTAATTACAAAGTAGAGTCGCGCTTCGTTACCTTCGTGATGTTACCTCGCGATGTCCGAAACTTTGTTCGGGCAACTTTCGGTAGAATGCATCGCGTGGGACGTGGTCGACTGAAAAAGTTATGCGGCCATCGCTGCCAGGGCTGATATTTTATTGAGCCGCGTGAGTAACGATAGATCACTGGTAGCGATAGTACGTACAATTTGTTGTACACGCGTTTCGAAGTTGTGTCAATTTTTCAATCTCGGAATTGGCTCGGTGCGACTTGTTCGACTGTACGTTTCTTTTTCTAATTTTTCTGTTCGTGCGAACTTAACGTATCACGCTAGATGATGTGAACTCGACACTTTCTCTCGATGGAGTTTCGCTGTTGACAAGCACGTTTCGCGATACATAAGAATGCAGTGATTATGGCGAGGAACGTTATTTCAGTAGAAACTATCGAAACTATCACTATGTACTGTGGTGGACAAAAGAAAATTTAAAATTGGTATTTGTGAGTGTGATATTGATATATGCATGAGAATTAATAATTCTTTTCTTTTTAATAACAACGGGAGAATTTATCGAAATAAAGATTGTTTCGAATTTATATTTCAAGAATAAAGAAATTGTTGAATTGGTAGAATGAAGTGAAGTTAAATTTTAATATTTATATCGAATAAAATGTGTCAGTATATATTCTCTTTAAAATTCGAGATAACTACCGAACCAGAGTTGGATAATTAATTATATGTTACGCTTAAAGAAAAATGATATATTGTTCTATAAAAATTGTCACTAGCAGCAACTGAAATTAATTTTTTCTTTTTTAAATATAGTTCTTTTTAAAAGCAACCATGTTTATCACTGCAACAGTGTAGCATTCGTTCAAAAAGAGTAAAAGAGTTGAATATACGAAATTTACGAACACAAATAAAAAATATTTCACAATTTTAATACTATTTAGTGCTACACAAACGCGCCAATTTCGAAAAATGAGCTACAACTGTCTAATTTATGTACAATTGTTAGTTTGAGAAACATCCGTGTAGATGATCACGTGACGGAAATGTTATTCTGACGCTAATTAAAGCGTCAAAATTCGAACGTGGCTGAAAGTGTAATTGGCGACGTTAAGCTCTCGACAGACGTTTCATTCATTGATACCCTCGAACATTCGCACGCGTGATTTGCAGAATCGAGTGAAAGTAACGAGCGAAAGCAATCGTCCACTGACCGTGTGTCATTGTCAATCACGAACATTGCCGATCAATTATCGACGCCAATGCGTAATTACCGAACCCGATGTAACGCGCGCTCGTTCTAGTTATTCGTATCGCGGTTCAAAGGTCGATTATTGGCGAAAATGAAATATTCCCTGGTTGACTTCGCATCGAATAAATACAGTAGGTGTAAAAAAAACTGCACGACTTGTACCTCAGTACGATTTGTCTCACTGAAAGGCCCAGAAGGAAATGAAGACGACTTTTTTGCCATAAAATTTTATCGACATGCAAACATTTGAATCGCTAGAAAACAAATTACAGGCGCGATCGCTCAGTAGATATACCAGACAACGCCACTCCTACTTGAGGTCTACCCCACGCCCCCTCGCGAATCACGTGACCCAAATCAACCAATCGCTAATTTTCGTTGCATCAGCGTTGCACCTGAAGAAGCCCGATTTTCTGGATTACCCCCGAAATTACTTTCAGTGATAATAAATACGCAGCGTGTTTCAGTGGAGAACGTTGTAAGCTGTAACATACGAATGACCTAATGTTCGTGAAACTAACTGTCATGTCTCTTCATTTAGATTCCACAGCTATAGTGCATATAGTGGATAATTGAAACACAGTTATTACATACACCATGGGTGTTGGTATCGATTTTCGTCGGTTGACGATGAAAATCCATTAGTAACGGAGATTAGCGTGAAATTCAATGATCGATAAACCGGCAAAGTCATATTCCGTTGTAAATCAGGCTTATGATTGACGAGCAATTTGATATTATAGTAATTGCACGCGAAAAATTGTAGATTTTATAATATATAATTTAAAGGAAACATTTTTTTGAAAATAAAATTAATATTAACAGGCTATAAATGATTTTTGAGACTACGAAATTAGCTTTGGATGTTTTATATACTTTTTCATACCATGCGTATCCTGTGCAATTTTATAGTTAAAAATAATACGTAAAAACTCATACTTGAACCATTTAAATTTTAAATCAGGAATTAATTAAAAAATTGCAATAGCGTGATATTTATCTTTTGGACGCCGATGCATCGTTCTTTCAAGCCTGTCCATTGTCGCGTTCATTCGAATTTATAAAATTAATTTAAAAATTAAAGAACGAACATTCACCGCGTTAAATATTTTAAATATTTTGATATCAAAACTTAAAAGTTAGAAACATGCAATTCAAAAATAAATATCGAATGCATTTAATGTTCACCGTATGTTAAATTAAGTATTCAGTAACGTAACACTCACGCGAAATCCACGTTCCTTTTTTCCACTCGCGAAACCGGCGTCGTATCGGGTTACGCAACGATCTTCCCTGATTTCCTTTCTTTGATTTCCTTAAAAAGAACATCCACGTTCCGAACGATAGTACAGGCAATCACGGGGGAGCACGTTCGAGTAACCAGGCACTTCGCCGTGCACTTTTAAAATAACATCGAGTCGAAAGGGTAGCCTGCAAATCACGCACCGATCGGCGAGTGTCACGCGAGAAAATACTTTCAAGCCGTGCCGTGCGTTTCTTCCAACAACCACCGGCGTGTGCCACGCGAACCACGCCAATCCAATTATTCGCGGACTAATAAAATACGCTTTAGCCGCTCGATACCGTGTCCCGCGACTCAAACCCAAGCCCGGCCCGGAAGTTTCGTCGCTTTAAACGTGTCGGTTCAAATTTAATCGCTCGTCGATTCGCCGCGAGCCGCACAGAAAATCGGACGGACAAACGTGGAGGTCCAATTGGCCGCGGGAAATTCCTGCACGGTGAATAAGTGGGGCAGGAGAAGGAAACGGACTCGACAATTTCGTAAAATTTCGGGATTAAAACACGCGCGAGAAACTGGTGACAAAGTTTCGTTCTCACTCGGGAACCACTCGGTTTTATAAATTTTTACGCGCGCGTTAGTAGCGCCACGCTGATACTTTGGAATTTAGCGTTGCTCCGCTGGATCTTTCCAGGAAAGGGAATTTCGTTGCCAAATGGACGCTGGCTGCGGAACCAGCGAACATAGTTGGGAGATTTCGGAATTTTTTTTTGTGGAATTTAAATCCTCGAGGAAGGGAGGATTTAAGTATATATGTGTACGTACAATGAATGGGACTAAAAGTTATTTTGCAGAAATAATACAATAGAATCGGTCATTGAGGTCTAGGAAATTTCACGGCTGTGAAATTTTAAATATTTGAAAGAGAAGGAGAATGATTTTGGATCTTGATTAATTTGTTAGTTAAAATTGCATCAATTTTGGAATATATACATGTAAATATCTCATATACATATACATATGCATACACCATATAACATATGATTTCTTGACAAATAATGTTATTTAAAAATGGACACACGAGTATGTATGCCTCATGTTTCATGTTTTTCATATAACTTGCTAATGAAGCATGTGCGAACATTTTTCCACACATTTTAGTCCTTTTATCTGTAAGATATATTGACAAAATGTAAGGCACCCTATACGATACTTTGTAATATGATACATAGTTTTCAGAAAATAGTCTGATAACATAATACTAAAATACTCTGTACAAACATTATACAAAGTTCATTGGTACGTAGAATATCTTTACAAACTTTGCAACGTAATACATAATTTCTACAGCACTGTAACAATGCAATCCTACAATATTCCATAAAATACTTCCACAAAAATTGTAAAACTTTAACAAAACACATTGACAAAATGTGTAATTAATATAATACATCCTGTATGATACTTCATAATACAATACGTAATTTCTCTATATGTTGTATTACAACAATATAACGCTAGAATATCCTGTACAACATTTCTTCAAACGTTGCAAAACTTTGACAAGAAACACTTAAAGTTGAGTATCAATAAGACAACCCATGCATTAACATTAACTCACTCTCACCGTGTCGAACAATATTACCCACCGGTACCGCGATCGTTATCGTAGAATAAAATCAAACGCGCAACGCGCATCACAAGTGCAAATGGTCGAATAATCGCAGAGTGAATTGCTTTTCGTTAATTTAACGCGCAGCGTACCGAGAAACGCGTCGCGCAATCGACCATCACGAACACACACACACACACACACACACACAAACAAACAAGATGCTCGATTGCAACAACGAGGTCAACATTAGCACTGGCAAGTGCCGAGGACACGCTCAAATTGCTGTTCAACAAAATCGTAAGCGTTTCGCGAGAACGATTACGCGGTGAATTATGCATTTCCTTGAGCCGCTCGAGAATTCAGTAGTTACAGTCTAGTTATGGTCAGACGTCGTATTGCCGCGAGTACTAGCCGTATTTCAACACATCTGCGTTATGAACCACAACTTGTCAATGTAACTTTCATCGCCGTGTGCACCTCCTGCACGTTCGCATGAATATTTCAATCGATACGGTACAAATAATATTTAATATCAATTACTATGTATGAAAGCGTCCAGCCAAGTGATCAAACATTCACGGACGGTATTCGCGTAACAAGTTCGAAGGTTCTACATTCACAAGGTCGTTTGTTAAATTGCAAAATGTGTAATAATATCGCAAGGTAGCGTTGCACTGACCAATTATTTTGCAACTTTGTTACGCGCGTATTTTTATAAATTGTTACGTGTTACAAGTGACACGTCGTACTAGCGTAAGCATGGTTTTCATATGATTTCTAACTATTAACCTTCTAATTATACCCATCTGTTGCCATATTATTGAGGATTTTAATTGACCCTTTGAATGCTTGAGATTGTCAAGAATCTGAAACTTTGACATTGAACGAAGACAAAGAACGAATGCATTAAACACAATACATTAATTTTGATCAATATATTATCGTCTTTGCACCTCTGACAAAAGTAAACTAATTATTTTAAACATTCCAAATTATCTGTACCAACCATTCAAGAAAGAATTTATTTTTGTCCGAAATCTCGCAGTTTGCTAGTCACAGTCGTAAAATCGAAAGATTTGGCAATCCAAATTGCCTTGGATACTTAAAAAAATTGCGTTCTCTGAAAGAATTTCATAATTTTCAGGTTGACAATCTTTCTCCGTTTATACGTAATAAATATATAATATAATATGATACGCAACATATATGATATATAATATCTCTCTCTCTTTTACACATTCTTCGCACAATTCTCAATTGCTCTCTTCAACATGTATATATAAATTCTCACGTGTTTCTCGTGTTCCTACTAAAAAAACTGCCGATGCAGCGATAGAAAATTCTCACGTTCACGGTGAAACTCGTAATTGGGAAAGAGGCGTACCGATAATTTAACGAACAAAGCTAATAAAAACTTTTTCCAGCATCCCGTTGCCGTGCACTGTACGATATCTTGTTTCCTGCGTCTGAAAATTAACGTTGCTTCCGCAATCTTATCCGTCCCATTCGTTTGCCCGATTTTCCCGTTTCTGTGCAACGCGAACGCATCCATTGCGCCCTTCGCTCCTTTCCAATGTTTGTTCTGTTTCCTCCGCTTTCAACCACTTTTTCCTCTTTTCCTCCTCCTTTTATTCCTGTCTCTCTCCTCCGCCTCCTTTCATTCTTTTTTCCCCCTTCTCTTTGCCGTTTCCCGTTTCGACGTTCCGACTCTAATTCTTCGTTTTGTTCCAAGTACGTACACTACTGCTACTGTCTGCAAATATTTGAACGGTTGTTGATGCAACTCGATTGGAAAGTTAATCCTTCAAGTTGCTAAAATTCTGAATGACAGTTCATCTTTAAATTTGTCTTTGTAACTTCTCTGAATCTCCAATAAATGACTGCGGTGGTAAATTGTATGAATTTGTGTGAATTTATGCAAACAAATAATTTACATAATTAGAATCTACTGATTCTCTTTTCTACCAGTGATGTTTTATTTGTACAATGGAAGTTTAGACTCAAATAAGTGGGTTAAACCAAGAGTTCACCTCGTTGAATATTGATTAAAACGAAGTATGAAATTTATTTTAGTTTCAAATCTATTGCCAGAATTGGGTAAAATTTCTGTTATCACATTGACTGTGTTTTCTACTTATCCTGAAATCTTTTACTTATCTTGAAATTATATATATAAATAATCTTTCTTTGTGCAGATTTCAAATTATACAGGGTCCTGATCATTCCTGATTAATGACTCCGCTAATATCATAACACTTGGAACAAAATGACAAGGCATTTGAACTATTCGTATTTTTCAAAGACAAAAGATTTGTGTGTATATATATATATAGTCCATAAAATAAAAAATATCGTTTCCTTAATGATTATTTAAGTTAATTTTCAATTAAAGATCATTCAAGCTATTCAAGTTAATAAAATTTAGGAGTATTCAGCTGGAAAACAGGTGAGACAGGTGAGAGTACAGTCAAAACTGCGTGTGATTGGCTTGGACAAGTTGAGGGACTGAAATTAGATTTAAAAGTGCGTTTTATATATTTGAACGAATATTTTACGGACGGTGGAGCAGCGTGTCTGCTTCTCATACTCTCGGCGAGTTTTCTTCTCTGCGCGCGTATTAATGGCACCCAGCTGAAGAAACTTTTCCGCGACGACGCTGGACGTAGGAACAAACGGTGCTCGCAATAAAGGAAACAAATGTTTGCGGCTGGCATGCACAGAAAAATCCCCAGCCAACGGACATACCTCTGATAGGATTCAATGCACGATCTTTTGTTGCACGTTGTCGAAGAAAGAGAATATGTTCACACCCTCTTTGCGTTTATTTCTTTCTTTTCTTTGTCTTTTTCTTGGCTTGGTTGATTTTATGTTTGCAATAAAGATGCAAAGGGCCAGGCTAAAGTCAACGAGTTTCCGCGTTAATTGGATTTTCGCCGGGGAAAATTTTACCTGCCGGTTTTTTTTATCGCGAGCCAACAGTGTTCTCGCAGCATGCGTGCACGTTAAGTTGGAAGAAAAAAATTTCCTCTCCCCGCGGTAGACCCTCGGGAAAATTTCAGTGTGCGAGGAAAGCGTATAGTCGAGAATTTCTCCTTTCTTTTCTTCGGCTTTAATTTTTACAACTGCGCGTTTACAGTTTATTTCCCATCGCAAATGGCGAGTGTCTAATGTATCGTCAAGACTTTGAAGTATCTCCACAATTCTAAGAAAAAATGATTCCCTTTCTTCTTCGTGGTATATTCTTACGAGAATAAAATATAATTGGGACAACGATCTAATTGGGGAATTCCTTCTTTCGCGTTTTCGATTTCAACTGTGCATACTTGCAATGTTATTTCTCATCATTTAGGGTAAGAAATCAATGCCGAATTTGAATTTCCTGATTGGTTCGTGAATTTAGTTTCCTTCCTACGAGAAAGAGTTACGTTCAATTTTCAAATTATTTCTCCGAGTTGAAAATTTAGAGGTTGTCGACTTGCACGAACTTACCACTGCGTGCATGTTGATAGATTTTATACGATTTTGATCAGTCGCGCAAAAATGGCTCGTAATATTTAAATCTGACGTTGTCGAGTTGGCAGCAGAGTCTCTCTAGAGTTAAGGGGAAGTTTGTATAGTTTGAGACATACGAAATTTTCAAAATCTGTAATTACAGTCTTGCAAAAACGTTCGATCTGATCAAGAACAATTCGTAAATGTTTAATTTCTTTGCTCCCTTTGAAGTCTCACTTTTTAGCTCTGCATCTGCCGTTTTAATTGCGAATGATCGACAGTCCAGAAACGGTGAAATTGCTTTCTCCTTTTTATCGCGCTTCAAAGTTATTTATTCGGATCGTTATGTCACGCGTGCGTGTTGCGCGCATTTGTTATTTACTCGAGCGCGGAATAACGCTTTAATCGACGTTTTAATAACACCATAACGGTTTTGCTAGAGGCCCGTTGCGCTGCGCGACGTGACAAAGGGATAATACCCGCGCAAACAAATCCATCCGTTCCATGGCAGATCATTCTTGCACGTCTTCGTCGCGATACGCAGCGACAGCCACGATCCAAACGTCCGAACGCGAACAACTGGTTATTAAACGGGAATAAAATAACGCCGGCGGGAGAGCAAAAAGTGTAACGATGAAAAATGAAACAGCCTCGTGCACGTGGAGCCTGTGTTTCATCGTGTCGCGACACGCGATATATTTCACAATTCAGAGATGTGTCTCGCATCGATGCGGTGTCAATCGCAGGAGAATATTCGTGAAAAACAGGAACGAAAAAAATATGAAAAGCGTTCGTGTTGCAAATTTCCTCTCTCGTAGAAATTTGTCGCGTGGCAAACAATGAAATATAATTCGTATTAACGTGTAATGAGATTTAGATTAAAGTTAGATTTATATATATTATTATTAAAGTTAGATCTAAACTTCGATTAGATCTCCAACGAAATAGGACGAGTATTTATTCGTTTGGCGCGCAGGAGCTTTCAGTGATCATTGGAACTCGTCAATGTAACAAGTTTCTGCGTTAAGGGGGGCTTTAACTTGAGCCACGGTTTCTTAAGTGCATAATATAGCCACGTCGAGTAGTCGAAGATCCACGAGTTTCCAACCGAACAGAGAGCGTCGCCTTCGAGATTACACTAACACGGTTCGTTATCGTTTTTCTCCCCTTATCGACGCGGCTCGAAACCCCGCGTTTATCTCCTTTACATCTTCCGCAGTTGATCCAAATCGCTCGTTTTCTCACGGGATTGCGAATTAATGTAAAGCGACTCTCCTTCGCTTTTAACACAGATCGCGAAATATCAGAATTTAAAAAGAAACGCAGTGTCCAAATCGCAAAGTATCAGAATTTAGAAAGTTAGAGTGAGACCTTCCAAGAGCTTTTGATGTCGTTAAAGCGAAAAGTAGGAGCTGTTGTGTGAAAAGTTTTTTTTTAAAACAAAGTTGTAGTATTCCAGAGGGTTCCACGGAGTTCACGTGAAAAATTTTTTCACACAATGTCCTTTTAGGTTTCACGGTTATCAACATATGTTAAAACAGAATCCTATATTTTTCCATTCACCGACTGATACCTTTCCACAATACATTCTCTTTCATGACTTCAATTTTACAAAATTTGGTACACCAGAGACAAGAGGTGTGTTATTTATGTTTCCGTTTCCTCAAATGAAATTGAGATTAAATTAGTATTTGAAATCGTTCACCCTTATTTCACCCTTTGACGATCTGAAATATATCCCTTCCGAGAAGACACGTTAAATTTTGCCATCTTGACACCACACTTGATATTGTACCCCGGATTTCTATAATATAAGGACGAGAAAAGTTTCTCCGACTCGCGATCATAAAGTGAGACGAAGGTTAAAGCGAATTTTTGTTAAAAAGTAACGTTTGATGTAGGAGAAAAGTTATGTAACCGGAACGTTTGTAGCGTTATTCGAAGCTTGTCCGTTTTTTTCACGTAGGAAACGCGCGTACATGCCGTTTTCTTTCAAGACTGAGTTACTCCGTTTCTATTCCGGCTAGGAAATCGATTTGGCACCGGCTCCTTCCCATTAAACATCTATTTATTATCAAACACATCTCGCGGATTTGGATACTGACGCACTTATACTTCAACCGATGGCCGTACCAAAGTTGTAAAAACTCGCGACTCTTCTCGACTCGCAGTTTTTAATATTTTCCCGTAATACCAAATAGAGAGTCGCGCGTGTTAGCCGAGATTTTCGTGTTGAAATTTATAGCTTTGAGAACGCTTTAGAATTTTTAAAAAGTGGAATCTTGGCAGTAGATTATTTCAAATAAGTATTATTATTTCATTTTACTATTTCTTATTTTTTATTATTATTATTATTAAGTAATAATAATATTAGAAAGCATTGCACTCTCGATATTTTGTACGTCTTCTCGTTCCCTTTAATTTCACATTCTTAAATGTTTTAGAAGTCCAAAAAAGTTCGCAATCTGGTCGTAACTGTTATCACACGTCGAATAATGACAGCTAGAACAATTGATAAGTTAAAGAGCAAGTTACGACTAAGAACAGGAAGAAGCTGCTCTAATAAAATATTCTCGTCGACGGAGAAATGACTCGGACAGTGCTTTAAGCATTATCTCTGAAAATTGTGGAAATAATCGTCGAAATCTGCCGTCGTAAATAATTGGCAAACGTTAATTTGCGATACTTTATTCACCTTATTTATTTATTTATTTATTTATTCGTCGAGACAAAGCGGACAATCAAACAACGTTAATCACCGGACGATAAATAAACACGCATTTATGTCAAACTCTTTCGACGACTGGCCCCCTATTAATAAATCCCGTACAGCGAACGATAAATTCGCAATTACATCAACGTTCGCTTGAACGCGAAAGCTATCATTTATCACGTGTTCGATAGCCTTCGCTGGAAATCAGCTCCGTCTAAATAGAAATCGATACGTCGAAATGCGTTTGCCTCGATTTACAAATGGAACAAAATTCCTCTCCCTCGTTGTCGAAGTCCCTTTTTCGCGAGAATTTCGTTATCGATTTCAACCTCGCCAAGCTGGTTGTCCACTTAACCGACAGCTCTCTCCACTCAGAAACACATCAGACTTGACCAACTTAGTTCCATAAGGTATGAATTCGCCGGGAGATGCGGACAGTCAGTCGCTCTCGCAAGTTTAGGTTTCGAGACTGCTAATTCAATGAAAACCACGAGTCTAATGGAAACTCGCGTCTTGTGTTAAAGATGCCTTAACGCTCGATGCAATCTTATCGCGGGGACTCGAAAACTCGGCAGCAAGTTAAACGTTTGCCTCTGATATCTCCGAACTATCGACGATTAGAATGTAATAACTCTCCGTCAGAGACATTGAAATAAACGAAACAGAAAGATTTTGCGATACAATAGATACGTGTAAGCTTTATTTTACAGAACGAAAAAGATGACACGCACTAAAAATTATCGAATTCCTTTCTATATTAAACAAATGATACGAAATCTTTCTCACGTGTATTTCTCTGTAATGCTTGTATTTGCTGTTATATTTCGCGGATCAAAATGATTGACGAACAAATTACATTTCCTGAAAAAGAACGGGT
>KQ435794.1:10003911-10027054 GCA_001276565.1 Melipona quadrifasciata | reverse complement strand
GGATACAATTAAGAAATTATTTTATTTATTAATCTATATATAATTTATTATTGTTATATATATTTTATTATTAATCTATATACGATTATTTTATACATTAATAATCCGTTATTCGTCCATTTTTATTTATTCTCCAATTTTTCATTCCTTTGTCTACTGTCATTTGTCTTTTCATATCACCTAGATTCTGCAATTCCGCAATTTCGCGCTATAAGATTCCCCATGGATGCAAGATAGGCAATCGATTCGTATATAGTTTGCTCGAGCTATATATTCCCGTTTGCAGCGAACAAGATAAAACTCGTCAATATTCCACGCGTATTTCGAGAAAAAAGAAACTCCGCGCGTATGGTATCGATCCTAATAAAGCATCACGAGAGGAAAAACCCTCTTAAGGATCCTTATCGCGACGAGTGTCTATCGAGACACAGAGATAATGGAGCCACTGTGAACATCGTACGTATCTGCAAATTCTTAAGAGAGAAAAAAAAAAAAAAAGGAAGAAAAGAAAAAAAATCGTCGATCCGTACATCATCAGCGATGGCTTCCTCCGAAATGGGGGAGTATAAAGAGAGACAATAATGGAGAAGCAATCCCGTGCAAGGATTTATGCGCCGGCATTTCACGCTGATGCCATGGTGCTTCAGCTTTGCATATCGATTCTATCCAACTTGTCCCAACGGTGTGTGCCGAAAGATCGAACAAAAAGGGCGAGAGATTCCGAACGACGAGGCCTCGTTGTTTTTGAAAGGCGGGAGAAAGGGCGAATATGGCGCCCTGGGTGGATTTACCTTAACGTTATAAGCTTCGAGCTCCGGGACGATAGAAATTCATAAAAATTACATTAAATTATTAAATTATTAACTACGTAAAATTACTAAAATTATATAAAATACGTTACGTCGGTATATAAGAGAAAAATATTTTTTGGGAGATTATATTTGCCAAAGAAATTAACAAACGATCGTCAGAGTCATAAACTCCGTTTGTTAGTGTGCAAAAATTGAGACAGAAATTCTTAAGAAGGATACTTGTGAAAAAAATTAATAAAGAATCGTCAGAATTACACGTGCAAACACTGGAAATATTAACTTGATTGACATAACGTTTGTTGGATCAGAACATTTTCAATAATTTAAGAAAGGAGAACCTTCTCCAAATTGCCAGTAATAAAAATGATTATCCATGATAATTATGATGTGACTACGATTAAATTCTTTAATCATTTAATTTGGTAATTTTATCACGAATAATGTAAAACAATTTTATCAGTATATCTGTGGATGAAGATTAAAGTTTGCAACAATCATTTAAAATCTGCTGTACTTTTCTCCTCCATTTCATTGATCTTTGAATATTAAAGTTAAGCCACGAGAATTCAAGAAATCCTCTTACCGTCCAACCCTAATATTCAAAGTTCAATAAAATGGCGGAAGGAAGTCATACAGCAAGTTTCAAGGCGTTTCAATCGTTGCAAAGACAGAAGTTTCAAGCTTCGAGACCATGATATATATCTGGCCGCGAGGAAAATTTCTCAATGTTTTTCGAAGTATTTGAAGTTCTACAATTTTCGAGAATGAAAATATCTTTACTTTCCCAAACGCTGCATATTTGAAAAAAAAAAAAAATCAACTCAGAATCGTCGAAATAGCAGTTTTACAGATTTTTTTCACGAAATAGAGTAAAATATTAATGTAACGTTTATTAACGAAGTATATAGAAAGAAAATACGCAAGGTATGGGACGAACGATGCAGACGAGAAACCGCAAACACAACAAAGAAAATAAAGTCTATGTCCTTATGTAAAATTTCCCGATGAAAGTTTCACTACTTCAAATTAATCGTCAATTTTTTAGCTGAGAAGTTCAGAAAATGCTAGTTAACCTTCCGACGATTACGTCTGCTACCAAATGCGATGGATTGAAATTTTTTTCCATCGAAATTGCGTAGGCTTGTGTCTGATACAAGAGGAAATAATAAAGTACGGAGCGAAAGGGGCGAGTGGATCGAAACACGACACGGGTCAGCTTAAGAGAAGGAGAGGGCAAGGCTCGCAGAGGCACTGCGTATTCACTTCGGAAGAAAGGTTAGGAAAGGACACGACGAAAAGTCGCGTTACCTCCGGTGAGCAACCTGAGAAATCCGTGTCAACCGTGTGTGGAAAATAGACCGCGAGAAATAATATCGACGCGAAGGAGGAGCAATCGCGGCTGCTCGCGAGCAACATGGAGTCTCGACTAGAACGAATCGAAGAGGAGAATTTAACTCGGTAATTTGCTGTTACGAGTTATACTCGATAACTCAAATACTCAAAGAACGAGGATTTTGTTCAATGTGAATTTTCATTGTTCTTCGTAAAATTCCGGGCAATCCATTGAGAATTCTACGTGCAAAAGTGAGCGGAAAAGAAAGAACAAAGTTTGACACCTCGCTTTCGAGAAAATCAGCTTTGAAAATTTGTTGAGCAATTTATTCATTCGTTCATTAAGTTTATTGGATAGTCAATTTAAATAAATTAATAAATTTAGTTAAATTCAGCCAATTTTGGATTGAGTAACCGTATTTGCTTAAATATCTTTGAAAAAAATTGCATTTTACACTTTCGATCTATTCTCGCGGGCAGAACAATCTGTTATTCATTATTTATTCCCGATCAATCAGGATTAATTCAGCTTACCAGAATAAGCTAGGTTCAGCTATAGCCGATAAATTTCCAAGTTTAATCTTCTAAAAAACGCAGCCTTGAATGAAAAATTTTACGCTTTACGCTCTGTGAGTGCAGTAAAATGTTGTAAATTTGTACGTGTATATAAAATTTTGAAAATACCTCCAGTCACAACTAGGATCGTCGAAGCTGTAAAAGTTCAAATTACACGTTGCTCAAAATCAACGTTTTTTAAAATAAATTTTATTTAGTTTAACAAAATTTTTCGATTTATTAATTTTTGAATTTTAACCTCATTACTCAAATTCAAGAGCCAGTCGAAATTACTACAGTCATCCGTAGACTACGACACTTCTATGTATTTACGAATCACGCAGTACAAGAAAACCCGTAAAACATCTAAAATACAGTGCTCGATGCTCTATTTCCTCAAGTCACATTCGAAATACACTCGAGCGCGCGAATATGCATTAAGATCCACAACCGCTGCCACGATCCGCGCTGCTCACGAATGTCAATCACGTTCCACTTTGGTGAAGAAAAAAAAAAAGAGCTTCGCAGATCTATTTTCTCGCTCGTCGTTCTTTTGATATATTTGTGGCGCAATGTGGGTCAGTTCGAGAGCTTCGCAGGTGCTTGATACCCGTTCATCGCGAGACTCCGTGGAGAGAAGACGTGGAAAATAACCGCTCTCGATCGAACGCCGTGAACGGGGTAATGCAATGCACACAGACGATGCGATTCTTTGCTCGTGCTCGGTCTAACAACGCGTGGAAAAACAGCGAGCGTGTTTATTTACTCGCGTCGAGGAAGCCCGCCGACGGGAGAGAACGTTAATTAGAACGAAACGGACAAAAGGAAATAAAGAACGGATGCGGCGCAACGATTTCAGTGGAACTTTGGTGTTCATGGCGGACGATGCACAGCTAGTAGTAGAGGCGGCGTAAGGTCAGGCATTGGACTTTCATGAAGACTCGTTAACCGACGAACTTTCCGCTTACGGAGAAGTAACCCCGCAACGTGGAACACGGTCTTGATTGTTTTAAAGTACTTACCACTTCATCTTTATCGCTTAATTTTGGTGGAATTTCTGCGGGAGGTGAAAATTATCGTAACGTAACTAACGTGGACATTGTTTTTGAAATGTAGCAGAATTCAGATGTGAAATTTATGGAGGTAAAGCTGAGATCCGGATGTCGTGGAATTTCGAAAAATAGAAATAGATAATTTCGATCAAATTTTTGTCGCATTTATTTAAAATAAACACATAAATTTATCGAAATATCATTGTACAATTTAATGAAATGTTTTAATTCAGCATTAAAAGTCACACGAAGCTACCATACAACTACCGTGTATTGTCATTGTTATCAGAATAAATATCATTCGTTTCACATGCAGATTGTCATTTTCTAAAATTTTTAAACAGCATTTACTCGTATTAGTACTCAAGACAACCAGATCGTCGTCAAAAAGTAAAAATGTTCCAAGACAATATTGAGTCGAACAAAACGGTTTCAATCTATCATTCTCAACAATAAACTCTACGCATACACTTTCATAACACTTTGCAAATCCCATCTTGTGTATAAAGTACCGCAGTTTCCATTTTTGAAACGAATATCCACGGCGTTTCGTCCTGAGGCACTAAAGCGGACGTGTATCTGCGGAGACAACAAAATCTAAGAGGAGGAAAGGAAAATAAAAGAAGACAGAACCCCTGATCCTGCTCGTGATATTTTACGACCGTTCCCATTTTCCACGCGCGTCGATTCTCCCTCTCGCTATCGTTCCACCGACCGCTCGGTAAACTGTAAACGTATGGTCATTTTCCTGTCACGTGCGCCCGCAGAGACCATCACCACCGCCACCAGTTATCCGTTTGACGGCAGCGTCCACGGGAACACGGATAAGACCGAGCAGAAAAAGATTTCCCTTCCCTCCCTCGCGAATAAACCCTCGAAATACTCGCGCCCCTTAGCTCGTACGATTTCTCCCTCGAGTTCCGCTCGCGTCTTCCGTTTATTTTCAACTTTCCTACGCCCTGACGTTGGCGTGCGGTTTCTTTCTTTTCTTTTCTCTTTTTTTTTTTCTTTTTTCCATCCGCGGTTCGGTTGATTCGTTGTTTTCGCGCTGTCGCTTTTCATCGGGGAAACGGAAGGGGGGGTGGAGCACACAGCCGACGCGTCGCTGCAAAGCCAAAAACGCGCTTTTGCGGAGGAACGAAATCACTCCTGTTTACCAAGCGATGGCGGACGCGAAGACGCGAATAAAGCGAGGCGGATCGAATGTTTTTTCACCAGTTGCCGTATATACGGGCAGGATGCTGTTTAGAATGGCCGGGATTGCAGAGAGGCGGAAAGATGCAACGGGGTGATACCCGTGTCTAAAACCGGGCACCGTGTTGACTCTCGTCGCGCTGACGGGATTTCTCCGAAAACTCGCTTCACTTGCACCAGACACGCACCACCGGAGAATGGAAGAGTTCTTTCTGCTTTTCGGGCACTTTAGGATGACGATACACGGTGGTCTTAACCTTTTCGCTACTGAATTTATTCCCACGTTAGAATTTGCTACTTTCACAGTGAAAATCTACCATAGCGAATTCTAACTCTGTTTGGTATTACTTGCCGTCTGCGAAGGATCTTCGTTGATTTCTAACGATCGTCTAATGATCCACTTGTTGATCGAACTCTTGTTCGTTATTGCGCCAACACCTGTTTAGTATGATAAACTGGTACAAGCGTGTAGTTGATGAAACGAATGAGCATTGACGCACTATAGTGTGTATGATGCCGCAGAATTTTTCTACTCGCTATGAAAACAAATCTAACACTCGCTGTAAAATTCTTGACGAACACTTGGCGAGATTTTACTAAACACGCAGAATCAAAACTTTTAACTATTAAAATAATGTTTAATTTTAGCAATCTCGCGCGATCTTCTAATTTAACACTTGAATAACCGGCATTGCATTTTTGCAGTCTGTAATATACACTTGCCACGTCGATATTTTTATTTCGAGTGAATTGAGTAAAATGACCTCCCACTTTTATTCTTGGTGATTACAGTTTAAATATTACGATAAAAGAAGGAAGGCAGAAGATAAAAGACTGGGCTCTGGTGACAGTCCAAAGACACGTAAAACCACGAACGAACGCAACAAGCCTGATGTATTTTCGTTTCGTTCTAATGCCCCGTAATCGCCGTTCGCAGCCGCCCTTTGTTCACCGTCCGTTCACGCGATTATTCCCAATTACACAAAATCCTGGCGAATTCTCTCCACCCGACGAAAGGCATTGTTCGCGCGCACTTTCCACTCGTCGCTTTAATCAACATCTTTGTTCGATCCAACACGAAAGAACGTTTCGATAAAAAAAAAAGAGAAAGAGAGAGAGAGAGAGAGAGAGAGAGAAAAGTAAAAAAAAAGAGAAGTAAAGCAAAGAATAGGAGAGCTATTTAACGTGGTTCAAGGTGGAAATTACAGTGGAGCTTTCGTGTAATCCCGGCAACTCCTAGCCCAATATTTGCTCTCAATTAAAGCGGTTGACGGCGTTGCCGAAAGAGCGAAACGGCGAGTTCGTTTGCGCGTTCATTTACATCTGACACGCCGTGAACACGTTCGATCAACGAAAATTTGCAAGAGAAAGAGAGGCTGACAGAGCGATGACAGCCTCGACGCGATATAAAACGAACGTTCGGGCAAGATCAACCTATCCGGAGAAACGAAAAACAATTTCCACCGAGACAAAAAAAGAAAACGCAGCCATACATCGTCTCGTGCGGGGTATCTCGAAATTGTTTTCGATTACGTATTGTTTAACTGGAATTTTATTTTGCCGTCGAAACCGATTGCTCGTAGCATTTGACAGCGTAGTTATCGTTTCATAGTGTATGGAATATTTTTTAAAATGACGTAAGAAATGAGTAAATCAGCGAGAACAACAGTCTTGCAAATTATTTTACAAAAGGAAAAATGTTATTATTATATTTGTATTAACGTATATTTATTTGTAACGTATCGATAATGATACTATATTTGATCATACAGACAAATCAATAAATCCTCACGGATTGAAAAATGTATTTTTTGTTGAATATTTCTGCTCATTTTATACGATATAATGATTGAAAGAAGCACGATATCAACAAATATCACTATTATATTTTTAGTAACGTTTGATAGATATACTAAAATTACAATCATATATGTGTATACATTTATTGATAATGATAATGATAATTATTAGAAATATATACGATTATGTTTGATAAAAAAATACGTATAGAACGTTTACTCCCTTTCATTAAATATTTCAATTTTTCAAATTACACTATTGTAATCACACACAATGAAAGTGATTTTAGCGAGGGTAACCCAGAAAATCGGGCCTCTTCGGGTGCAACGCTAATGCAACGAAAATTAGCGGTTGGTCGCGTGATTCTCGAGGGGGCGTGGCATAGACCTCGAGTAGGAGTGGCGTTGAGTCTGGTATTGAGCAATCGCGCCTATAATTTGTTTCCTATCGATTCAAATGTTTGCGTATCGATAAAATTTTATGGTAAAAAAAATCGTCTTCATCTGGGCCTTTCAGTGGGATGAATCGTACTGCGATACAAGTCGTGCAGTTTTTATCTCCCTCTATATACAAATTTTTAAATAATCCTGTCACCGCTGTCCGAGGATTAAATACACATTTTTTACCTGTTTTTAACTGGTTTAATTTTGCCGACGGGAAAAAGGAAGATAGCATCAATCCAAATCGATTCCATGACCCCTTAGAAACGAAAGAACGTGTCCGTTCGAGTCTCACATTCGGCGACACGTTAATTACCCAGGTCTACATTAAGCTCGTAGCCGCTGGTCGTCAGGACGTGCCGTCAAAAATTTATTGCCGTTGATTTGCATAAATACGGCCGCGATCCTCGTGTTCGCGTATCAAACAGCACCGTGAACAGGGAATAATGGAGATATACGAGATACTCGTCACGGACGCGGTTCATCACTTCTCTCTTCCCCTCCTCAGTTTCGAGGAAATAAATTTCCTGCTCAACGAGTCCGCAGATCCCCGGCATGAGTCGCGCATTCAGCGAATACAGCGAGGGATACGCAGTAAAGAAAAAAGAAAGAACGGATGAGAAAAAGGGAAAGAAAGTGAGACGACGTCGGGTTGAACAATAGCGTGAACCAAAGGCCGACCACGAATCGTTGGAAGGGTGGACTGGTTGCCCAAGAAACGCTCCCTTAGGCAAGAAAAGAGAAAAAAAAGAACCTTTTAAAATAATTGGCCGCCGACGAATAAATCGTGCAATTGATTGCGAAGCAGTCGATTATAACTGATCACGACAAGGTCGGCCAACGCTTAAAGTTCGACTCGTTAACCCATTCTGCATCGTGATTTAAACCGCGCAGTCTGCCACTTGTAACCGGAACAGTAAAACCGACGATTCGCATCGCCAAAGCCTACGCGACTGGCCGTAATTTGTCCCGATTGAAATATCTATTGTTCTTTATTAATATTAACTGGTCGTAATGATTTATCATCCTGATTCGACGGAGATTCGATGACACAGAGCGGACAGATTCTGCGTCGCGATTGAGGAAAATTGGAAACAGAAGGTTGGTTAAAAACACTTTTAAAGGCTGTTCGTCGTCATTTCAGTCGTTTGAATTTTTATCAAATTGTAGAGTTTATGGGACTTTTTGCGGAAGCACCCGAAAATTTGTGTGTGAGAAATGTAAAATGTTTCGAAATTTCATTAACATCGTAGTGAAATTCGTTTATATCATCGTGATTATATTGGTCGATGTAATTTCGTCTATGTGTCTCTCTATATCTTCAAAACGTTTCATATAACGCACACATAAGATTCTTTCAGTAGTTTACTTTCGTGAGATAATACCAAATAAAACGCGTATTAACGATAATAATACAGTTATGTCTCAATAAAGGTGATATTAATCGACCTATCATCGTAGAAAACATGTAGTATTAAAAAATAATTATTTCGATGAGTTTCTGAATTTCCCAATATTCTGCGAATTTTTCTTGGACTTTGGACACTTAATCTTCCATCGTGAGATTAAAATCGCAGAGATCATCGCACAATCTTAACATTTATTAAATTACCAGTTTCTAATTCTTCCGAATATCTTTGCACCACGTTCGGAATTATTTAATAAATAACGTTTCCGTGGCAACAGACTTTTCAATCGACGTCAATTTTATTGCAAAGTAATTGTACCACTGTGCCATCGTTGCACTTTTCAATTTGTACACAAACTTATGGGCAGAAAATTGTACGCGCGTAATTTATGTCGATTCGTGTTCACCGCAATTAATGAACTCCGATTCCTAGAGAAATGATCGATCATCGGGAACCTAATCATCGTCTAACATCGTTGCGAACAGTTAACGCGCTTTCAGCAGCCGTCGTATCGATCACACCCCGCGCAAGTTCTCTAATGAGACTAGGAATACAACAAATCTTACTTGCGATGATTATGCCGCCTCTCTACATCAGCGTATAAGACGATTACGCATGAATTGTCCCACTTCTGCAGTGGCACGGTTATACCACACTCCGCCATGGAATTATTAATGGCATTAGACTCAGATTAAATCGCATCTGGACTGCAATTTCCATGTGTCACGGACGGTAAATGGTGACGGCTGAGAATCTGCTACAGACGTTGACGTATGAGACAAGAAAACTACCATACTCTCTTCTTGTCAACGATCATTTGCCACTCACACCCTGTCAAGGCGTCAAATTAATTCTCTCCTCTGAAACGCGCGCGAAGGCCTCCCTTTTCTCAGCTCAGAAAAAAAGTCTGGAATTCAAATCGATTGAGGCATAAAAATTACGTCGAAGATATTAAAACGTAAGTGTCCTGTAAATTGTGAACAACTGGAGAGAAGGAATCTACGTGAAGAAAATAAGTCGAAAAATTTTATTCGTTTAAGAATTCGAATCGACTTTGAAAATTTATCAACTTGGCTCGATCATTGACCGATCAGGAATAAATAACGAGCAGAAAATTATTCCACCCCAGAAATAGGTCGAAAGTGCGGAATCCAACAAAAATTTCAAAAATTGCGATTAAAGATTAAATTAAAAACTCCATCGAGTACAACGTCTAATTGACACTAGTTACGTTTCATTGAATCCAGGAACGACGGAATACAGACAAAAAAATGCGTCGATTGAAATTTCCCTGGCCAAAGTGGATAATAATGACCAAGGATTAATAATAAAAAAAGAAACTGAAACGCCGACTCGAAATTACTTGGAGGAACGGTCTGTCAACCGCTCGGAAAATCAGTTATCGTCTCGATTAACAATTTGAGTTCAGCTTCTGGCGAAACACGCGTAGCTCGGAAGCGGGCGCGTACTTCGCTCGAGACCTGGGGTGAGGGACAGTTCTCTCGAACGATTCCATTACTTATGGTGCTTTACCGGGCAAATAGAATTACATTTGAAACAGGATCCGTGGATGTGAGAGACGGTGGCGATGCTTGCGGCGCAACCAGCTTCATAATTAATGCGACAAAGCCGATAGATTTCGAGGCTGTGCCAAACAGCTTGATCGATAAGTTCGCCGGCGATTCGAGTGGACTATTGTTGGCCCCTTTGACATTACGTTGATTCACCGGCACAGGGCCATAATCGGCGGTAACCAGCTGCACCTGTGCGTCCTTTCAACCCTGTCCGACGATCGTCAAGATCCCCTGCGAAAGCATCTCCAAATTGACGCGCATTGTTACGCCGAACGAACCAGAAATAGAACCTCTTTAAGGCTGCACCACGCCGTTATCGAGCGGCGTTCCATTCGAGAGCCCTGTTGCGAGTCCACGAACGCGGATATACACGCAGGCGAACGTAATGCAACGGGGAACGTTGCGAGCGGATTTGTTAATTTCCGGCGAAACTGAGACATCCGAATTGTTTTTAACGCTGGGATTTTAACTTCAATTTTGCTTTGCTCGTTGTTTCAAATTGGGTGTTTCAAGCTGCGCGTGAAGTAGTCTCGCAAGGATAGAAAAGATTAGTCAGATTTAGATAACTTGGGGATTATCTGTTGAATTTGTTTTAATACTCTTGAGTGTTTAGTAGTCTAGAGTGTCAACATATAGATAATCTGAGATGCTTGGAATAATAATTGGTTTAGTTGTTAGAGGTTTGAAGAAGACAACATAAAAATGAATATATTGGAAGGTACAGTGTATTGAATAAATATACATATGTTAGAGAATATATAGATAATATATACGGATATAATTGAGATGCTGGAAATATTAGTTTAATTGTTAGTAGAGTCCAAAAAGTTAAACGTATCAGGAAGTAGATACATGTTTGAAGATGAACGCATTCTTAGTTCTTAATTGTACGTACTCCTCATTGAGTTTCTAAATTTTTGGTAATTTTAGTGAGTACTAGAGTTCCTCGAATTCTTATAAATATAATGTTTGAAGTTGCTTTGAGGCAGCAACATCTTCAAAGCGAACATAGAAAACTGGAAATTTCATGGATCGTTGTTTGAATGCCGTAGGACGTATTACGTCAATCGATTGATTCGGTATATTTATACGAGGAAAAGTTTATTAGTGTTTTTAAATAGAAAATGTAAATTTAAAGATCTAACTTTAATTTCCGCAAGGTAACGGTAAATTTGAACGATGGATCGATGAGTTGTAAAAACATTGCATGCTTTGATCAATCAAAAATTACATTAACGAAAATTACATTTTATAACTGGACTGCTACTAACTTTCATGTACTTATAATGTTATAATATTATATTATTATACTCGTATTATACTTGTGATATATTTAAACAAGAATACATACAACGTACAAAAGACACAGAAATATATGAAATATCAAAAATGATTATTATATACAATTATTGCAATATTTAATAGACGGAACAAATCTCTGCCTAATTGTAAATCTCACACTCTCAAATTATTCTCAAAGAAATGATATAGAAATGATATAGAAATTTACAGTCTGGTTACCAAACATCGTATAAAAGCGTGCAACGACTCTTTCGAATTTTACATTTATCACTAGACTGCAGAGTGCAATATTCTATGTAATAATTAACGAAGAAGTCAACTTTCTATCCAGGTTCCATTTTTTAAATTTTATGTATAAAAATACGAGTTCGCACAAAAATCCGCAGTCCGTTTACCGCGTTTGCGAACGATCTATACCTTTCAGTGGGTAATAAACTGGACTGTTCCAAACCACAGACGCAAATTTCCCTTCTATTGTAACGCTACACATAATAATCTGGTCGTCTGCACGTTGTTTCAATCGCGTAGCTATGTGTAACGCTTGAAATTATTCAAGATAATCTCACGGTTCTATTGGTACCGCGGCTCTATTTGACTACGGTATTATTGGCTTTGCCGTTCGATTGCAAATGTCCCATTACAATGCAGCAGCGAAAATTCGAAAATAAAAATACACCTATTACACGAAACGTGGTATTATATCTGTTGTTATTAGTTCTGGAGCGATCGAGCTTCGAATATGTACAGCGACTCGCGAAATTATGGCTTGTGCAAATGCAAATTATAAAAAATTATTAAAACAGTCATTGGAGGGCTGTATAAAATACCCAAAGTATAATAACGTCTTCTATCACAAAATAATTTTCCGCCGAGGTTCTACATCTTCAGTTACAATCTTAGTGGTATGAATTTGCACAAAAATCCGACTTTCGCCCACCTCTGTACGTGACATTTGGTAGCCAGTACATGATACCGTTTGCAATCATCGTTAGAAAGATTGAGTTTGAGGCAAGTTCTCGAGCGCTGAGAACTTCAGTTGCTGCAGCTCGACGCCCGAACCTTCGAGGTTCAATCCGGAGAAGCTCGAACCGCGACTCGAGTCCTCCAAGTTGCCAGAGACTCAAAGCTTATTTTAACGACACTGTTCGAAAGTCTCGAAGGTATTGGACATTTTGATAAGTTTTGTGAAAGCGTTAAAACTTTTCAAAGTAGCCCTTGTCTTCCTCTCGTTCGCCATTCTTTGCGGAAAAATTGCCAGCGAACGACAATGAAAATTGATTGAAAAATAATGGCGTTCTGTATGATCTCCGTTTACTTTACTCCAGATATTTGTCGAAATGTCGCGAGAAAAAAAGTTGTGCAAACTGTTTTCTACATTACTTTTTCACGTGTCATAAAACGACGCGTAAGTTGTGTGTATTAAACAATAACGATCGGGCGACTCATATACTTGATAAAGCACTCGGCAAAGTACTTATTACCGCCGAATGATCGATAAAACTTTCCCTTCGTAAACAAAGGGGAATAGCTTTTTTAATAAGAATAACACAGTTACTGCTGTGGAAGACTATGTCGGAGAACAGGCTAAGAAGCTACTTCTCGTAACAAGTATTTCCTCTTATAGAACAACCTCCGCACATATCGTTCCAGTGATAATATAGGATTCCTTCGTCGTCGAAGCTAAAGATAAAATAATTTCTAATAAGTAGGTATTTTTATACTTTCTATCTACGTAACAATATTGCAAATAATTGAATCGTGCAAGCCGAAAATATAAAAATATCGTTTCAAAAGGCTGCAATAAAAAAAAAAAAAACAATGAAAGGAAAATTTAAATGCGCGAAGATATGTGTACATTGTAACGAAGAGCTGCGCAAGATGAGTATCAAATTCCTGCTCGTACTGCGTCGCAAATATAACGCGACAAATTTTTATTAATTAATTTTAATATCTTTGATAATTAATTTTTTCTTTTGCTTTTCGAAAGATCTTAAAAAGTTGTCACATTTTATTCATCAATTGGTGAAAAATGCTCCGTTTTCTCGTTGACCGTCGCAAAACGAAGAATGCGGTTCAAATTTGACCAAGGTGAAAGAACGTGCTTCGCGTCTTTCGCCTAAACGCGCCGTCATCTTCCTTTTCCCTGCGCTGTTTAAATTTTCGCGCCACGATTCTCGCGTCGCGACAAACAAACGAACGCGCTCCCTTTCTCGTTTATTCCCTGCTCGAACAACGTTAACATCACCCACGTGACAACCCAACAATCCCTCCCGAAAACTTTTTGCCGCGCGTGATACGCATTTGCATAACGTCAACCGGACGTAACTGCGCGCGAACTGTATTTATAAATAAATCAACGTATATCAACCCCCAAAGGCTCGGGGGGCAAGTTCCTTTTGTAAAACGTTGCGGCGCGAGCGAATGCAAATGCAGAGACGCAGGGTTCGTTTGCATTCACGTGGAAGTTCAGCACGCAAATACACCAAATATACGACGACAGAGAGAGAGAGAGAGAGAGGGAGGAGGGACGGGAACACAATAATTATCCGGTGATGCATAGTTCTCTGGGAGCGCATAATTTCGAACTCGGAAGCCGGGTTGCGGAGATCGCGACCCACCATTATGTCCCGTCAAGTCTGTATCGGAGGAACTCGTGGCATTATGCGTTCAATTGCGACCGTCTGTTATCTATCGGGAGCACCGTGCGTGCTTTTTCCAATCCGATTGGCAAAGTTATGGTTGCGTCGTTGAAAGAATGAGACACCGAGTTGCGCCGAGGTTTCCATTCGCGGCGAGATGATATTCCCTCCCGTGGAAGATTTATTAATTTCTCGTGCGCATTGTGGACGTCGGTTCTCTTCTCAAGGGAGTTCAAACGAGTTGAATTTGAATTTGTGTCTCACGTTGATGGAAGACTCTGTCTTTCGGCGTTTATTCGATCGATGGATAGATGGATTTTTTTCTTGTAAAAAAAATGAAACGATATCGATTCACGTTTGTGGTGAAATTTCTCGATGCAACGCGTTTCAGTATATTACGTGTGAGGATCGATGTGTTTCGATGAATTTCAATGTATTTTATTTATAAATACAGCAATACCTCTGGTAATACCCTCGCAGAAAATTTATTAATTTTCCATATATGCATGACGGATATTGATTCTTTTCGGCTACCGAGTTCAAAGGAATCTTTACATTTTACGTTGATATAAATCTATCATCTAACGTCTGTTTCATCAATGAATATATCAGTGATTGTAAGGCGTATTTTAATTAGAAAATTGCTAATGAGAAAACGAGCTAGACTTTAACTCGTAATGTCATAGAAAGAGTAGCGTAGTAACAGTCCGTAAGAGGTTTCTTTAATTTTCTCTATGCATTATGGATGCTGGATCTCTTTGGCTAGAGAGTTCAAAGGGCACGACGATAGATTAATTATAAATGATTAAAAAATATTTCCCATCGATTTGACGTTTCTTCGTAGCAGCAATCACATATTATAGTAAAAAATAATATCCATCGTTAAGAAACACGAATTTTTCTCGTTAATGGAATTAAAGTGTTAAAAGTGGTTTTTTTTTTCTTAAAAAGTCGTCAACATATTTGTTTTTGTCAATTGATGAAAAATGTTCTGTTAACCATCGCAAAACAAAGAATGCAGTTTAACGAATAAAATTATTAAGAAGAAGCTAAATATAAATCGTTTAAACATCGAAAGATGAAAGGATTTAAGCACAGAACGATCGCTCTGATTGTCACCTTTTGGCGACTATGAGAGAGAAGAAATAAGTTAATGATCGTTCTCGCGTCAAAAATACCACTTGCTTTCTCTATTGGGAAAAAAGTAAAAACGTCAAAGCTTCGGCGGATGTACAGCTACAGTAAATATCCGCCGGGCTGTTCGGATATTTACTGTAGTATGTTCAAAGAGACGAGACAGCTGACGAGAGAGAGAGAGAGAGAGAGAGAGAGAGAGAGAGAATAAAAAAAGGAAACAAGCAAAACCTCTTTTGTGCTTGGCTGTAGTGGTTATGCGATAACACTGCATCACATCCAAAGAGCTTTAAAATTCTAAAAAGCTAAACGTCGCATCGCGGCAGCTTGCGAATATTTGAAGCTAGATAAATGATCTTCCACGCAAGAACGTCTGCGAAAGAAGTTGAAATTAAAACCACCGATTTTGTTTTTGAAACGAGGAGTAAAAAGTAGCAGTTTGTAAAATGTAAACGAACCTGAACGAGTGTCCACGTTAGAAAAATGTAACAATATTAATTCTTACATATTTGCCTGTATTGAATATTCGAAAATATGTAAAAACGATAGATTTTAGGTGCAAGTGATTTTTCGTGAAATATGAAGAAAAGCTCATGTTCTTTGTTACATTATACGTACTTGATGGTACGATGGATTAATATTAAAAGGAATAAGATTATATTCTATGGACAAAACCATTGATATCAAAAATTTCAAGTAAATTTCATGTTAATCAACAACTTGAAGCGAAGGAGATGAAAAGAAGATTCTCTTTTATCTTTTTTCTGTGTCTTACGTCTGATTCAACTGATCACAAATATAAATCTTCCATGAAACATTTGACAGAGAGTAGGTATAAGACGGTTTAAAAAGCCGCTAAAAGTCGTTCCAACAAATTCTCTTTCCAAGTATAATAGCATGTAAATCACCGAGTACTTCCCGCGAACGTATGCAAATCAGTTTATAGGCGCGTATGCATTTTTAATTTTCGTTCGAAATAAGCTGACTGTGGTCGTGGAAAGAGAAAAGAGGGAGCAAAACTAAAATTCAGTTATCTCAGACGAGAATATGGGAACGCAAATAATAAAATGTGAGGCAAAAAATATGAAACGCTGAAAGCAAATGGAGTAAGTGAATGATCCTACTGGAATATTCAAATATCGTGGTATTCTGCTGAATAAATTCTCACTCCCATTAAACGTAACAGAGGATCTGGATAAAAATACAAAAATAATGCAATTCGTAAATACCATCCTTTTCTCGGGTGTGAGTGGAGCTATAACGAAAGTACGTTCGTATTAATCCACAGTAATCGTACCGATAGATTCATTTCCGGATCTCTTTGTAACGTTTCAAATGTGAAATTCCATTGATCCTCGGTGAGTGGGTCAAATATATTCTTCTTCCACTGGATACTTTAGCTTTCCAAATTATTAATAAACATCTGCCTTGATGTTTCACTATTGACGCCACATAAGAAAATATCAAACGACTCATTTGTAACAGCTACTGGTCTCCAAATTCTAAATTAAGAGAAGAGCACAAACAGCTACAATCAATTGACAATCTTTTTTCCTTCTAAGTAAACCAAATTCTGGTTACACAAGGCCAAAAGTATTATTATTATATTTTACCAACATGCAGTTACTGCAACAACTGCACAATTATATTCCTCAATGTTTCACAATTGATGCCATATAAAAAAATATCAAACGACTCATTTGTAACAGCTACTGGTCTCCAAATTCTAAATTAAGAGAAGAGCACAAACAGCTACAATCAATTGACAATCTTTTTTCCTTCTAAGTAAACCAAATTCTGGTTACACAAGGCCAAAAGTGTTATTATTATATTTTACCAACATGCAGTTACTGCAACAACTGCATAATTATATTCCTCAATGTTTTACTATTGATGCCACATAAGAAAATATCAAACGACTCATTTGTAACAGCTACTGGTCTCCAAATTCTAAATTAAGAGAAGACCACAAATAGCTACAATTAATTAACAACTTTTCTTCCTTCTAAGTAAACCAAATTCTGGTTACACAAGGCCAAAAGTGTTATTATTATATTTTACCAACATGCAGTTACTGCAACAACTGCACAATTATATTCCTCAATGTTTTACTATTGATGCCACATAAGAAAATATCAAACGACTCACTTGTAACAGCTACTGGTCTCCAAATTCTAAATTAAGAGAAGAGCACAAACAGCTACAATCAATTGACAATCTTTTTTCCTTCTAAGTAAACCAAATTCTGGTTACACAAGGCCAAAAGTGTTATTATTATATTTTACCAACATGCAGTTACTGCAACAACTGCATAATTATATTCCTCAATGTTTTACTATTGATGCCACATAAGAAAATATCAAACGACTCATTTGTAACAGCTACTGGTCTCCAAATTCTAAATTAAGAGAAGACCACAAATAGCTACAATTAATTAACAACTTTTCTTCCTTCTAAGTAAACCAAATTCTGGTTACACAAGGTCAAAAGTGTTATTATTATATTTTATCAACATGCAGTTACTGCAACAACTGCACAATTATATTCCTTCTATGCTCGAACAAGCCCCTTAACCAGCCACCCGAGAGTTGATCAAAGAACAAAGATTCTTCCTCGCCGACTGTCGTCTCGAAGCTGTCACAGTGAACCTCTCAGGCTCGTTTGCAGCGGACACCGGAAGTTAATCCATTTTAATTTTCTCGGAAGCCTGGGGGTTCGGGATTCCAACGGATCCAACAGAAACATAGTTCCGTAGGCCGTAGGTCTACGAGGGCGGCCGAGTTATTAGCTTGGAAGAGTTAACTTCCATCTAATTGGTAATCAAAGGGTCGTACGAAGGAAGACAGCCCTGGAACAAAGTTTCAGGCCGGCCCACCGGCGATTCCCCAGCCGATGGAAAATTATCAAGCCCTAACCGACATTGTTCTCGCGATGGGTGCGTGCCTGCACCAAGCCCAATAATAATTAACCCCAACTTCGTGGGAAATTGCCGTCTGTAACGTTGCTTTTGACTTTCCGCGAGTTGCGCCCGCCAGATTGAACTTTGACTCGGGCCTTTCCGAATAGAATGCTCGATTCTGCTACGATAAAGTCTTTTCTACGCGTGCTCTCCAAATTCGGAGAGTGACCAAGTTGCAACAAATCTTGTTAGTCACGGAGATATATATGAACTAAACATCAATTATATTATAAAGCATTCAATCATTTTTCTAGATACTCATCACACTAAATCAGAAGAATGGAAATTTTAGGCAGCGAAATATGATGATCAAACGAATCAACGAATAAGTCGTTGAGTCAATACGGAATGTACAGAGTATTATCCTCTACGCACCACCATTTTATGCAGTAAGAGCCTTAGAGAGTTTTACATAATTAAAACTCATCAATACTATATCAGTCAGCATATTGATGAATTTATAAATTAATGAAATATTAATAACTAATTTTAATTACTGCTCTCGGAGGCTCCTATTACGTAAAATGATATATAACCGGAAACAATATTGCGTTTTAACAATATTCTATGTTATTCATTCGATATTTGCATATGTAATATTTGAAGGAAATATACACTAAATTATGAAGAGGGAACATCAAAATTTTTTAAATTATAAATAATTTTACAGCAACTTAGAAGAAATATGTCTTTTCTCACTAACAACATGATCGTCCTTGCATCCAACAGTAATAGTAAATTAATAACAGTATAATAATAAATGAATTTTTTCAAAATTTTGTGGCTACGTCTAAATAAGAAAGACGACGTCCGACTGACCTACGTAATCGATACGAATGGAATGGTTGTAACAAGAAAGAATGCTTCTCGCGAGAGAGAGGCCTCACCTCTTCGACGTGAACGATCGTACGATTAATTAAACAGAACTAATTGCAAGTTGTACTTTACTTACGCGAACAGCCTGAAAGATCTATGGGATCACTCAACTCTTGTACAAAGTTCTCGAGCATTTCGGAATTTGCGAGATTTTAAGTAACGGGTCTTTCCCAAAATCTGAAAGCTCGAAACCATCAAAGAGCCTTCAAACTTTAAATCTAGCTTCCACACTTCCCACGATACTCAACGCAACAAGATCATCATTCTTTTCTGCTTTGCCTACTATGCGGTAGGCTGCATTTTCTAGTCAGGAAGTTTCGAGGAATAATGTAAAATAAAGTGTAAACCTTTATCCAGCCAACTTTGCTCGATTATTTTGAGAGTATGTGACACAGTATAAAATAATATAACAGAACGTAAATACAGAATTTACATCATGTAGCAACATTACATGGAATAATATGCAATTTTCTGCCTAATTAAGTGGTTCCACTATTTCAATTACAATCTCAAAAATATGAATTTTAAAAGTCCGCAGTGTAGTTATAAGCTATAACGCAGCTTGTATAAGTTGGATGATATTTAGTATCTAGAAATCAAATTCAGAGCGAGTAAAATGAAAATGTTGAGAGTGTGCTTGTTATATCAAAGCGTGTATTCCGCTTAATTAAACTATTATTGAAACTGTTTGGTAGTACAACAAGCGACGTGTCGAAAATTCCATTATTCTAATAAATAGTCGCACTGAACTGTCTATGAGGTTTAATTGTAAAATTGTTATAAAAATTATTTCTATATACACATTAGAAACGATAATAGTAAAAAAATACACGAATTAAAAAGATTCTTTCTTCCCGTGTTCTATTCCTTTCTTCTCTTTCTCGTGAATCTATTCCTGGTACACATGCATGCATGTTATATCGATCCACATATCCTCCGGCCATATTTTCAATCCCAAAATGAACTGTGCCATAAATCTCTCTCGCTCATAACCATTCATAACCATTTCGAAAACTCATGCATCAGCCCATCTAACGAAACTCGAGTCTCGCCGTATCCATAATTTCACGGTTATACCACGCAAATTATCCTCTGAAAACCGGTGACGAGCAAAAAGTGGAAAAGAAGAAAGCGAATGGAGGGAATGCGAAGGAAGACAAACGGGGCACGGTATCTCCTAATTAAGCCGAGCGATTTCGATCGCCAGCTTAACCTCTCGTCCTCTTTATACCATTTGACGTCACTCTGTCAAACTTCCTCGCGGTTGACGAAAGATCTACGCAATTCTCTCTCTATCTCCCTGCACGAGCAAAGTCATTGATCAAAGCGTATATATGTACTTACGATTCCAAGTCAAAGTTCGATGTATCTAAGTTTCGTTTCACGAGTGTTCCGAGAATAAAAATGTTTAAAAAACCTAGAATTCACGAGTGGTTCGACGTTTGTGAGATTTGACACTTTCGCATCTCGAATCTTGGAAATTGGGATTCCACAGAGTATGACTCTTCTCTTCTGTCTTTTATCGAAGGTGAAAGTGATGGCAAGCTCGTATTATTTAACAATTCAATTAAATTTGAAATTTGTCAGTGATAGTTCATTAGAATGATGTTCGTATTTAAAGAGACGTGCTTCGTCGAGTCAACCCTGCCACACTAAAGATCGTCCACTTGTAAGATTCAATGTGATAATTATCCTTCGATATTGTCACTTTGTTAATTGCCTTAAGATAAGTTGCGACAGAAGATCACAAAAATTTCGAACATTTCATTACGAACTGCCCAAAAGAGATTGTAAAACCAAAAGTGGAAATCACGAACCGTACGAAACTAACTCCTTTCGCTCAGAATCTGCCTGTTGTCAGAAGCACCGTTGAGAATATTTATGGAGGATTCGAAATTCAGCGATTAAGATTAAAGGTACAGATCTACTCGCCATTCCATTGCTAAGCACAAACGGCACGAAAAAGCCTTCACACGCGAACGTAACCAACCAACGTCTACAAACACAAGCGGAAAGAAAGGGCAAAGACAGAGAGAGAGAGAGAGAGAAGGATGGTTTAATAGGAGGTCGAGGTAGAAAGGAAGGTGGCTCCGAGGGTCGAATGCAAATACGTTCGCGCGTAATTGCAATCTACATGTTTATAAACCTCTTTTGCATGTGATGCGGCTCCTTTTCATCGTCTGCCTGGCCGTTTCAAGACCCGCTCCGAGCCCTTGTTAGGCCGGGTCTCGCGCCAGATCCACTCGGGCTCGTTATAATCAAGCCTAAATTTAGCCGATGCGGCGATAATTGAGCGCGTAATCGCCAACAACGATCGCCGAGCGAAAGGAATCCCGTCATTTTTCTCGAATTCATCGTCGCTCGAATTCATCATGGGGATGATTTTTGTTCGCGTGGCACGATCCAGTCGTAGATGGATGGTTCTGCCTTTGAAGAGGGTTGCAACGGCTATCTTGAATTGAACTGTGGTTGAACGCCGGGGAAGTATCGTGAATGGGGGAGATTTGAAAAGGTCGTGGTATTCGCAGTGATGCTGAAAGGGACAAATTGAAGTGAGCGCGATACGGAAAAGTGAAAGAGCAAAATTGAGAATAATTTTGGTTTAAGTTGATAATGATTAACAGGCAGGGATTAATGGAGAATGTATTTATAGGGAGTTTAAAAATGGATTGTGTTGGGCACAGAAAATTCTGTATAATGCTCGTTAGTTGCTGAAATAAATTTCTGCACAAATTTTCCTAATCGAATTAATCTCGCGCAATTTTTTGCATTTTTACGAACACCTTTCTGTGAAGAGAATTTTCACGCGTGCATTCATTGCAGTTCTGTGTCCTTAAATATCCTATAAATGCGCAGAAATCCGCAATTTAACAATAATATTATGCGATGGAATTAAAATTGTTAACGATCTTGCACTCGTCGAATAAATTACATTAAAATTCCAATGCTTTTTTGAAATACCTGGCATGATTTCGTAAATTTAAATTTTGGTTTCCCCTGTATTAAAGGTGATATACTTATTTAGGTGTTTTTTCTCCTCGACGAAAATTTACTCATTTGGAAAATGCGTTTAAAAGACGGGCTCCAGAAAGAGAATTTTTTGTCAACAAAAATTTGACACACTTTAGCGGCGAAAGAGATGCTTGCCATACCGTGAAATCTGTTTGCTACAACTATATGTGATTTTCGTGAAATTTGAAACGAAAATAAAAGGGACAGAAAAATTCATCAGTAGTACGACAAACGATATTTCTGACATTGAATTTCACTGGAATTTATTCTTTCTAACTTTCTACAAAACGTTTTTCTACAAAAACAAGTGAACAAAACGATGAATTGAAAATGTTGCTCTTATTCAACAAACGTATTTTCATTTTGCAAACAAATTATAATCGAAAAATACGAATTGTGTGTGCGCGTATGTGTGTCTCTTTCTCTTCCACTTGTCCCTTTAACGAAGTGCAATGCAAACTCGCCGAAACGAATTAATTCGCGGTTGTTAACGAGTAGTAATTAACAAATGCAACGTACTGTATCATGAACACACGTTCTACCCTCGTCTGCAATCGTGAATTTGCACACCGAAGTTGGATCTTCCTATTTCATACGAAATATGTATCTCATTTAACTTTACCCTGTGAGACCTTTCTATATCTGCATTTTAATCTTTTAACACAAGGTGTATTAATAAAATCACACGTCTCTGTGAAAAAAGAATTACAGTTCCTTCGAGTTCTAAAATTAACTTTTTTTTAGAAGAACTCGTTGAAACGTTCGATTTTATTAGAAAGCTAAACGTGGATATCTCGATAATTGACAAAGAGATTAAACATGTAACTCGAGATATATATTTTAACGAGCATCACGACATTCCATTTTGATATAATTTTTCAAACGAAGCGTTTGCTCTTTAGAAAACAGCACTAGATACAAAGTTTCGCGTAATCTCGGTAGATACGGTAAACTACAAATGCAAACACATGCCCGTGCGATGAAACCTTTGGCGTATGGTCGTTAACAAGCACTAACTAACAAGACACGTATTCTAAACAAGCATGCATCTCT
>KQ435794.1:9988854-10003883 GCA_001276565.1 Melipona quadrifasciata | reverse complement strand
TTTCAGGCAAAGGACGCGATGAACGAGATCCAGGGTATCGATCTCACGGATCCTGATCTGCACAAGGCGGCAACGAAGATCCAGGCGAGCTTCCGAGGTCACAAGGTCCGCCAGGAAGTATTATCGAATCCTGCGCCAAACGACGAGCCGAAGAAATAAGAAGGATGAGAGCGGAGTGCTTTTTCGAGATCGAGTCATCGACAGTATGCCCGACATGAAACCAAAAAAGGAAACGAAAAAAATAGAGACAAAAAACAAACAAGCAGACAAACCACGCAAACACGAGAGAAAAAAAAGAACAAATCGAACGATCAGAAAAACAATATAAGCAGCAAATCGGGCTTCCTCCTTGCTTTTCCGTTTGTCGTCGAGTCCGCTTCGTCCGATCGCGTGCGAATCCCCTTTCGCTAATCCCTGGGAAATTTCATGGTACTTTTTATCTCGAAAACCGCGCGCAAACGCCGAATCGTAGGTTTGCCGCTGCGATTTGTTTGAAACCGAGCTTACAAGTTTCTCGTAAACCTTCGGACACACAGATAACCCTCATCGAACAATTTCCCATCCGAGTATTCGTACTTACGTATCTTTCGTCCTTTCGGAAAATGTAGCATTACAAAAAGAGGGAAAAAAAACGAAAAAAAAAAAAAAAAAAAAAAAAAAAAACGTGGACAAAATTTCGAATTTGCATCTTGAAGGTCTATATTGTAAGATTAAATCACGCCTATTTCGAGCTGGTATACTTATCGTTCATTAATACATTCTGAAATGTACGGAATCTCGATTAATCGCTATCCTAACATAGTTACTCGCAAATTGTCATTTCGTCGAGCACAGCCCTGATGTTGAAAACGAGCGAACAGAATTGGAAAATCGAACAGAAGTCGACAAAAAGCACCAGGTTGCTTATTACAACACTCGACGCGGCACGCGTAATAAGACGATGGAATTGAATCGCAGCGAACGAAATACGAAATACGACCGCTGGAAGGAGGCTGTTTCACTTAGGTTAGGGAAACGAACCGGAAAGAACTAGGCGAAACTAAAGAAAAAAACACGCCGGGGAATTAATTGGCCGAAGAGTCGAGCGTAGCGGCGTGCTTTTCACAAATTCGAAAAAAGGACGCTGCTGAGTGAGCGCGTTTCCTCGAACGGATCCAATTACGCGGATTGATTTAATCGTTCGACCGCGTATCCGGCACGGGGATACTCGTTGGAACTCGTGCGTTCAAGATGAACACCAGGCGAACTTCCGACAAATTCGTCGGTCCGTTGTTAACGCGAAATTGATTGGCAGGTCGACGAAGCTCAGGGAGGATCACTTGCGATCGGTACATCGAGGCCGATTCAAAATTTTCAATAGCGGATCGCGCGCTACAATTTTGACCGTCTACGAGACGACAACTCGGCCAACTATCGTATCGAGGATCCCCCGTTTGTGAGATTCGCGAATGAAAAACAGTGAAAAATTGCAAACGTCGAATAACCGAAATGTCAAACGGCCGCACGCTCGTGAACTACGTGAGATCGCGAGTCTGTGGAATCGTGTCGTTGCTTGCAACAGAGCCGAGCGAATCGATTCGAGGAGAAGATACGTAGCAGTTGCGACCTTTGACGATCGATCGAAAGTCGATCGTCTCTTTTTCCCCACTCTTTCGGAGTGTGCACACTTGCGACGTCGCTTCCATCGATAAATTTCATTCCGTACTGAACAGCAAGTCGATTGAATTCGTCGATCTTATTGTAAAGCCTTAACGCAAGTCCAACCAGGTATAAGGAAGAATAAATGTACGCGACACGCACACGACTGCGAAAACAATAGACGATTATTGGTCGAAAAGCAAATTATTCGCTGGTAAGAAGGCGCATGCCTGAGCAAACAACATGCTGTTTAATCGATAAACGTGTCGTCGAAATTATATCGTTCTAACTTTAAGGACAACCATCCCGCCACACACTTGTATCGTGGATTATTTTTCAAAGATGCAAACACTTTTACGTGTTGGATGTCGTGCAGAGGCACACGGACACACGTACGCACGGGCAGATGCTTTTACAGCCCCGTAGACGCAATGATTCGACGGCACGGGGGTTACAACGCCTCCGGTCGAACTGCCATGTAACGGGTGCGCGTTTCGTGTCGGACTATTCTCGTCCAGTCCGTTGTTTTCAATTATTTCCGGATTCGTTTCAATTCGAGCCAATCGGGGAGGAGGGTATACGTTGTTTTTAGCAGGCCTAAAAACGTTACGATCCTTTTTTTACGATCGCCACGAGCACTCGTACCAACTTTCTTCCGCTGTATTCCGGCCCCTTGCTCTCGAAGATCTCCTACGCTTTGCATTCTCAACGTACTCGACACGAACTCGTTGTTATTGAAGAAAGACATACGTGGTAAACTCGAAACTAAGAAATACGTGGTAATTTGTTCGACGAAGAATATCTTGACGATGACGCATGTAATGCAATTGAGATCGTTCAAAATGATTAAGAGATTCGTCGGTGTGGTTTTTTCTTTTCAACGCTGATAAGAACATTATAAATACGCTGTATGTTTTTCCTGTGTTTGACGTTAATCTTTTGGTTTGTGCTCGTCAATTCGTTAGGAGTTATCGTTGGCTGATTATTGGCTGGCTAAAAATAACAAGCGCATAGCGCGAACATGCTGTTAATAATTTTTTTGTGCAAAGTACAAAATATTATTAGCTATTACTGTTATTATTAATCTAACCAGCTACGTTCTCTTTGTTTCGCGTGATTGTCCAAGGGTGTAGAAGAAAAATCTTTCGCAGAATTATCGACCGGTTTCATTATGCATATACTCGTGTTCCTGGAGTTATTGCATAATTTATGACGCGCTGAGTCGACCGTGATAACATTAAATGTGCAGCAAGGGCTGTTATCGTTTTATCAGTCTCATTAACGACCTAATTGTTGACTTTGCTTGTCGTTTATTTCTCTTGTAAATATTTTCGATACGCGTCCATCGATTCTTGCCACGCATCGTCACGTATCGTAACATTTCTATATTACGTGAAATACGATTGTATTTTCGAAAGAGTAACTCAGCTACGTGTACATGCACAATTAATATTACTAATACTTGGAAACAAATGTTACACAAATTTTTGCACTTGTTTCTGATAATCGTGAAAATTTATGAAAAAAATTACTATATATAATAGAGGGGGCAAATTTTGAATTTGTGGAGATAAAGAAGAAAGGGAAAGAAAAAAAGTATTAAATACGAAAACTTAATATTCCTCAAAGAGCTCGGACTCTGTACAGTATTCTCGTACTAAAACACACACTGCGAAGAAAATTTGTATACTAGGCAGTGTATTGTGCATATGCCGCATTTATTTACGTTGAAGAGACGAACCTCTAATGTTTCTGTTTCGGTAGACATTATCCCAACTCCGGTTAATACAAAATCGATGCCGAATCATTCGTTGATCTATTAATAACCTTGATATCAAAGAAATCGTGCACTTGTCGTTGTGCGTGAGAAAAGTATTTTTCAACTTCTACTTCATATCTATATATACATATACATTATTTTCACTCAACTGTTAATCTGATAATCGACGGGAAGGATTGCAAAGCTTAAATCATACTTTCCGGACTTTCTTGCGTGTAATTCAACGTTTTCAAATGTTCGAGCTTATCTATCGATTTCGATTCTCTTGCATTGTCACGTTACCTCATAGGATATCACTGATCGCTTGTAGAAAGCTGACGAAAATAATTGCTATCGTTGAAAATGTCTATGAAATGTCGGCATATGGTAAACCAATCGAACATCCAACAACAAAAACGTGATCCACAAAGTTTAGTTCTGTTCGCGAATAACCAAAGAAGAAATTTGACGATATTGAAAGCCGATTCACACTGCGACCTGTCGAATCTCGGCAACGACACGCTAGAAATCTATATAGAGAAGGATCTAATATATTGAATCTATTTATAATATTATATTCCTGTTATAATAATATTTGTATGCTACACCATCTAAGAGGCTCCTGTATGAATATTATTATAATCCACATTGACATTCTATACATATATTAATATTATTAATATATTGTATTTATATTATATATTATATGTGTATAATATTAATATTGTCAAATACATAAAAATATATATATATACACGGTGTCCTTCAATGACACGATACGACAGCTGCACTTTTACCATTGCCGCCTAGTGGGGATCGGCTTTATACTTTCGCAAAGGAATTACCATTCGTTTGCAAAGGAGTTCATTTTTTGATATTTCACGCCAAAGAAATAATCACTATAAATATCTTTTTTAAATCGTGAATGAATAGTGCAAAATTGAAATTGGGCATTCCATAGCGTTGTATATTCAAGCATAAAAATTATATATTTCCAAGACGGTGTTTCTCTTGGAGGTACCTAAATACACGGACAAACGACAGATGATTTTATTTGCTCCAAGCAAAATTGTTGTGTAAAAGGGTTCGTATTATCAAAGAGTAATTAAAAATATTTAAATATTTCGAAGCTTCTGTAGTTGCAAAGATGTCTCTCGCTGCGAAATGGTGAGCGATTATGAGATCGAGAATTAACGAAGAAGGTTGTTGTAATAATAGGCATTTTCTTCGGTATGTAACGTTACCACACAGATATAGATTAGTAACGCACAAAATGTTGCGATAAATTGTATTCTAAGGATGTAACAAACAATTGTAACGTTTAAACGAGCAGCATCATATATGTACTCTGTTTGTTTAAAATAAATACCCATTAAGTGTACAAACAACAATTCCGACCTATACTGTGAAGAATTAATAGAAATACACCTTTAATTAAATTAATCGTTCTGGACTAGTGATTTTTTTCTGTTTTCAAATTATTCGTACTGATAATTTACATGCGGAATAATTTATATGCAGACTCAAATGTACAAAATGAATCTTTTTTTTTAAATTTCAAATTAGACGAAGTTGATCATCGTAGTAGTATATATTTCTTAAATTATTTTCAGAACACTGTGCCAGATGTCACTCTAGTCTCTATGAAATTTGAACTGCTTCACGTTCCTGGTTCAGACAAGTTATTTTGCCGACATTATTAATATTATAGAATGAATACTCGAAGTTTTTTATTTTATTATGACTAAAGTATTCCTTAAATAATTAAAGAAACTTCAATAAAACATAATCATCAATGGGTAAGAGATATTATTGCGAGTACTGTGACAGATCCTTCAAGGATGATCCAGACGCCAGAAAAAAACATCTTTCAAGTTTACAACATGTGAAAATTCGTGCAAATCATTATAATATGTTCAAAGGTGATTGTTCAATAATAATTATGCCAATAGAATATTTAAAATACTTATGAAATTGGATACGTATCAATCATAACCTCAAAATCGTTGACCTGACCTAACCCACTGTTGTAAAAATTTTCATCTATTTTTGTTTCTAGATCCGGAAGTTATATTGAAGGAAGAAAGTTCAAAGATACCATGTAAATGGTATTTAAGCTGTGGTAGTTGCGCATTTGGTATTGGTTGCAGATATTCTCATTACACTCTGCCAATGATATGGGAACTTCAACGTCTTGGTAATGTTCACAATAAGACAAATGTGAAATAAAATCCTGCATCACATTCTTTATACAACTTTCATTTACAGTTGCAATGAAACACCAATCGAAATTAAACGTGACACTTGAGAATAGTTGGCCGAATCCTGATGATACAATCAAAGAATATTTTGAGAATACTGCGAGTACAAGCAATACGGATGATTTTATTTATCCTACTTGGCACAGACCATTGGAATTACAGAATTATTCCATGTTGCCACCATCGTTATGGCCCATCACACCAGAAAGCCTAGCAAATACTACAACTTTTAAGGAATGGAGTTAGTTAGAGATATAAGGAGTATGGGATTCTTCCTCGAATCAAATTGAATTGAAATCTGATCGCAGTTTTAACTCGATATGTGTAAATAATTTAAAATGTAACCACTGACGAAAAATTTGACGTTTTGTTAATAAATTGACATAGATACGAAATACTGGAAATGTTTTACATTTGTATAATTACATGTATATGCGTAATTTTTTAATCCGAAGATAATCCGAAATAGCATCTTGATAAATGCAAAAGTCGAGCAAGTACGTAATAATTTTTCGATATTTCTCGGTTAAACAGATACACCATCTTACGAGGCAACCATGAATCAGACTCGGTGTTGCTCGATGTTCGCCGGTAACCTTCGTAACTACCATCTGTCCTCCATCATCCCCTCCACCAATCACCGAGCAGAAAGGCGAGCACACAATGAACCCTGGCACACCGTCACACAGTAGCGAAGCACCCGTTGCCACGATAGTTTGGCGTTTGAGCATCGTGTTCGGCGCGCGGTCGTGTTGTTTCAATTTCAAAAAAATTCAGTGTACGTTCGTAGCCGAGGATCGTGTTACGATTATGAGATTAACTCGATCACGTGACTCGTGTGAATTTACGCTGGTGTGCCAATCAGAAAGTGTTTGAAACTTCCCAGTGCATCGGCACGGCGGGACGCCGGCCCCCCTCGATCGGCCGACTGGATTTTCGATCGCCGCTTCGGATCATCTCGATCGCACCGGTGAGTCCTTACCGATATCTTTCTTTTTCACGTGTTGAATCTTTAGCCGAATCGCGCGATTATTATCTTGTCAAAGATGCGATAGAATTAAATTTAAACAGGACACGTGATCTGGTTGAGAGCGAAAACACTCGCAGCTATAGAAAACCGTAGGTAGAGATAGAGAGGAAAGTGCTCTCAAGTATACGGGAAATATCACACGGCAATAATTCTTCGACATCGATGACGTTTAACAGAAGAAGCTCAGATTTGCAAATGCGTAAAACTCGTAAATCGTAAATCGGTTTTGAACAACATACGACTCTGATTTGACAAAGTGTCATTTAAAAACTGACGTGTGAATCTTTCTATAATCGCTTTCCCTAGTTACCGGATTTAAATACACTATTTGCCTTCGATACTATTGCTTCTAACAACATAATATCATTTTATTCGTTTTTCTCCTTCTCTTTCTATAGCGTGGCTCTCTATAAGCTTTAAATCGTATAATCGTTCCGCTTCGCATAAAAGGGGGATTTTGAATTAATGCTCCCAACACGAATCACGTGAATTTACGCATGCGATATTACGTTCTACATTGTGCATTGATATAAAACAAAATTACTTAACCAACAAATTATTTTTCTAATTAGTTATAACTTTAGATTAATTGTAAATTACTTTATTATTAATTATGTTGTTATCAAAGTGTCATCATTATAGTAATTGGTTATACATTTTCTCGTTTAAATGATTCGTAGCTTCAATACCGGCGCGTTATTATAGCAAACGAAATCGGTTCATACTTAAGTATGATGATATCCTTTGATAATGTATGTAACGTACTGATTGTGAATATCAAATTCATTTTACCCGAACGTTATTCCCGTTAATGCAGTCGTAAAATGACTCTTAAAATTCCTACGCCGTGTTATTACACGCGAATTTCACTTCTCGTAAACACGAACCGGCGAATGCATATGTTCCAATGAACTTACGAAATCTTAAATCGCAAATAAGAAGCAAACTGCAACGCGCAGTGATAACAATCTGTATAATATTTAATAATGTTAAACACACGTTGAAATGTTTTTTCGCAAAATGTTTGTCGAACAACGATACCCACGACGATAAATAAGTCTAGCGGAGAAAGTGATTGGAAGATAGAGGCACGGATTCACTGATGTTACATCACTGATATCGTTTCCGCCATAACGACGACCGAGTCCGGTTGTTGTAAAAAGATTAAATGTAGCGTGACGACCGGATGGCAACGACCTGCACGCCATAGACGAGAGACCGGTGCTACTATGTGTAGTCGCGTCACGATTCTTCCCGGAGGTCGTGACCTTGTCGATATGGGGAATAATGGTGCGTTCGGCTGCACCAGAGCAAGATCGTCCTCGTGAGTCAGTGTCTACCGATCGATTTCACGCGTGCATCGACGCTCATTGTCGCGTTCCGCGCGCACCACAATGGACTTGTCTATTTTCGAGCAGCTGTCGCGACCCTCTTTCGAACAATACGGCCCCAGAGTGTGTAAGCAACGTGCATGCGCGGAACCGGTTGCTTTTCGATCGTACTTTTAGTAGAATCGCGACCTACCACTGGACATCCTACCCTACGTTTGCCATCGCAATCGATATTACTAGCTTTAGCCTCCTTTTCAACAGTACTTTCCATGACTTTATATGTGACGTCTTGTTAGTGCACTACGGGGATTCTTGAATTTAATGAGAAGTAATTGCCAGGAGTTTCTCAAATCTTTGAATCAGTACATTCGTGACGTACGTTCGGCAAAGGCAGTCTCACTCTTTTTATTTATTTTTTATCGTATATCGTATTTCATTTAAAATGTGATCTTTCAGTTGGTGTAAAGTAGATTTAACTTCAAATAAAAGTTTATTAAAACGAAATTGCTTTTTGATTGATTTACTAAAATTGGCAGAAAATAAAGCTGCCTCTTTATTTCAATGGCTCTTTTATAGTGTGTGAAAGATTTTAAAGGATGTGGGTATTTCCATTTGGAATATTGTTGAATAAAATGTTGCTAGATCGTCATTCGATTGCGGATACAAGATAAATAAAATCCAATCTAGTTATTATAAATCTACAGTTTAATATCGTACCAAAAGAAAGCAGTTCCATTATGTCAGATGAAAATTACAATAAGATTGCTGTTGAATGTTGAAAGCATGCTTCGAAGGGAGTAGAACCGTCTATCAAATAGTTTATACAAGAAAATCTTCCGCAAAGCCAATTTCTTCTATGATGTTAATTATCAAGTCAACTCCAGTTAATATCTAAGAATTGCGCAACTCTTGAACAACGATCCGATGGAAATCAACCAGATCAGACTAGACTAATTGTACCTATTAGGCTCAAAAAACGATCTTAAATCAAAACTGATTTCTCGCATGACGTCTACGCTAAAACTAATTCCCCTTCGACACGAATTGCTATATCTAATCAACGACTAATCTTCACAAGGACAATATAACGTAATACACACATAAAACCGAGTATCACAATCTGTCGATAACGCGCGATATAACGATCCATTTTCATTCTCCGGCAGCGACGAGAGGAGTTTCGAGGTTCGCAGATTTAATTCGTCGCGAAGCATTGCCTCTGCGAGCGTACACGAGCCGCTAAACACCAGCTACCCGGCAATTTAACGTCATTTATTTCTATTGCCTTTATACGGGCTTATTACGTCACGCGATTTCTCTCCGCCCTTTATCGCGTGGCTAATTGCAAGTATGTACGTACTCGGTCGCGTGTACCACGATCGTTCCGCGATTCCCCCGCAAGAAAGTCAATCGCTAGATAATTTTCCAAATTGCCAAACGATCGAAATCGATGAACACCTTCGTCGATTGTTTTGCACGCGCGTTCAACTAAACGACGCTTTATCGTTACACGATCTTAACATTAACGCCAGAACTGTCGAGGATTAACCTTTAGGAAAGCGGCCAATCCACTTTCAGAAGTGGTTGAGTAAACGCTACTAATTGATAATCACTTGATAGCTCAAGGCACGGAATTTTAAAACACAAACGTCTCTTTTTCTGTTTATAAGATTGTGGTTATTTGAAACGCAAAATTTCCTTCTACAGTAGGATTTTCGTAGCTGCTTATTTGCGCTTCAACATAAATACGAAGAAAAGTTGAAATAAATGTTAGAAATAATAATCCTACATCTAGAAAATTACTACGAAAAGTTACAAATAGAATTCTAGTGTTAATTATATATACGCTATAATTGATACCACGCATGAGCGAGTGTTATGTAAGAATACAAATCTACGTTTGATAAGCAAAAATGTTGGGTCTACGTTGTTCAATTTTCTAACGCTCGAGCGACTATTTGTGCCGCCTAATACTTATCACAACTCTAATAAACTGACCGGTTCGTAGAATTTATTTTTATTATATATTATTTATTATATATTTTTCCTTGGTAGTTCTGGCTTTTGGTATTTCCGTCAGAATTCGTAGATTAAATGTACAGTATGAAATAAGATGAAGTAAAGTACGGGAAAAGAGGTTAGAGTATCTTAAATTGTAGACGGATAGGAGATTCACTCTGGCGCAGTTTAAATTGTTCCTATTCTGTAGCTATCACGATTATGCAATGCAGAGTATAAATCGCGTATCATAGCTATACACACACACACACTTGCTTTGCATTACAATTCTGAGCTTCAGATGTTTTTGCAGAATTTGGTGACGAAGCGATCGTATTTCAAATACAGATATCTCTATCTCGTCGAATGTTACAAGGCGTATGAAATGCGAGCATTTCAAGTTCCAAATAAACAAAAATAACTGATGTAGATTTCTTGCCTAAATTTTGCAACGTGGATAACGGGATAGATAGCCTCGGTATTTTTAAATAAACGATAAATGATTAACGTGAAACGTAGGTTCTCGTTCGTAAAGAGCTGTATTTTAAATTCGCTTTAAGAAAGCGGATTTCAGACGAAGATAATTTTCAATAAACGATACAAAGCTCGCGATAGCGAATAAAAATTCAGTAATAGGTTTTTTTCAAGCTTCGCCACACAGTTTTCGCTGAAACGCGTTTGGCAAGCGTGTGGTATATTGTCAATCGTCATTTGTGCTTGCGCGTTCCAAGCACGCACGGACGCATGTGCTTACATGACAAACAGGTATGTACTTCTAAAATCAACTAGCAATAAAAAAAAAAAACACCCCAGAGAAATGCTACGTTCCGTAGAATTCTCCATATCGCGAGGATCCGTTCAAAAAGTTGACTCTTTTTTTCAAAATGTGCACCACTCGCAGCGATAAAAAGATTCTAGTTCCGCGGATCCAGCTCAGCCGAAAGAACAAAAGATAAAACGAAAGTGTGGCGAAAGAAAGGCAAAAATAGGTTGTTGGCCAGTAAAAAGTGAAATTACATTCATCCGTGCAGACGTTGGAGAAAAATTCTAACCGGTTCTCTGGCAGAAGTCGCCTGGGAAAGATACGCGCCACGCGTGTTCCGGAAGGGCTAATAGAATTCGCGCACGGCTCTTTTTCCGCGTTTAAACGGACGAGCACGGAATTTCGCAGCTTCCGTCGCAACGAGCCGACAGCTTGCAAGCGATCTTTCTCCTCGTTTGAATAATTACTCGTTGTTTATTACTTCGATGAGAATTATAGTTTTGGCATCAACGCAGAATTCTTTCACTTTCTTTTTTTTTTTTTCATAAATGTACAGTAATTTGAAAATACTGAAAAATGTCCTCAAATTGAGTCAAATTGAGTTACTTTTAGTATGAGATTGTTTGCGTAATTGAATAAATTTTAATAAAAAAAAAATGTCTGGTACACAGTTGTTAGAACCGCTTATCGTTTCAATTAATCAAATAGTCCTCATTGTAACTTATTCGAGTTGAAACGAAACGTCCGATGATTGATAGGGTCGTGAAGGATTCAATATGATTCTGCACACGTGTTTGCCTCTTTGAATTGCGTTTCGTGCAAGGGTCAATCCGTTCGGCTCAAGATCTGTCCTTTACATGCTGCTAGAAAGACGATCGTTTTTTTGTCAGCGCGGTTTTTTGATTTCTTTAATAACACCGAGACGAAGGTTTCGACGCGCGTTACACGAATTAAAGCCAATAACGTCTCGCACAAAGCGCTCGTCGTAACATCGAGTCAATCTAAATTGCATTATAAATGGTCGAATAGAATTGGCTACTTACATTCTGTGTTCGTGCATCGTGTAGCTCCAAAATATCTGCACAACATTACAGGATGATTAAAGTGCACAAATCTTGCATCAGAGATAACTAAAGTGCGGAGAATAGAAAAATCTCAAGTTTTAATTATATCCATTCCACGAAAAATTACAAATTACACTCATTTTAAACACTCTGAAAGTTCCTTTCTCTTATAATATTCAGCCACACTCATGGTGCGGATTGTAGATCAAATTTCAAGACTACGCGTGCACTACTGAAAAGAAACTGTGTGTATAATTTTATCAATATCTCAGTTAGTAACATAAAGTAAAATACAGCGAAGAATCACTAGGGCTGTTCCACGTTTTGATCGAATCTTGGGAGAACAGATTTTCGTTCCAACGATTATTGCAACGTTTATTACGGATGTTTATTGCACATGTAAAATATGATAATATATAGAAATTATTAATTCAGTCGTCACAAAACAAGTTGGGAGAATTTTTTAAATTCCAAAGGAGAGTTTGCGAACCAGCAGCCGGTCATTTAAAAAAGTCTCAACGTGGCTCTGCACATGTACTCTCTTTCATGATTTTCGTTTCGTAGTGAGGATCACAATCCGACCCACCCCCGTTTCTCTCTCTCTCTCTCTCTCTCTCTCTTGCCCTTTCTCTCGCTCTCGCTCTTTCTGCGTACGAGATCTCCTGGCTGCGGTAAAATCTGTCAATAACCGTTAGCATGCGGTTTCAGCTGTTTACCAAACAGGTTTGAACACGAGACGCACGCCCTCGTTCCTCGAGTCGAATATGCATGTAGGTACTTATGCATATTTATGCAGGAGGAGCAACAGCGCGGTCGACTCGCGTGATTTATGGATATCGGGAAAAATTTAACGAGCCACTGTTTTACGGTCCTATGATAATAGCCGCGCAAACGTAGAGTCAATAGATGCAACGTGCGGACAACGCAGACGGCCGGTAACATGCATTATTGCGCGCCATGCAATTGCAATTGCCATTGCAAAGTAGTTTGAAAAATATTTGTTTCGGGTTTTCTACACTTTTTTCCTTGTACACTGCAGTATTTTGGGGGCTTTGTGACAATGGAATATTCTACTCACCCATTTTTTTTACTTTTAAAATCGTGGTGATTTCGGTAAATTAGGGTCTCGCTGTTAGATTTTCTCGCTAACAATTAGACTGTGTAAAAGAATAGGATTATTGCTTTCTATTAGATTCGAATCCTTGACCGAGATCCTATTTTCGCAATTATATTATAAAATTCAACTAACTTTTATGATATTATAGTATAAGAGTGTTATATTATATTATAAATTAAATATTATTATTTACGTTATTTAATATAACATAACTTATATTATTAAAATTAACTTCTAACGTTAATTTACTAAAATATCACTGGACAGTTCTAAAAAGAGAGAAAACGATAAAGAAAATATTTTATTTCTTTGTAAACTTCTCAAAAAGTTATAGAGGAAGTATGCTAATAATACAAGCTGACTTTTTTTATATTTAAACTGTGGATGTAACTCGATATTACAAAACGAAAGACAGAATTTATTTATAACGCAAAGACATTTCGCGCGTCTTTTATCATCGCGATTCAAGGGAGGTTCTTTAGTGAATTAATCCTTCCGGTCGATAAAGACCGACAATATTCTTATTTCCGTTCGAGACCCAAGTGATTCCGTGAAATCTGTGTTCGTTATTCGCGGCACTACGATACAAATAATAATATAATATGAGTCTGATAGAATCTGGAATAATTTTATCGATGTTGAGAACCATTATATGATCCTGATAGTATCTAGATTAATTCTACTGATGCTGAGAACCTACTGTGCGATGGTGAAAACGTTTGAAAGTGAAATGTAGAAGACGCAAAACGAACACGCTCTGTTATTATTCCACTTTATATTTGACATTACTCCAAAAAAACAAGACGGTTGTCTATCAATGATGTTGTTTCTTCAAATATATACTCAACAGGTATATTTTACAAAATTGCCCATATTTTGAAAATAATAAGTTCGGATTATTTTTTTAAACTCTTTGCAACGTCACGTAACTCAAAAGTAACATAAATACACCATCACGAAAAAAAAAAAATGCCAAATAAATTATTCATAACGATACTGCGGATTTTTATATATTTTTATTCTATATATTTGCCAATTTTTTCTATCTTCCGTTCTGTATTGAGTGTTGCTTCAAAAACAAAATGGCCACTTTAAATTGCTCCCACTCTACCCACGATCGTAAGAAGATCGATCGGAGTCGTGTAACGTCCAGGCCGATTCGTGGTTGGAAGCCACGTTCGTGGAAATCGCGCAACATTCGTCGGAGACAATAAACAACATACACTTTTGTACCGCTATACTTGCGACGCGAGCGTAAACGTACACCTTCGGTGTGCCGTGAATTCCCGAGGAAAATCTTACCCGCGGGACCGTTACTTTAAAACGGTAACGTAGGATGTATCGTTTATATGAAAGCGGATATAAATGGATTAACTGACTCATACTGAGTCATCGCACTGATTTTCGGGGAATTTACGAGAGCCACCGTGGCTCGGTGAAAACGCGTCCAATGGGGGGGGGGGGCGGAGGTTCGTTCATCGCGTGTTTCACAGAACGAGTATTTTTCGTTTCATAACCTGCTCTTAATGACTCGTCGAAATAATCTCAGTGGACAGGTATGCAGGAGGCGTGATCTTGGCTTAGATCGCACGCCCGCAAGATTTTTAGCTCGGAGCTAGCGATATCGTAAACTATAATAATTTGGAGTTTTAAATTGCTCGGTTTTGTAATTATCTGTTCTACAATCTTCTATAACACTCTGTACCAATCTTTTACAATTTGACAGTACAAAGAAGTCGTTTCACATTTTTGTAATAACGTATTGAAACAAAATTTCCAAAACATGAATATCGCATGGATAATAATTTCAAAAAATCAAATTTTAATACTGTACTCCTCCATAATCCAGCGATATTATCTGAGGGGTAATGGAAATTATGTGTTTCATGCAAAAACAAGGGCACAGTAATAAATTTTATTGTATTAAATATCATTGTAATTTCGTTAAAAAGGATATTAAATGCCACTCTCCCCGGGTCTATATGAACCGAAATGAATGTTAAATTTCAATAAATGTTACACTCCCGGTCAAAAGTTCAGAGTGTTAGACTTTCTGAAATAAATACAT
>KQ435794.1:9961210-9988788 GCA_001276565.1 Melipona quadrifasciata | reverse complement strand
ATGAAATAAATACATACCAGCACTCCATTAGATAGTAATATTAATATTTGAACGTATTGGAATTATAATTGTAATTAATTACATTTGAAAACGAAACTCAATAATTATAATATAATTATAATGTATTTCAGAAAAGTGTACAAGAAGATTTTATTTCACCTGGAAAAAGGGGCGCTCCAGATTGAGTATTATTTCTATATATTTCACACTTTTCATAAGTAAAATACCACAGAAGAAGAAAGCTAGAATGTGATGAAAGATTATAGTATTAAATTCATTTTAATTGCAAGATTTCAGAAGGAATAGTAGTACAAAACACAGTGAGAAAATTTGGCTACTTTCGTATTCCAAATTATTTTGATTAACAAGCGGATCGCGATCAACGTGAACAGCATTTAATTACGATATTACGTAGTAAGATAGGTTCCAACACGTGTCACGAATAACAAGGTAATATAAATTAAATAATCAATTTCTAGATTCTATAAACATTATCTAGTTCTTTGCTCACCTAATATTTATCTTCCACCCACGCGAAATTACTGAAAATAGAAATTTTTCTATACCGATTTAACGTTCATTTTGCCACGTTCCACCTACCAATATGTTCGATATCGATCTCCTCCAACTTCCAATAATTGATATCCGCGCCGCGAGTTACAACTCGTTCTTCTTATAACTCAATGTACGATCGATCGCCAATCTATCGAGGAATTTTCAATTTTAATTTAGATTATCCGCGTCTCAATTATTCGCCTCTGCGATCTTTCCTCCCGTTTTATCTCGATTTTATTTCGAGCGAATTTAACATTCGAATTCACTCAATTTTGAGACTTTTCGTTACAAAATTGTCAATGATCTGATCGTTTAATATTAAAAAAATTAGTATTCTTTTAAAGAAAGTCCAACGCTGCTTTTCAACATTCTTTTCTTATAAAAATGATAATTAACTCTGCTTCTTGTCAATTTCCTCATTTCATTATCACGAGTACACGATTAATTTTCCACTTACTTTTACCGAAATAAATGAAAAAAAAATAAAATCTTTTTTATTCTTTCAAACGACTCACGTTAGTGTAATATTATTTAGCAAAGAACGTTGGCCTGTTAATAAATACATAAACGAACAAATAAGTAAAACAGCTAGCCCTCTATCAAAGCGATTCACAGAGTCAACATCGACTCCGACGTTCTCTTCTCGATGCGAAGGGGAATGGCAAGCTAATACGCTCGATTGCAACCCTTGATAGCTCGAACAAAGTCTCTCGATAGTCTGGATAGGCACAAACGCATCCTGCATGAAACCCGTACGGGCAGAGCAAGAGAATATAAATCGTAACGAGCACCTTTCATGCCTGAACGACCATAATGCACTAAATGATACGCTCGGGAGGTCTTTATGTTCAAGGTCGATTTTACCGGCATTATTCGCCTTTTATGAAACGACATGAAAAAGAGCCAGCTGCGGTGTGTGTAACAGGTTTCCCTGTAATACGCCGGTGCTCCTCGCGATGCGATGCATCGATTTGTAAGGCTGTTCCCCGCCGCAATCTTTTATACCGTGATTCAACCGGGCATCCAGCACGGCGCAGCACCGCGTTGCTGCTTCATGGTGGAAGAGAAAATTAAGTGGTTGAAACGTGGCTACGATCTTCAATGCTAATTACTTTGCGCGCTGATCAAAGACCCCTCGCGATTGAAGTTTCTTGTCCCGATGGGCATGCCTAACACGCGCTTTTATTTCCCTCGTGCGAGAGGTGGCTTGGACGGTATCAAACTAATTACACGTTCTAGGGAACCGAGATTTTCGTTCACGATTACGTGTCCCAACCGCGATTGACCCGTTCGGGAAAGTTGACCAGCTCCGACCATAAATTGGAAGGTACAAGAAGGTACCTTGGAATTGATTGCCACTCTCTTGGGATGAATCATCTTGCGAGTTGTTTGTTTCTTGAAAATTCTAACGAATAACGTAACGTAAAGTTGGTTAGTTTGATCTCACGATTTTTTTGTTTTAATTTCACATTCAGATTAAAAAATCGGTAAAACTCCATTTGTACAAATTTGTGGAAGAACAAGTGCAGGCACAATTTATATGATGATAGTTCACGGAGTACTAAAACTATTAAAAGCAAAGAGAGATACCTAGATATCTTTCTGGGGATTTGAATAATTTTTCGTTGAATATTTAGGTGAAAGCTAGTATTTTGTTTTATTGCATTAGGAACTTTTGCCTGCTTTAATTGAATTTCTTTGATACAAGTTTATGCATATTTACGATAGGAAAGAATCGTGTAATACTCTATCTTGGGTTAGAGTCCTTAGAACAAAATTTGAGATTTTGAAAACAAGTTTGAACATTTCAAAGGTGTATTATATACAAAAACTGAGATTTTTTTATTACATTTAAACGGAAGATCAGCTTTGAAAAATAACTTTCAACTCTCAATTTTTAACTGTTAATACCTCAGAAATTCTATTACATAGAATCATGATACTTATTTAAACAAACTGCTAATACCTGATATAAAAAGCAAGAATTACTAGACTTCAATCGCATTACACTATTAATAATTAAGTAATAAAAATTCATGTTTGAATAAATGAGCAAGAGTTCGTTTAGTCAAATACCGTTCAAACTTCAAATCAATTCAATTGTAAAAACATCTGACGCTTCAAAAAATTGACGAAGTATTTAACGCCAACTTCTGAATCCATCTTCACATCAATTGCATTATTTCAATATCTTTCTTCCTAAATACGTATCACGTATTCCCAGTCACGTAGAACGATTTTTCCTGAGACGTTACGATTTCACCAGTGAACGATAGTTTTCGAAATGGTTAGTGGCCGCAATTCACTAAAGGGTCTCCCGTGGCGCCTGGCCCTCTACCCGACTGCATTCCCCGAAGACCTCTGAACGTTCTCTCAAGGCTATTCGACTTCCTACTTCCAGAATGTTACGCAACTTTGAATTATTCATTCGAGAGCCACCGGTAAACGATAACACTTTCATTGTTCATCCTGTCACCTGGGCATTATTAGAATAACTTTGACTTTGGTTAGCATAAATCGGCCATCATATGCTTGTTACGCTGTACAAATAGTGCTTCACCGAAGTTTTATCTGGTGTTTGTATTGTGTGCTTCGGGAGGCGTCGACAGATTCCAACATTATCAACGCACAAAATGGATATCTTTTTACAGATACGAGGCTTCTCTTTTTCTCTTTCTTTTCAGCTTTTCAATCGAAAAATTATAATAGATTTAAATTTAATTACAATTCTATTCTATTCACGTTTCATTGCAGAGTGTCATGACATTATACCTAATAATTTTGCAATGTTATACGTACTATGTCATAGTATTATTATATTATTGTATTTTATTATAATATATATGGAATATAGTATTATATAGTATATATACAGCGTGTTTCTATGATATAAATAATGAAAAATAGACCAAATAGAGATCCAAGTTAGAATATTTATGCCCAAATTGTGAAATCAGTTTCCTGAATTTATATTGGCTGATTTAAAAATACTTTTTTTCAACTAGCCACACAATATTTTAATCTGTCTTATTAGATTTATACGCTGAAATTTATTGTCAATTTTTTCATAACTTAAGACTACCAATCCCGATTTATGAAAATATACTCTGAAATGATCCAATACAGGGAACTTTCTCCTATATTATTTACATGTATCATAATTAGTCAAACGATCATACGAAGCATTTCTTAATAACCTTACATACTTTAACTAAAAAGTTCTATCAAAAGATATGTTTGTACAGCGTACAAACATGTCTATAGCGTAGCGTTGAAAGTCTTTCAGTGTTCTCAAAGCGTTTAAGTGCATTAGAAAGCATCTGATCCACTCGAAGATAATTCTTATTACTCGTATTTCTATCAATCAATAATCTCGCTTCCTGCTTTAAAAGAGTAGTTGTGGAAACTCTTACTTATTTCAAGGACGCTCATTCCTGCCAAGTAACAATCTTTTCTGCTTGTTTCATCCGCCGGCAACGCTCGCGTAAACTGGTTTGTTTTTATAATCAAATGCCTGTTTCGTTTCGTTCCATTCTTTTTCTGATTCAATTCTTAACAGAAATTGTATCCGTCGTTGTTCACTCGCAACATCATTTCACTCTCCAGAGTATTATTATTACGTTATATTATTATAAAACTTTACGAACGTTGAAGAATTTATCAAAACTTTCATCATTGTTTAAAGATACTAAGAGATTAAAATATTAATTTAATTTGTATTATTGATTAAATGAACGGAACTAAACTTCAAATCAGAAAAATATCGCGTTTACCATTTATTTGTACATAAATTACATTTTTCATATTTCAAAATGAATCTAATTTTAATTTAATTAACGAAATAGTCGAATTAAAATTAAAACAATTCTAAAGTGTCGAAAATATTTGACAGAATCTATACAGTGAAATAAATAAAAGTTATTTTAATTCTAACTACAATAGTCATAAATTATTCTTCCTGACTAAAGAAACATGACCACTTCTTCAGAATTTGTACAACTTCAATTGACAAACATAAATATTAAGAAATAATAAATTCAGTAAATAAGCAAATAAATATGTTTTCCACGAGAACTTGAACTTATAAATAGACTGTAAAATATTTAAATTCCCTTTTTGACATTTAAAATTTTCACAGATGATACACGTGCACCTATATAGAGTTCTGCGACCGTGTATAAATAGCTTTCCAAACGGGACGAGATGATCTCACGATCTCTGGCACATTTTTTGCGCGACACGAGGCATAGATTCGATTTCGTTACTCCGATCCGGCGTGCCGTTCGAATTCCGGATAAGTTGAGATAGGCCATGATTCGCGATGACTCGTAAGGGCAAGACTCCCCAGGGCTCTTCTTTCTTTTTTCTTATTATCACTGAAAGTGATTTTAGCGAGGAAAATCGGGTCTCTTCAGGTGCAACGCTAATGCAACGAAAATTAGCGATTGGTTGATTTGGGTCACGTGATTCGCGAAGGGGCGTGGCGTAGATCTCGAGTAGGAGTGGCGTTGTCCGGTTCTGGGCCTTTCAGTATCGTACTGAGGTGCAAGTCGTGCAGTTTCCTACTCTCTTCCTCCTTTTTTCTTTTCTTATTTTGTTTTTCTTTTTTTACAACACCGCAACGACGACGACGTTTCGACCTATCACTCTCGCTGTTTCAATGCGAGATCCAGTTTCGGTCTCGTCTGAAAGAATATTTTAGAATATCGAGACGCCATTTACGAAAGACGATACGCGTGCATTCAAATCCCTCGAACGGTGACGTTGAGTTTTCCATCGTGCGTGTTATTTCATTCGAACGATAATCTCAGTCGATACTAGAACGCCGATCGCTATTGTCCCGACTTTCGCTTTTCTTTTTTCACCCTCTTCGTTCCGATTTTTTGTTATTACCTTCGAGCGAGTGGATTTTTAAACTTGCAATTGGCAGTTAACTTGCCTAATAAAATTGGCGAATCGATTCTAAAATATTAATAGCTATTGAACTAACTTGAACCAAGTTACTAATTTGTTACATTAAATAAAATTAGGTCAGTTTTAAAGTTTAAAAAAATAAAAGAGATACTTGACATGTTTAACAGAAACTTTGAAATTCAATTTAAAAAATGAGTTTGTTTCTTATATTTAACTCGTTTGGTTAGTTCTCGCCTTTTCCTCCTCTTTCACTCTCCTCCTTCCAATTTCGCTTTCGAGTAAATTTTAGATGAAATTAGATAGGTTATTGCTAGGAATAAAGGGCTGCATTGTACTTGGTTTTCATTGTAAACAGAATGGGTGGTTTATATAACAAAGAGAGGAAAATTAGGATAATAACTGTGCTATTACTGAGAGTAATAAGAATGAATGGTCGTTACGCTCTACGGAGTAGCCTAACGAGCTTAATTAACGTAAAAAATTCACTGATATCGTCATGTACGATGGAACGGTGAACCATAACTCCGAACCATACCCTCGAATTTATTATTACGATTTATTACTCCTACATCATGTTTAAATCACGAAGCTTCTTTTCACATGAAGATTGAACGGGAAACTCCACAACTCTTGATGTCTACATAAATATTTCTAAAATTACTGAAGTATACGTGTGTAATAATAATTCGTAATTTGTGTGTAATAATAATAATTCGTTTCCTCGAACAAATTGTAATCATATTAGTAATGATACCTGCATAAATTAATTCAAACACGTACATACATCTACTGAGTATATACCTTTTGAATATTAGTATAAATAAAAAGACTTGTCAATGAATGTCATATATTCATAGCAAATAGTCAAATCTGATCGAACATCATTCGTAAACTATGCTCGGCGAGCAAAGAGTACCGGAATATTAAAATTTGAAACTTGTTTCGAAAGTGACAGCTTTATCGCGCGACGTTTGAAAGCGTATTGTGCGATTCGTCACACGTGGCGTATTGTTCTATCCGCGGCGTACGGCTTACAATTTCTACAGCGACGAAACTGCGATAGAGATAAAGTAGAAATATTCAAATCGACTGCGCTAGTTTCAACAAAGGGGCATTGATAAACGTCAGTTATTAATCGCTGCTTCCAAGAAAATTACGTTTCCCCGTAGATCGATAACATTATTATTAGGAATTTTGATAAACGGAGCGTTTCAGCTTCAAGCAGCCCTATATTTTCCAATAACGCGTCGTCGAGTGTTTATCTCGGTTTCTGTCTTTTAATAATCTTGATTTAAATCGCAACGATCGGCTCGCGTGTCAGTCGATTTAAATTATATCAACAATTAAACGGGAAGCGCTCCTCGTCAAACGAATTGCATCGTGTAATTGTAACAAAGAGATTAAAGCTGCTGGGAAAGCCGGAAACTGCGAACTAAATGTTTAAAAATATTCAACAGGAAGTGGCCCCAAAGCTATTATCAACGAAAATGAAAGAACGATTCGTATTTCTCGCATCGAGTAAACCCCGCAACGAAGACATCAAGCTTAACGAAGCAAATATTCCAGTATTAGAGAGCACACAGTAATTAGAGCATTGCTATTGTTCATCTTCTAATAATCCTCGCTCATTCATAAATAAATCCCACGGAGATAACATTTAGAAATCTTGTTGCGCTGTTGAATGCATCTCGCTGATATTAAAATTGATTAATTAGATTGCAATAGCAATAATTTCCAATACACGGATGACTAGAAATCGTTGCATGGTATTTATGATTGTTGAAACGAATTGAAGACGATCATCGAATTTCAATCTTTCATTATCGCTTGTATTGATCAAGTTATGAGACCTAAATGTGACGTTGAAAAATTTTCGATGATCCTGCCACATCGTGTTGACAAAGAAAACGCTCGTGAAGTATAAATGTAAAATAAAATCCAAATAGGGATTTGTTTCATCTATTCAGAATTATGACAAATACTCTATATATATTTTTTTGTTATCTTTGTATATTATATTATATATATTATATGTATTTCTTTTCTTTCTATATTATATTATACATATATCTTTTGTCTTTGCATATTGTGTATACAAAATTTTACATAAATATGCAATTTAATAATTAGTTAACTGGCAAATTAAATTATCCATGTGTATGAAACATATATGAAAATGTAAATACTTTTATTAGTGTAATTACGACACATCATTTTTATAGAAGAAATGACATATAATAGACAAAAATAAGACATTTTTATTCCGTTAAGAACTCATTACATTTGGTCTTTTGAGGGACAGTTTTTACATTCGTTCTCGAGACACGTTTCCTTGGATTTTTACACGTGTTAAAAGAAGAAAGAAAAGAAAGAGAAAAGGAAGAACGAAACGTACTGTACGCTGCTCCTTGCACGTTTAATTCCTATCATCGAGTTGGCTGGCAATGTCAATTTGCAGAACGCTCGTCGACGTGCAAACAGAGAGAGGTTCTACTCGCTTTTATCATATCTCGTTTCCATGCGACAATAAATTTGCACCTCGAGCTAAAATCACGCGGCCATCTCCGCTTTTCATGCTGAAAGAGAATATTATTCGCGCTCTGCCTAACGTTTCTCATTTGTAACGTCGACGCACAGGCGCTCGAATAATTTTCAGAAAAATTCAAAGAAACGCGAGAAAACGAGATCCTCGGTTCTCTCCGCGCAACGCATACTTCCATTAAATATATCGTATTAAATTATACCGAATTAAATGCTGCTTCGAAATGTAATTTGAAATATTCTAAAAAAGGAAAACAAGCGTCCTCGACATTTTATCGGTTTTAATTTAACCTCCTAATTAAGGTAGAAAAAATTCCAAAGTATCGATAATTTAAAAACATATTACGCACTCGCGAATATATAGACCGAAGCAAATGAAATTTACTCTGATTATAATTATAATTATCGCACGGTATAGATCACGTAATTTTTCATTTCTATCAAACAATAAGTGAAGAACATCTTCATTTCTCCGGTGCTTCGTAACGTTAAATGATGCGTTACACGTACTTCCTCAAATATTTGAAATTTAGCAGATGTATGCAGACTTCTGTGCGGATAAATACGTAGATAATGTTATGTATAATGCGCCGGATAGTCGTTCAATTCAACGTGGAATTTCTTGCAAACGCGTTACGTCTCCGTGTATACGAGCACGCGCGTGTTACTTAGTAGAGCGAAAACGAACGTAACATTAACTTTAATTTACAGTACATTTAGCGCAAAGTGCAAGTAATGGAAACGGTAATTAGAAAGTAACCAGGAGAAATTAGCAAGAGTCAACTCTAGTTTGTCGCTTTCTATCTCATCGAAGAACGATCTTTGGCGTTCTTTCTTTCGCGCGCCATCGAATTCGTAGCGGATTACCGCGATTATTCGCTGATACAGACGTAATCGAGTAGCAAGTAGACAATCTCGGTGAAGTGTAGAACTACATTTCCTGTCCACCAACGATTACACGCGTGTATTAACAATCTGCTCGCAGACGTTTGTCACGGTAATCCTTTCCGCGCTAACGACCGTTGTAATTTCACAGGCTTATCTCCCTGTTGCACGAATGACCATTACATTGTCGTCGCCGGAGGTATCGTTGCAACGATTATGATAATGCGTAGTTGAACTTTTTATACACGAACGCGTAGCGGCGACGATTATTTCTCTGTTATTGCAACATACGCGTGTACTGTAAAGCAACAAACGTGCATTTACCATTGCAAGTTTCAAACGCGCAGATCCGCGCTAAAACAATCTCGAGAGATTACAGAATCGTGCCACGCTACTAATTCAATGATAATTGACGAAACTGGTATAATAAAGCAACAGACTGTGAACTCCAAGAATAATTTGAAAAATATAAGAAAGCTGCCTCGCTGAAGCTCAGTTCAATTAATCAAGCGACTTGTCAAAGAAACATCATCACACGTGTCTGTGATCGAAACGAGATATTCTTCATTCGCAAATTTGCATTCTTCTCCAGCGACGCGCCACTGGAAAAAAGCCAGCGACCGTTTCACTGAACTTATTTCACCTATCAGTCTACGGCGAGCAGAGATCTTTCACCACCTAACCGCGCGGCGATCCGACAAAACCAACGCAACAACTCCCGTAATACGTTACCGCCGAACTTCAGCTTCTTCGGCTTCGTTTCCGCGAATTGTCGCGCGGTTCGCCAAAGAAACCATGTACACTTGCCCCGGCGGTGGTCATCCTTTCGGTACGTGATATCATCTCGAAGCGCAGGTCGTTGCACTTTCTCTCTCAAGCCGTTCTAGAGCTGCTGCCCTTGCGTATTTAAATAAATGCACGGCCATTTTTCATTCCGACTGTCGTCCATCCCACCTCCCCTCCCCTAGGTCCCTGTATCTTCACGGGACAGTCGGAATTCCTTGAGAGCGCGACTAGGAAATTCGGAATGCATCGATGACTCACACCTTCGGATTTTCACTTGGAAAGCCTCCTCGATCGCCGCCCTGTCGCATGAATAATTCAGGATCGACGTTCCTCTTATGATTGAGTTCCCCGGAATACGCGACGCGTCGATCGCGCGATTTCGCGTCGCGGAACGAAAACGAGAAGATCGTCGTCGCCGAGATCTTCTTCTCGAACATGAGACACGGGGCCGTTATCTCGCCGGGGAACTGATTGCCGGAGAGAGGTTGTCGAGGCCTCGTTTTGTTTTATTGTTAGTTGGATACGTTTTCTTAACCCGTTCGCATCTACGAGAACGGAATATCCCGTCATGCAATATCGTTCGCGATACGCTTCGAACGAGATATCTTGCAACGCAATCGCGCGATGCCTTCGGACAAGATGTCTCGCGTGTCGTTTCGTTAGAACTCGAGTTATCTCGAGTTCGGCGATTCCGATAAAAGTCAATTCGCCAGACTCGAGACCGAGTGTCTGTGAGCGTGGAAGGGACTCGTGGTGTTGAATGGAGGAAAACGTTCGATATTTTCGTTCTCGTGAGAGTTGGATGATCGATGCGCGAGGAATTTTTATGTATTTAAATGACTCGCGGAATATGCGGAAATTTGCATATAAAACTATCGAGGATACTTGAACGCGTTTGTTATCCAACAGCGAAAGCAAATTTCTACTTTGTTCAGGCTCTGTTTCTTCGATGGTGTTCGCAAAAATATTAAATTGCACGTAAATTTCAACGTCTGCGGTATTCAAGAGTTGAGCAACGCGTTCTAGTGAAAATTTCGATACGGATTTTTATAGCGGCACACTGTTGTCTTGCGTAATTCGTCGGATAAAGTCGGCAAGCAAGTTCCTGAAAAACGTTCCTACGTTCCAACAAAAAGCTCGTTTGCTGCGTTTACGAGCTCGTTAGGTGGATTCGTTCGCTGATAATACGTGTTCAAATACAGTTGGTCTGAACGACCTCCAAGGTCGCATTCTTCCGTATCCGAACCATTTCCAGAGTCTTTCACACTTCACTTCGCACTCGCGTCTTGTAAAAACCAAATTGTTCATCATTATATGTCCGTTCGGTTCGTTAAGAAAGAGTTGTTTTTAACTTTGTCGCGCGAGGATTCCTCTTTTCAACCTCTTTGGTCGTCTCAGGAAAAATTATAGCTGTACGAAATTCGAATTAAAATTCAAACTTCAAATCGGAAGTGTCGTTTATTTGACGAGCCAATGCCATTTCTTACATTCGATCTCATTTTCAATTGCCACTCGCGTTAGAAAATAGATTACGTAATAAAAAAAAAGTATGTACATATGCGTATAAGTCGTTTTTCGTTTAATTTTCTTATACGAAGATGACGTAAGAAAATTCTTATAAGAAAATGACGTTAAAAACTTGTTCCATTTCATCCAATTCTATGACGTGCCAGTTATCGAGAAACGATCTGTAATAATTTGTGTAAATCTAGAATAAAACAGTCGATAGAAAAATGGATTGAATCACACGGAAAAATTGTCTCGATTGCATACAATACATAATATTATTGCAAAGAAATTATTATCAAAATTTGATCTGAAAAAGCGACGTAGATCAAACACGATATAGAAAATTACAATAACTAATTCTTACAAAAAAAAGAAAAAATTGAAAAGAAAATCGCAAGACAAATGGTTAAGAAATTTTGCTCGGGAGAGCGAAAAATATTTTGTTTTGCACTCGAACGCCTACGCAGTTTCCATGCACTTATTTCCATATTATATGCGTAAGATTACACGCTGTTATGAGAAGACTTATGGTACGCGAAGGTGCGCAAATATTTGCTTGCACGAGCACGATATCAGCCCGTTCCAAACAAGCCGTAGAAACAATTCGCACGATTTGCACGCTGACGCATGTCTCGGTTTTATCGCTTCGAGTGCCATATATTTTTCCGTAGAATATTCCTCCGACACTGTTCCAAGCCTGAAATGACGATTCTAGAACGACGGGTACACGTGTGCGATTCTGTGATTACGAAACTAAACGGTACATCCTGTGATACTTTCTTCAGTCTCTTTTGGTCTCTTAAATCCCGCGCAGCGAACTGTTTCTGTTCATTTCACACAACATGGTCGACTTGCTTCTGCTCTGAAGTGAGATTTTCCTTCTTTACATAATCATGCTTCTTACGTTCACAGAATTACCATTCGCCGCGAGACTTGAGACTCGTGTTTTAAATTGTACCTCGATTTTATGATCTCGGATAAGCAGAATATACAGATACACCTTTTGTAGGAGTTTCTTCTATAACTTTACTCGCACATTCGTAAAACCCATTTCTTCCATTTGTCGCGGTATTAAACTCCTAAATGCGAGTTTTATTCGAATTTTATTTTTGGAATTTTCTACAGGCACTTTGGCTCGTTTACTTGCTAAATTATTGCAAAGTTTTATTCTTCCTGAAAGATCTCTTCAAGACTCGACTGAGAAACTGAGGCCTCGTTAAGTAATCCAAATTCTTTTTCGAAGCGTAGAAGAATAAAAAAAAAGAAACGTGGACACGAACTTCTCAATACAATAACTTGCTTATTGAAGGTTAATAGCTGTGGACGTAAAGAACACTTGGAGCGAGCAAATAAATTTCAAACAGACGTTTCGCACATTTGTAGCACAAACTTTCGGAAGTTCGTGCAAATTTCCTACGAAGCGATTCTCGGTCGAAAACAGTTTCGATCACTTTCCATTTCGCGCGAGTGCGACTCAATGTGGGACATCGGTGGACAGCGTATGACGACGATGAAAGAACCGTCGCCAAAACTTTCGCCCACGTCTTCTCGTCACTGCCAGCCGTTTGTTAAATACCTACGCTCGTTGTTCCATCGGATTCTCGAAGAGCGACTCGCGCACGCATTTTCAGTCTTCCGTCGGTGTTCGTCGAAGACGAACGAGCCTCGACTTCTCGCCGCGATGACGAAACGATTTCTCGAAACCTCGCTGCGAAACATCCGCGGACACATGAAACGTTTCCTGATCGTCGAGAGGAAGAGACGAGTCAAGAATGAACGTAATACGACGCTTTTGCTCGACTCCGTGCATACGTAAGTCTCTGAAGATTTGTTGCCTCGAGTCTCAAAAACCTAGCAATTAGGCCACTTGGGGTAAAAGCGAGCAGGTTCGGGTCTGAACGAGATCGTTTCAACCGATTAATAGGTTTTGCCGGCCTTGTAGTTTTAGTCACAACCAAACAATCGACTTATTAAAAAATGTATGTTCCGGTTGAGTTAGAGTCAAAACGTCGAATCTCACTTTTCTTTTAAAATATCGAGTCGCGGAGAATGTACTCAAAAACTCCCGCATTCGAGTCTCCTGTTTGAACCGAATTAAATTCTAGTCAGCTCACCGTGACCTAAACACGTTATGTCTCTACCATTACCATTACTCGAATCCACGATATCGTTTGACGTTGAACGCTCGAACATTCACTCGATGAAATATCACCAAAGTCTCTACCTGCACGACAAACTCGATTTTCTCGAAATTAAAAAAAAAAAAGCCGTAAGCGAACAAAATTTACTCTCTCTCTTTTTAACTTGCTTTTCCGCGTTGTCTCCTTTCCAGTGTAACATCTCGTTACGCAGAAATGCACCGAATGTATTCCTGAAAGACTAGCAAGAGCGTTCGACGTCGTCGTAAATCTCGACGCGACTTTCGTTTTCGACGATCGTGACCGATTCATCAGGGTTCGGTGGACGATTAACCGAACGGTTAATTTCCTCGGTTTCGATCACGGATGAAAAGTCACGACGATCGATGGAACGTTGCAAGACGATCACGTACGGATCGTTCGCGTGGGTATACACCGGCACACCGGGTTACCACGTAACATCGAGTCATTGGATATTCATTGAGTATCACGAAGGCCGATAATGATAATCCGTTGGAAGAATGCTGCGGCCGCGGACGCCACAGTTATGCAGGGCAACCAGCCGCATGTCAATTTGTTCTCCGCTGGTCACCCGTTACTGTCTCCCCGTATCGGTGACACTTCTCGCCGCGAGATGATCGCGGAAGCGACGACACGGTTTTGGAAATTTAACTCACTGTCAAATCTACAATGGCAGGGAGACAGCTTTTACGCGCTCAAGTCGAGATAACAGCGGTCGATTCTTAAACTTGGAGCATGGTGGTATGAAAAGGGTGCGCCACGTTCAGAGCGTTTGAACCTGCATGACTTCGTGTCGTTTGGTTTCACGATTCACAATCAAACTTTTCCAAGTAATTAGATAAAACTGTCGCACTTTTAACCAAAACTAAAAAGCAACCGCGTATGATCACTTTTTGTTTTAAAATTGTAACCGTCATGCCTCGGAGCCGTTAAGTAGTTTGCTACTTTTTATCTCAATTTTCACACGACGCGATGCGAACATAACTACACGTTGGCCATCTCGTGTAGCTTAAAAGTTACGTATCTATATATCCACGTTTTGAAAACTTCATTTTACTTTATTACACTTCATTCATACATTATTACAAAAATACCACGTGTGTGACAATTGAAGGCCAGTTAATGTCGCTTCTCATTAAGAAGAGTATTTGCTATGCAACCTCGGCGCACAAAGTTTATATTCTCACTTCCTCTGTTATTTTAGTTGGCTCTACGGATATAGCTGTAACAAACCTCAAATGAAGTTTCCAAAGTTCAAGTAAAGAAGAAAAATGACTCATTTTGTCTGTTGCGCGGGTTTCAATATACACATTGAAGTTGTACACTAAAGATACACGAACGTACATCGCCTTCGTGGAATTTGTGAGATCACGCACGTTTCAAGAATTTTCTTTGAATTTTGAGAAGAGAAAATTGGAAGATCGTGTACGTGGCGAAAGGGACGCATTTCCTCACGCAGCAATGAAAACTGCTGTACATGTGGAATCTTGACCCGAAAGTGAAATGTCAGAAGTGCGTATTGAAACAGGCATCGTAACTATTGTAAATAAATGCACAATTTTCTTTTTTTAATTAACGATACAGAACGTTGTTTTGCAATAGTATGCGTTTAAAGATTAATACTGAAAAGACTGACAATAATTCTCGATGACGGGAATTCTTATGACTGTCGACGGTGAAAGATTTTTTTGATCATGACATTCGTCTATTGTCAATCATTGTTATCATTACCGATAATTGACATTCATTGAAGGCGTAAGAAAAATTAGTTCTAAACTTAATATACTTTATTAGGCAATACTTTATTGTACACGCACTATGAACTTTGCATCTAATTTTGCAAATATAAATTTTCGTAAATTCCGCGTAGACGAAACGAGTGCGAACGAGCAAAATAAATAGTCGGATTTTTATGACGAAAGTGTTTTATGAAAAGTATCCTAATTCGAGGCTGCTTTATTTGCTGCATATATACACGCACGAGTGGAACAACGAATGTACATATGCAGCGAGATTCTCCGCATTCCCGGCGTCGTAAAATTCGAAACTCCCGCTTTCCTCTCCTCGGACTTATTTCATCACGAAGTAAAAGCTACAGGAGGTGTCACCAGCACCGGTTATGAGAGCAGACAGCTTTACGATCTCGGAGCAAAAGCCAGTTCAATCTACCGAGAGGTCGTTAACATAGCTGACCGACAGAGCAAAAAGTATTATCCGAGGAGGATTTTTTAAGAAGTCGCAGAACGTTTTCTGACAAATTCTCTTACCCTCTTAAATAAACGTACTTTCTTGAAATTTCTACTCCTCTCATAGAAAATTAATAGATACCTGGAATTTACATAAGCTCTTACATTCTTATATTGTAAACTGTATTCCATTAACACTGTGGTAAGAGCTGACTGTTATAATTGAAATGAAACCAATTTGAAAATATATGTAGAGAAGGTATTGCAGACGTGCATTTTCTAAAAGACTACGGTACAAATAACCATCTTAAACGTATAACAACGTATTATGTGGTTCCACATAAATTGTGTTGTGTTGAATATCTTTTAATATATTTTACTCATATTTTAATTATATTTAATATATATTTTTAACATGTATTTGTTTCAATTTCGATCAGTGCAATCGTGACAATTTAGTTCTATCACAGTATGAATAAAATTTCAAAACGTTTCGTATATTTCTAAAAGATATCTACAAATACAGTTGAACTACATTTGTTAGAGAATAAGAATTGGAATTAAGTTGATCCTTGTCAGTTAAATTTTTGGGTTTGTTTAAAAGTTGATCAATATAGCGACGATAATTGTTCCTGCTCGAACACTTTCGTGAGCAACTGTATCTTCCGCGTTATCAATTTCTCCTCACTACTTGGCAGACAAATTGCTCCCGAATTCACCGAAATCGTCGCGTTGATATCGTGTCGTTACGTTATTAAACTTTCCGGAGAGAGCACAGTCAAAAGTTGACGTAACGCGCCTAATTGACACAGTTTTTGACACAACAGATACGCGCTAGTTGCACTGGGTCAACGTTCGTTTCTTATTAGCGGCGATTAACGCTCGTGCATAAACGTTTACCAATGACGTCACTGTCACCGTACGCGGAACGATCGTACAATGATTTCCTCGATCGGGGTTACGCCGACGATCGTCACCTTGGAGAAAACGTTTTGCTGTCGTCCACGCACATTTTCTTCAAATCTATAAACGAAATGACCGTGACTTCGAGCTGTCATATCCAAATGAGAAAATTCAGATAGAAAATTAACTTATCTACTTTTAATTCGTACCAAATTGCTAATTAATTTGCAAGTTGTGAAAGTTGTATTATTTATCAGATAACCAATTAACCTGTTGAATGTTTCATATATTTTCATATACTTTTCCACGTTACTCGTAATTATGCGCGTTTTTGCAACCCCAGGTTTTTCAAAGGCGCATAAAAATCCATGATCTAATCACAGTGTCTACTTGCACTTTGTGTCTACTTGCATATTCATGTGCCTACTGTACATTCGTAGTTTCATAGCGTTTTCCTTCTTTTTTCGTTTTTTTTTTTTTGTTTGTTTTTTTTTATAGTTGCTGTGTTGCGTAATTAGTAGCCGCGTTATCGATGATTAATTACCCATGTAACAAGGACACTGTATTTCCGCGACGTGTTCTTCGCTGAAACTGACAGTGGAAAGGAAAGGAAATTTTTCATAGAAAGATAATCGCCGTGCTGACGTGAAAGCCTTTAGTAAGAAATGCTCGAAGGAAATTAAACGTCCCAGCGTAGACTAACGCTGATGCTGTATTTTACAACCGATTTAACCTTGTATACTTAATTTTGTAGTTAAATATTACTTGCGGCGAGATTAATCGATTGAAAATTGAAAATTACTCGATCACACTTTGACATTTTCCAAGCAAGAGCAACTTTCTGAGGAAATCTTTGCTCTTAGAGCTACCAAAACGGTCAATTCACAATAATTTTATTACAACAATGTATTTCTAGAGAGATTTTAATGATTTTTTTCTAAAGTATATTTTACCTTTGATTCTGTTTTAATGTTTTTGTGTTAAAGTACTATTTTCTACTTCTTCAGCACGGTTATTATATTTTAAATGTAGCCCTGGTGTTGACAAATTTACGTTGAATTTTCGAAAACGAGAGAACTTTACGATTTCAATATAAAAATTGAATTGAAAATGAGAGCGTAGCGGTTCGATCGCAAATGATAGTTGGAAACCATCGAGGCAAATTTCAATTTTTTAATTTGCTCAGCATGTCATAAAAATTAAAACCGATGCGAGTATCAAGACGTAACAAGAAGATGTCTCAGAAGGTTTGCAGGTGAACAGTTTAATTGGAATGCAAAGGGAGAAAGAGAGGGAGAGAGGGAGACAGAGAGATGAAATGCGAAGCACAGGGACGATGGGAATGACATTTCCTGCCTCGTGCGAGCAGGATGCGGGTTCATACGGGCGTTTGTACGGGTTCGGTGTTATAATGAGGTCAAGGCGTCCAATTATCTGTTGAAGAGATCGTCGTGTCCCAAATATCGAGATTAAATTCGATGAATTCATGTTGATGATCTTTGGCACAACGTCGTAGACGTTTGTGCTTTTGTTAAGAAATTAAAGGTATCGTTAATTTACAATTTTCAGATTGCAATTAGAAAAAAATAAAACTTCGGCAGAACGTTAGATCGTTATAGAAAGCATTTTGTAAATTTTGTAAAAATTTCAAATTTCTTATAAACGCAGGAAAAATCCGCGGTGTAGGTATTAAAAATTTTATCACTGTAAATCGTCCTAGAACTGCCGAGTTTCGTGAATTCCTAATTTTTATACGTAATTGGAGTTTTTGAGTAACTTTTTTCTTAACTGGCATCATTGAATTAATAACAGTTTGAAGTTGAATTAACTTAAATTTAGAAACCATTCTGTAGGAATTCTAGAATAGATTTTTGCATTTCACAAGAAAAATCCTCCTCCTACGTTAGAGTACATTTACGTTGAAGATGCGACAAAGATAAGAATAAGATAAGAAAAGGGTAAAAACATGTTATATTGTTCTATGTATACCAAGCTTTGTTCGTTGTTTTAAGTATAAACACTTCTATTACGATCCGACAACACGCAATCAGTCACACCGTGTATTCCTCATCTTCAGTTCCAAATTTAACTCTTCGACTCCGAAAACTTTCCTGCTTGACTGCAGTCTGAATCAGTTTCGCGCGAAGTCATCGATACGGAGGGAAAAAAGAAATATCCGCCACGGTACGTCAAGTCGCGGAATTACGGAAAACCGCCGCGTGGTTAAGGTTCATTAAGCGGTAAAAAGCGTGGAGCAGCGTGTGAACGTGCGCGGACGAACGCCGCGAGTGGAAAAGAAAAGAAAAGAAAAGAAAAGAGAAGAGAAAAAAAAGAAACAGAGAAAAACTGCGGGAATGTCGGTTCTTAACCAGACGTGTTCGTGTTCCTGTTCGTGTTCCTGTTCGTGTTCCTGCTCGTGTTCGTGTTCGCGATCTATCCGATGCCTCTGGCAATTTCGCTGGAACAATATAAAGGGCCGGAACAAAAAGATCCCGACCACGGCCGCTTGTACTTACCCGCTGGTGTACGACCGTGCCTCTCTGACAGATACGAGTTTATTTACAGAAACGGTTTTACTGCGAGGCGCGACGACGAGGACGCGTCAGGTACAAGTCGCATGGTCGTCCGCGTCCGGTCCTCCGCATATAGAACATCCGCTTCGCAGCGCGACACGCACACACGCGCGTCCCCGCAAGAAGATGCGCCTTTATGCGCTCGCTGCTCACGCACGCACGTTCCACGCCGGCTTTCGATCCGCTTGCTGTACCGCGGCCACGACTTTTGCTGCTAATACCCTCGGCTAATTCTACTGTTGACGTGTTTGGTTCATTAACCCTTCAACTCGGCGAACATGCCCGTTGCGGGGAAACGACCATTTTTTGATTTCGTAATTTAACGTGTTCACCGTACGATCGTGCTTCGATCTCGTTTCTCAAACAGATTTTAAGTGACTCGAATAACTCCTATCCTACGATATACATCAACGATTGATTACTTTTATTTAACAACTCGCGTGCCATAGAACAGTAATCGGGTAATGATTTATACAAGAATTTTTCATAACTTTGTGTGACATATCAAAACACGCTTCTAACATTGATTGTATAGACAATAGAAATATTTAACACGTAGCAAAATATTAAACCAAGTACGAAATACGAATGTATCTAAACTCTTAGACGATTCTGCATATCCTACAATATTCTACAATATCTCTTTCATTCCAATAATATTGCACAGTACGTAATGTACATAATTTTTGTCGCAAAATTTTACAGAAATGTCAAAAGCAGACTGCCTAGTGGCAATGAAATGTACATATATAGCCTGTGGAAGATTCATCAGACGTAATCGAGTTTCCTGAATATGGCAGTCGCTTAATAAGGAATTCATTGGACGTAATCATTGACCAAGCGACACACGTTGCTATATCGAGATATTTCACCTCGATAGTACTCTCGATTGCCTTTCTAGCGACTCGCCTACTACAAGATAGTCGAATGGTGATCCATATGAGAATTACTTTCTCTATAGCGTTAGTTTTTTAAATGATGTATACGTATGTTAAATTATCCTACTGAAGTATTACTCTAGCCACACCTTTATGTTATTTTTAATTCGGTGTAAACTGTCGTTAATTTCTATGGCCAAAGGTTTCTTTACTCGCGAGAGTAAAAAATAATCAGTAACTATTTGCATAAATTTAAGATCTTGCTAACAATCGTCATTCGACATTTTATTAATATCTCAAAAATAAAATCTCGATAAAATCATTATTGAAAATTTGTTCCGACATTTAACGCGATCCGAAAATTAATTTTTATCTGAGACATTCCTCTTCGTTTGATAACTCGATTTACGCAACGCTTAATTAATTTCATATTATACCCTGCATGATTAATGCTCCTTTTGTTCATAATTCATCTTCTATCAATAAAGAGGTTCTCGTGATTAATGATGAAATCAAGTTCAAGCCCGAACTTCAGACCTGAGGATATCAATCAATTCCGTGTCCGGGCATCGTTGCAAACTGCGAAAAATGAATATTTCTTTTAACGTGTTTGCTAAACGCGTGGTGTCCATTAACGCGTCATCGACGTACCTAACGATTACACAAATACACGATTCAAAAATATACTATATGAGTGATTGAAACTCGTCGAATCCGTTGAAAGTGATATTTCTGTGCACGATTCAAAAATATACTATATGAGTGATTGAAACTCGTCGAATCAGTAGAAAGTGATATTTCAGTCACGTTGAGTGATTTCGACGCCTCTTTCATGCTCAAATGATAAATAATTACGTTACATCAAAGAGAGAGCCTTATCCAATGCAAAATAGTACAGAAAATTTTACTTTCTTTTTTTTCTTGCTTTTTATATATTTTATTTTTATTTATTTTCATCTTTCATATTTAGATCAGCGTGATTCAGCTATTAAATTAGCTTATTCGTCCAACTCCGATAATGTATCGCATCTAGGGTGATTAATTGAATTAAATTTCAAGTGAAATCTTTCAAAACTATCAGAAAGTGGGATTATCAGTGGGATTATGAATTTCTTATTCTCTGTTTCTTATATTTAACTCAATTTAAACGTAAGACTTCGTCCTACTAACTTTTACTTTACTCACTTTTGGCTGTGTTCTGCAATGGTTGTTCCATTTCGTTTAAATGAATCTGAATTAAGATCAACTTCCCGCGGAATTTAAAAACAAGATACACCTTTTCCTTTTAGAAAAGGAAAAGAAAAACAGTATTTCTGACAAGAACTTGTGAAATCCAGCTAATATAATATATCAGTTTACATAATGCAACGATCGGAGCTGTAAACTAAATCGCAACTCTATCGATCTCTCTCTCGCTGTAAATATACTCCTACGTCTAAACACAAAATATTCCGTGTTACGAATACCGCGAATGCCAATACCGCTCGTGCATCGCGCGGCACGTTAATTAACCATAACTCGACCTTCGCGTTTTTCTCGGAACGGCGGCTGAAAAGCTGATGGAAAATAAGCGATTCATCGCTGCGGCTCGCGTTTTACATTTAATCGAGGGGACAACCGACGCGTAGGCGCGACACTTTCAGTCGCCTTCCACGTTCCTGCTCCAAAAGGAGACGGTCGCAGCAAAAAGCGAGCAGCGAGTTGGCCCAGCGAAAGGAGACCTCGGCAACCGACAGAAGAAGAAGAAGAAGAAGAAGAAGAAGAAGAAGAAGAAGAAGAAGAAGAAGAAGAAGAAACCCAACAAGCAGACGCCGTCTGCGCCGTCTATGCTCTGCGCTCCCTCGTGAAAACGTTCGCACGGAACAAGTGTTACGACGATGAGATAACAACCACTCTTGGTCTTGATTATAACTGGAATTCCTGCTTTCGTTATCGTCGTCCAGCTTTTCAGAACTTTTCAAATGGATATCGGCTAGTCTAGAAATCGATTAATAAGTTCACACTGACAGCAATGAATATTCACGAAAAATTCATAAACTTTTGTAGACGACGATCGACGCTGCGAGCGCCCGCTAAAAATTATCGAAAGACCAAAGACAATAAACTTACGTATATCTTTTGATATATTTATTCGACGTGCTTCGATATGTCATCGGTTATCCTCGTTGAACTTCCAACGAGTAAACTAGTTATTTTAAGATTATCTCTAGGGGACTCTAATGTAGACTAAACAATCGAATGATTAGAGAAACACAATCTGAGCGGAAATACTAAATATGACGAGTGTCATAAAGCAACTTGAACGAACGTCCCTCGTATCGTACGAAAAGTTGGCGTTCGCGTTGAAATTTTTTACACGCATGGGAATTTATAGATTTCCCACAGATCTTCTTCTTTCTCTCTTACGATCTGTGTAATATTACATTTTTTTTAATTCAATGACACCTTCACGAGTTCCAGATAACTTTTATTTCTTATAATATTTGCAATTTGTACGTCGAGATACGTTTAATGGATCTGTGATAAATACCTTTCTGCAATTACATTGCTTTACAATGTCCCTTTTTAACGAAAAATAAATAATGTATAAATGAGAGGTTTTCAAAAATTTGTCGATTTTGTTCATGCATTGAGTGGAAGACGACAAAAAGTGAACAACCGTTCTGATTTTAGTTAAGATATTCAGAGTATTGAAGGAACAGTTCTTTCACAGGACATTAAATATTCATTCGTTGGATAAATGAGCATGTTTTGGGTATTTTTTAATATTATATTATTCAATTATTATATGTATTCGGTGCTTCTTTGCAACTTATCTCAAGTTTCTATAGTAAAATTTATAGTCTAGTAATAAAGCACGATGTTGGTAGCATTTTTATCGACCTTGCGGTAAGATCGATTAGTTTCGTGTGGCGATTGGAATTTTCACAGGGACGATAAGCACGAAGATAACGTTGGTATTTTGTTTAGTCAGTTGAAGGAGATTTTCGAGATTAATTGGTTTTCCTTTCTCGAGGGTGATTCACGATGTTTAGTAGAGGAACGCTATTTACGAGTAGTTGTATCAACTATTAATGTATCACGTTGGAGATACCCACTATGGAATTTACGATGGAATTTCAAACAGTTTCTTTAAAATATAGAATATAAAATGCAAGGATCCATTTTGTGAGACTCGTTTTAATCACTTGAGAACATAGCACGAATTAATTCGTTCTTCGTTTGTAAAATGTTCTTTATCTCTTTTGTTGTTCGAATTACACGAAATCGGTCACGCGACTAATTGTTCCTCTCCCAACTATAATCGAACTTGAATTTGTCGTGAAACGATCTTTCCTGCATTTCCAATTATCACTAAACATAGTAAACCTCATTAAATAATTAAAAAAGTCAATGATTTTCTGACGATTTTCGGTTTTCAACCGACTGAATGATGTTTAACTGCGTTAAAGTATGTATTCAGCCTTGTGGCTTTATCGACTTTCGAGGGTTGAAATAAAATTGACTCGGACAAAGCGTCGCGCGGAAGGAGGCCGGGTTCGCGTGATGAGATAATTTCGTCCTCGCTTGAAGTCACCTGCAAACGAGCAGGTGTGTCCTTCGCGTAAAGGAATGTGAAGAGTTTGAACGTGGAACCGAAATTGCCCGACACCTGTTCCGTACTGGCTATTTTTAAGTTACAGCAATTCCAAGGTAATTCCTCTGTATCCTGGCGGTAATTAGAATAAGAAACTGCCGCTCGTGAAAAATGAGTTTAAGAGACAGTTGGCATATTTTTATTTCTCAACGTTGCGCAGTTACGAGTTGACCGTTCAACTATCAAAAAATGGAAGTGTGCAGCAAGTCACGAAAGTATTTGAACTCTTGTCACACAAAACTTTTTATTTATTATGTGCGTTGTGTCTGGACCACGGATGTTTATGGAAGTTGATACTTTCCTGTACGTTGTTAAAGATATACATGAATCTAATGTAATATAATATAAAGGTAGATATTACATTATATATTATGATATTAGAGAAATAAAAATAGAAAATAAATACAAAGTGCTTTCTATTCTTTCTAAATGTTATGTGCGTTGCATGAATTTTAAGTTTCCCGCATAAAAATGCAAACATCTTGAGCATACAATAAATGTTTCATTAAATGTCAATACATGTTAATGGATTGTATAATAATTATTTCTGTGATTTCTGTAAAATATACGTATACATGTACTTGTATCAAGTACCTTGTGATTTTTATACGTGCTTTTTAATTTGTTTCAACACTTGGCCAATATAATCACGATAGTCGAGTCTCGTTACATTGTTAACAATGCCTCAAAACGTTTCACTTAATGCACACAACGCGTTCGTAAAATGTTCCTGCAACTGTTCCGAATACTTTTGCGAGCAACTCCTTTTTACAAAACAACTGTAAACGTTAATTCCAAAAATTGCGATTGCTTATTATTACAGGAGAATTATGCCTTTCACGTGGTACTAATTACACATTCCTTCGCGATGAACGTTCCCCGAAGCCTCGCGGTAATTTTGTTTTTCTTCGACAGTTTACGAGCGTATTTTTCCAACGAAATACCCGTGCCTTTTCGACGCAGCCGAATCTTTTTTGACTTCTCTGCTACGTCGTTGCTGTTAATACGAAAAGTATACGCGTGCACGTGACTTCTTTTCATACGCGCAACTGTTCCAAGCGATCTCGTTCCGCGTCACGTTTCAATTGCTCGTAGAGAGAATCGCATCGAGCTCGCGTTTCCAACGTCGAAAGCGTTCGCTGGCCCTCGCGAAACGCGACGACCGAGCTTTCGGTATCGATCGAACGCCTCCCGACGAAATCGTCCTCAAAAAAAAGTACGGAGCGAAAGTTTTTCGATTTGGCTTTCGCGTCGAAGTGAATTCGAAGGTGGCTCTCGACTCTTTCGGTCCGTTCGTTTACTTGGGGAAAGAGGTTTCTCGAAAATAGTGAGGAATCAACTCGAACGATTAAAAATAGTCCACTGTTGACTCTACGGGGAATGCACGCCGTTTTCGTCTTCCCTCTCTTCGCAACATTTTTTCGCCTGATACGTTTATGCGTTTATGCGCGAGATGGAGGTTGCGTAAACGTCAGAAAAAGTTGACTCTATCCACGGTCGCGCCTTCTCGCGACAATCGGACTCTTTGATTGTCCGAGATAACATTCAGAATTCGTGTGGGTTGCTCGTTGCTTAAACGCGTTCATTGATCGAATAAAGGACTGTCTTCTTCGAATATACGATACGAACGGTGTATTTTTCAAATGATACGTTAATAGGAATCGAACGAACGTTGAATTTTTAAGAGAATCAACGACAGGTACATAGGTTAAGTACTGTACGGACTGTAGGCCACTCTCAATTTTTATTCGTTTCTGTTTTCCTTCCTGTGCTGTTTTATATTTCACAGTACACTGTAGCTATCGTTCGGTTATATTTGTCACATGAATTACTAAAGTACTAGTATAGTTGAAAATTAAACAGTATTAAGAACAATATTAAATTCTCACTACTGAATATTATTCTCTTTCCATATTTTTATACATTTTACTAATGGATATTAAGAATAATAAGATATTAAGGACAATATTAAATTCTCACTACTGAATATTATTCTCTTTCTATATTTTTATACAATGTTTTCTACTAATGGATATTAAGAATAATAAGGTATTAAGAATAATATTAAATTCTTACTGCTGAATATTATTCTTTTTCTATATTTTTATACAATATTTTCTACTAATGGATATTAAGAATAATAAGATATTAAGAACAATATTAAATTCTCATTACTAAATATTATTCTCTTTCCATATTTTTATACAATATTTTCTACCAATGGATATTAAGAATAATAAGATATTAAGAACAATATTAAATTCTCGTTACTGAATATTATTCTCTTTCCATATTTTTATACAATATTTTCTACCAATGGATATTAAGAATAATAAAATATTAAGAACAATATTAAATTCTCGTTACTGAATATTATTCTCTTTCCATATTTTTATACAATATTTTTTACCAATGGATATTAAGAATAATAAGATATTAAGAACAATATTAAATTCTCATTACTGAATATTATTCTCTTTCCATATTTTTATACATTTTACTAATGGATATTAAGAATAATATAGATATTAAGAATAAGATATTAAGAATAATAAGGTATTAAGAATAATATTAAATTCTTACTGCTGAATATTATTCTTTTTCTATATTTTTATACAATATTTTCTACTAATGGATATTAAGAATAATAAGGTATTAAGAATAATATTAAATTCTTACTGCTGAATATTATTCTCTTTCTATATTTTTATACAATGTTTTCTACTAATGGATATTAAGAATAATATAGATATTAAGAATAAGATATTAAGAATAATAAGGTATTAAGAACAATATTAGATTCTCACTACTGAATATTATTCTTTTTCTATATTTTTATGCAATATTTTCTACCAATGGATATTAAGAATAATAAAATATTAAGGACAATATTAAATTCTCAGTACTGAATATTATTCTTTTTCTATATTTTTATACAATATTTTCTACCAATGGATATTAAGAATAATAAGATATTAAGAACAATATTAAATTCTCATTACTGAATATTATTCTCTTTCCATATTTTTATACAATATTTTCTACCAATGGATATTAAGAATAATAAGATATTAAGAACAATATTAAATTCTCGTTACTGAATATTATTCTCTTTCCATATTTTTATACAATATTTTTTACCAATGGATATTAAGAATAATAAGATATTAAGAACAATATTAAATTCTCATTACTGAATATTATTCTCTTTCCATATTTTTATACAATATTTTCTACTAATAGATATTAAGAATACCTATTGTTCTCTCGATTCTTTATTATCAATGTACAAAGTAAGAAAAAACTTTACGTAAATTCGTACATTGGTTGCTACGTAAATGGGCCCTCTGCAGTAATTGTATAAGTTTCAATGCCTATAATTAGCTCAAAGGTTGACGAACCTGTATCGAGAACCTTAATTTCTTACACGCGTTTCACCTGTTCACTCGTACACGTGTTCATGTACTTGAGTGCACGTTCAAAACCGCGATTTCTAATCGGAACGCGTAGCAATTCGGTAAATCAGTTTCCGCGAATTGTCGAGGAAAACTGGCACGCGGCGATGAAGTTTTTATCAGCACGGTTGTAAATTGCGAATGGAACGTAACGACAGCGACGACTACGTGAAATTCTCGACGTGAGGGAGAACCGATGGAAACGAAGTTTCGCGATGGAAACTGTCGTTCTAGTTGTCGACAAACTGCCGCCGTTTATAGGGTTGTTCATCCCGTGCGAACGATCTTAACGAGTTGAAACAACTTTAATTAAGCGCATTACGCTAGGCCGTCCCATTGAACTTTGCCTATCGCTCTGACACGGGCGAATAATGCCTCTCAGCTCGAGTTACCATTTACTTCTGAAGCATGTGTTCCACATGTGCGTATCTGTCGCGGGATTTTCTCGATTCTCGCGAATCGAGAAAAAAAAAATCATTACACTGGTTTCAGTTCTTTTTTAGAAGCGAGCGGAAATCCATTTTCAATATACATATGTGGTATTGCTCATTTACACTTGGAATTCTTTATTACTGTTATTTTTTAATAATTTTAATA
>KQ435794.1:9946518-9961184 GCA_001276565.1 Melipona quadrifasciata | reverse complement strand
TATTGTAATTATAATTAATTTATCGTGTTTATAAGGCAAGAACAATTGAATTTGAAATATATATTCAATGCTTGAGTATATGTACGTAAAACGCGGTAAATATTAGTCTTTCTATAATAGTTGTTTAAATTTTAGTACCTGTAATACTTAAACTGTACGATTGGTGTTTCGAGGCTGAAAAAAATGTTCGTTTGTAAAATTTCTGAAAATTATTTTGAAAAATCATTCGTTTGTAATATATAAGATATTTAATTTCTGTAAACAGGACATATTCATTTGAAAGCACAAGAACACTTGAAAATTTTCAAGTGACTCGAAGAGTTTTTTTACCTCGTAGGCTTTTCTACGAGTGTGCTTGAAAGTTGATTCGACGAGATGCTTCAAGCATGAAAATTTCAAGAATCACTGTATTATTACAATGTTTTCACCAGTTTTATTGTACAATTATTTTTCAAAGAAATGATCCAATCCAAACACTTATTTCAAAAATTTTTATCAAGCTTAACATTTTCTTCATTTATGTATAATAGTTGCAAACCGTAAGCTTAGTTAAGTAACATTAAATTATTATAAAATTCATTTTTCATTTTTTAATCTCTCTCTCTCCCTCTCTCTCTGTAGTAGAACTCTATATGGACATTTATTTGAGTCGAATTTTAATCAATAGCTGATTAAATGGCCGAATCCACTTACTTGAATTCCTATTACAAAAATGACTAGCAGAAAACTATTATAATTGTATATATATCGTATATTATGAATTATTATATTATTACATATTGCACATTATATTATATTTCTTTCCTGACAAGTTTATATGAACACTGTTCTATTGTATAAATTTACGAAAATGAATTTTAAACGAATGTTGCCTTCGTAATGCAATTATAAAGCCATAAATTATCATAATACACGACGAGAGCAGCGAGGATTATCGTAGTATCGAGAGTTATGGTACGCGACTTGATTTTAGATACAAGGTTAAAAACTGAAAACAGAAGAAGGACTTGTGTCGTAAAGCGTAAAATAACGATCCGTGGAATATCAACGTCAAGTTGCACAGAATCCGGCGATGTCAAGACGTGAAAATTATACAGGCATCAGGATCACATTAAAAAGAAAGATCCTTTTCTCACGTTCGTAGCACACGTTGTGCCTCCTCCGCGCGGTGCATACCCACTAATTTATCATGACCCGTGACTCCGAGGGACGAGGAGAATGGGAAGAAAGAAGACGAAGAAGACGAAGAAGAAAAAGAAGGGAACGTACAGAAAAAGAATCCCGGCCATCCCGTGGAGACCGGTTTCCTCTCGTTCTTGCGTCCCTTCTTCTCCTCACTTATTTTTCTTATCTCGCGCCGGTAAATCGATCTCATCCCTGTACCTTGGACAAAATCGAATTCGTCGTACCGATTGTCGCTGGCGAGATTGTACGAGTCTTGTAGGACACTCGGATATTTTACAAAAAGGAAAAAAAGTATCAAAAGGTTTCATCATGACCCGACTGAAATATAATTGTATTCATACGTAGTCTGTGGAAGAATCGAAAATAAATACAGCCACGTTGGATAATTGAAACTGTTCATTTAAATAAAAAAGATCTTAAAACCACATCAAAAACCTCTATGAATCAAACTTTGACGCGTATGGGGAAATTTATTATATCCAGAGTTGTATTTTTGAAAATATTAGAAAAAGATTGAACCTCTACGTATTCACGTTGCGTGTAATTTGTCACTTCGAAATTTCCCACACCAATTTTCCACATAAATTTTCTCCCTGGAATAAATGTATCTGGCTTTTGTAAATGTGCTGCAACCATTTCACGTCTGATATTTCATGTATTTCCTTTTATACGTGTCTACCGCGAGATTAGCGAGAGCAACTTTGTGTAATAACGGATTCGTTTTTCCATGCGACGTGACATTTATGTATCATTTGCTACATTTAGAACGTTCCAACGTTGTCACTGAGAAATGAAAGATACGTTTTGAAATTCTGCAGTTTTCGTCATATATCGCGAGCTACCGCTTTTACTAACTGGAATTGATATAATTATTTGTGATAATTAATTACATATGCGATAATTTAACTCCCAACTAATATCATTAGGTCCATATTCTAAGGGACAAGAATTTAGCATTTACTTTGTTTTTAAATTCCTGCATTTTTAATTACAATTTTGTCATTAATACAGAGAATATGAAATGCAAAGTAAACTCGAGTGTCTCAAATTTTTGCAATATAGTATAATTTATTAATATAGTAGTCATCTGTGATCACACTATACTGCACACGATGCTACAATCACTGATATATAATTACTACTTACCGCGATCAATTAAATATTAATTAAATTCATACAAAAAAGCGGAAACAATTCTTCACTTCACAATTGTCAAATTCATTACAATTGGTTAAGTGCGCGGAGATCTAATCACCTTTGAACGTCAACAAAATCGCTTTTGATTTTTTTAATCCTCTGTAGAGGCAAAGAAAGAAGCGTATTTATGATATGAAAACAACGGTGACGAAGCATCTGTTGGGCGAAATTAATCTGGCTGATCACCTTTGCAAAGTGAATTATAATATCGCGAGAAGCCTGGCAGGGCCAAGGTGCGTGATTAATTTTTCAATGTGGATTCCTTTTGATGCAGGCATGGCGACCGCCGGTCTTGAGGTGCGCGAGGCTGGACGAGCGTTGCGAGTGCAAACGGAAGCGCCGCATCTCGTTTCCATGGGAAGCGGACGTTTGTCAACAGCGGTGACCCTGCATCCTTTACCCGAAGGTAAGGCACCAAGTACCATCTTACGATGCATGCAAACTCGTTTATTTGAAGATTTCATTTGATTTGAAATCGATCGCTCGACTTCAAACTTTGCTCCAAAGCGGCGAAAATTGATCGTAATGTCAATACTAGTTTTCGAGAAGCTAACCTGCCAACCTAAGAAAGGATAACTTGTCGTTGACGCACTGACGTACAGTTGAGATCAAGGAAAGAGTTTATCGAAATGTTTTAATTGCAAATAAGTGTAATATTGTTCTGCAATGATCAAAACGTATCGATACATTAATATTAATATATTAGTCGGATTGATCAAATTATAGAAATTGTAGAATTATTACAAAAATTTCAATTAATTATATATACAATAATTACATTTTCAATTATATCATATCTAACACTAAACATTATACCACATAAAAATAAAGTGTTCAAATAACGAGAATTCAGATAGAAAAAAACTTCCATTACAGTACGATGGAACGAATGGTCGTTAACAGCTGTTAACGATTAGATTTCTTTAATGGATTTACAAATTACACAAATGATTCATAAATGAAGGTATCTAGTATTAATTCTTCCTGGACTCACATCTACGGAGTACACGCATATCTCGATCTCTTAATACATTCTATTATAAACAACAAGTAAGTATAGAAAGACGTAAGTTTAGAATTCCAGCAAAACAGCTTCGAAGAAATTCACTGTGTTTGATTTCCGAGAGACATCCTCCTTTGCTCTGTTATTTGCGTACCACACACAGAGTGGAACTTCTGACACGTTCTACACCACCATTAAACTTTATCAGACGAAGGAATTAGCGCGTGTTCGAATCACGGATTAAATTTGATGAATCATTGCTCGTTACGGACAGAGCGTTATCTAGCGAACGCTTGGTGGCTCAATTGTTTTCGAGATACGAGCGAAAACAAAATGTTACGCCCAACGAGGAAATATACTGAACTCGTATACGTCGAATTTGATGAAATTCATCAATGTTTGACACGTACAACAGAACTCGCTCTATGTAAACTCCGTTTGTTTGAACGAAATTTTAAACTATAGGGTCTTTAGAAAAAAATATATTATTGAGAGAGCTATCATTCATAAAAATTACACCAAAATCGGTAGTTTGCACAAATCCATTATTTTCTTCCCCGTACTCGATACATCAACACGTGTTCTGTTCGTAACAGATAGTTACAAATGAAATGGCCGAATTTTGTACAAAACTTCTACTTTTTAACTAATTTAACACTTTCTAAAGGTAAGTTTTATACATTCAGTGGCAACTGTGTGTGAAAAATATTATTTAATATAAAAACTATTAAGTCTACCATTACATAAATCTTGTAATATAATAATCATAGGCTTTTGTTTTTAATAAATATTTTTATTTGTATAATTTGGGCAATTGAAATCGTATGCACGATACTCGTGAAAATGTTAAAAATAACATACCTGATGTAACATTTCATACGTCGAAAGTTCTGCTGTATTAACTTTCACTCAACCATCGTATAGATCTGCCAATTATTTGTTTCCTCTCGTTTAAAACGTTTCCAAACTCTATGGAATTACGTCTCTCTCTTCAACTGAATTGCATCTCAATTAGCAGAGACAATTTTTCAAGACACGATTCGTGACGTTTAAACGTTTCTGTCGAGCAAGAGGAAGCAGGGTTCATCGGTAACGAGATCACGAGCCGCGGTATGGTCCGCAATTAGGTGGCAGACGTCGCGCAATTAACTCGGTAAAATTCACCAACGCGTAACATCGTCCGGCCGGTGGGTCTATTCATTCCTGAAATAATCGAGACACGCCGGGATTTCTCGCGGGCTAAGGGGACGGCGATGAATTTTTAAAAATACACCGGAGACGCGGCAGGAAACTAAGAGATCCTCCGCGCACGTGCATCCGTGTCGAAACCGGAAAGAAGCTGACCGAACACAAATATTTGCTTTGTTCGTCGAACAAATCGAACGGATAGATAGATTAATAATTAAAAAAGTAGCGTTCACCCTGAAAGATGATTTTTGTCACAAAATACCTTGATCCGTGATATTTTTACACTAGAAAATATTTTTATTAAAGAATACATAGCGTGTGTCTGCATTTTACTAACACGAAGATATTTACGTGTTCTATTCTCACGGTGATACTCTGTAGTTTTAAAATAGATAGATAAATTTGAGATAATATAAATTAACAAATTTGTATCTACATATTTATGTCTACTAATTGCATTATTAAGCTATTATTATAACTTACGTGTACAAGGAAGTAACTAAGAGAATTTCTGCAATATTTTTCACAAAAAGGAAAAAGATTATGAGATGCTGGTAAGAGGATTAATAAAGACAAGCATTATCGCGGAGGAAGCTGAAATTTCGTAACCAGTCTTTTGTAATTTTTCAAGCGGATATGATACAATCGGTTATACGCGGAAGGAATCAGAGAACGATAGAATGGTACGTAGCGATGGTAGAATCGATAGAACGAGATAACAATGACGTCGACCGTTTAATATGCGTGTTTTCCACGCATTCATATTTTTTTGAGCGTGAGACGCTTCCTATGCGATGCATGATTACATGGCTGGAGGGATGGTACGGTTGGAGGGATTCTTTGTATAGTTGAAATTCCTGGAAGAGTAAATTAGTTCAAGTAGTATGAGTAAGCGGTGTCTTATCGCGTATTCTGAATTACTCTGAATTAAATTTTATATTTTAGCATTAAAGAATGTTTCGAATCGCCTTTCTTCACATTTGAATTGTAGCTTTCTCTTTTGAAACAGTGAAACGTTTCGTCGCTGGTCCTCAAGAAGAGAATCGACTCAGAAAATCAGAGATGAGCGTAGTAATTTTTTGTCAAACTGCGTGCTAAGGTGCCAATGAAGGGAATGTCATAATGTTGTAAATTGAGAAAGAAGTTCATCGTTGAGAAATGAAATAACAAGAAGGAAGCCACTGCTTAATATCTCACAAAATTGTGAAATATATTGAAATGTTCGAGTGAATGAAAGTCAGGCAGAATAAACACCGTTTCTTAACGATGACTAAAGTCATAACGATAACTAAGACCTGCATCAGAGAAATTCAAATAATACAATAAAGAACACAAACTCTGAATTATATACTTTACAGAGAATCACTCAAATACCTAAAGCTATTTTAAATTTATCAAATTTCTGTAAAAAATTACCCGATTAAAATCGTTAAATGTTCACCACTCTAGTGGTTCTGGTATTAAAAAGTCAGACTAGCAGCGTGTTCTACTATCTAAATTCTGCGCAATTGAACACGCCGATAAAATGTTTAACCGGTTTCTTCGAAGCTTTGCTAGTCAAACTCGATGGTGGTCGATGGCAAATATCAGATACGGACTATCAAGAGATTCTTCTGATGATGCTCGTCGCCATAGATACAGATTATTATAACAACTTGAACGGGAAGTTCTATCTGCATGTTCTTCTGCTACATAATTTATTTGTAATTATTATTTGTAATTATTTTTCTATTATTTGTCGTATTATTCTTTCCAAAAACCGACTATTATTAAGATGCGTATTGCTTTACAATTTCGGAGGAGAAACAGCAATCACAGAAATCAGTAGAAAACAGTAAAAAATATTTCTAAAGTAGGAAAAGAGATATCGTAAGCTTCAGCACGTGTCAAAAGTGGCTTCCGAAATTTTCGATTTGAAATTAGGTGTACCATGTTCCACGCGACGAGAAGGACAAGGTGATAGATAAGAACAATTTACAGTCGACAATTACCGTAAATCATCGAATTAAGGCTGGAGGACTTGCATCGAGGTTTAGTGTTTCTCAGGCGCTACAATGGAATTTACTGTTGAACAAAAACGCGCAAACTTTCTTTCTGTTCGATGTATAATTTACGCTCGTACGTGTTTGTGCGTACGAAACGACGTAACGCCGCGTATAAAATCGGTGATTACCGCCTTGAAAAAAGAAAAAAAAAAAAGAGAGAGAAAAAGAAATGCGACGCGACATTTCGCCGACTTTTCCAGCTCGAAGAAAGCAGCTTCGAGATAAATATGAGAGACAAAGAAACATATAGGCGGATTTAGCTGGCTCTTTCCTTCTCCCACCTTGGCGTATAAACTGTGGAATTTGTAGTATGGGTGTAATTTAGAATTCCCCGGCTTGTGTGCAGTCCGCGTTCCTTGCATATGTCCGTTCCTCGTTGCGCTTATTCGTTTTATCACTGCCACGAGATTCTTGTACACCTGGTAAGTTGTGCATCCTTTCGAACGCACTTTTGCGACCAAGCGCACACTTTTCAGACCGATAGATCGGAATTTGGAGTTTTCTCTCTATCGGTGCAGAAGTTTAACTAATTTTCCCTTTTCTTTTTCTTTTTCTTTTTACAGTCGCTTTGTAGAAATACCGAAATCAAGGTATTTCCTAACACTGGAACTTTTGAAATTCGAGGAATATAGAAATGGAAAGTTGCGTTCTTCGCTGTTACATGTTACAAACTTTTCCGTATTTTTGTCGTTTATTCTTTAACTTTGCATTTTTAAATATTCGAGCGACTTTGTGTGAAATATGTAAGAACAGAAACTCGTGTCCTTTATTATATTACAAACCTTGCACGAGCAAACGTGTCAGATTTTCAGGGCACGCGTTGCAACACTTAACAAATCATTATTTAAAATTTCGGTTATTTTTGTTATTAACTGTTTCGAGAGGAACGAGAATTCGCACGAACAATCTGTAGATCACGTACCAGTCGCGTTTCTTTCCGCAGCCGGTACGTCAGAAATAAATTTCGCGCGAACGCGAGCGCCATGCCCAGAGAAACGGGGGAATTTTATTTCGCGTTTCCGGAAACACGCCATTAATAGCTTTCCCGAAAGCGAGCGAATTCAAAGAGTGCGCTGCGACGTTTGCGAACTTCATCAATTATTCGACTGCCCGGTAAAGTAGTGGAATAAACTACTTGGCAAAGTGGAAGAACCAGAAGAAGAAAGAAAAAAAACATCTTAACGGCTACGTGCTATTTGTGCCGGTGCACGTTTGCGCATACGAAATAGACGAGGAAATGCGAAAAAAGGCCAAGAGCGAACGAGGATAAAGAAGAAGTGGGAGATGATGATAGCGAAGAAAATGAAAATAACGATAATGGACGGTGACGGTGAAGAAAATGAAAATTGAAGTGCTAAAGGAAAAAATAGAGGGGGGGATCTTAATTCGTCTTAGAAAAAGACAGGTAAATCTTGAAAAAATAAGGGGGGAGTCTCAACTTGTCTTAGAAAGAGAAATCTTAAAAAAATAATTATGACGAAGAGAGTAAAAATGGAAGAACTGAAAGAATCAACGACGAGAAAGAGGGGGAAGGATAAAAATCGCGAGGAATCGCGCGACGACCGTGTACATCCGCGCGTGGAAAATGTGCACGTGCATAGCCGCGCGTATGACGCCTCTCTGCGCGGTGTATAAATGGCGAAAAGGCGTTTACGCGGTCGAAGGGGAGCTAGAGGAGAGGACAGTAACCCACGAGAAACGTTCTGTCTCATAAGACGCGTTGCGTTGCACTTAAATATAGTCGGTGCATACAGAGAGAGAGAGAGAGAGAGAGAGCTCCAGAGGTTCGGAAAAGTGCGTGTCGGTGAAAGAAGGACGGAGGCAAAACGCGAGAGCGAAACGGCGAACGCAATATAAATTATTGCGTGAGTCAATCCTCAAAGTGGCGTGTATTTTCAGGCGACGTTCCTTTTTCTCGGCTGTCCTATTATTCTCTTTTAGCACGACGAGGAGCTGCCTGCTTCTATGGAAGTAGTACACTCACGGACTCGAGCGGTCGAAAGTAGCGCGTAACCCCCCTTTCGGGGGCTGTTTCCTGCGCGGAGACTGGTTCCTTGGCTGGTTTTTCGGTTGAGATTAAATTCTAGGCAACTCTCTCGTGTGATGCGTGTTGCAATTCGACTCGGAGATCGCTTGTACGATACGCATCCGAAGCACCATTACTCGAGTATGCACTCTAACACTCGAACGGAATATTTACCAAGAATGGATGTCTTTTCTCGTACTAATTTTGTGTCCACCATGACGTGCTTTTTTATAATTACTAGACTGTGGAGTGTTTATGAGTTTGATGGGAAATTTTAAAATGGCACAGAAAATGTACGTAACACGGAGAAGTATCAAAAGATAACCAAAAATACGAGTTTTTGTGAAAAATCGATAGTTCAATAATCACGAACGGAACTCGTTAAAATATGAGATAGGAAATATGATGAATCAATGTTTCGTTTACGAGTAACGAAGGTGTAGACAATCCTCGTGATAAGAATGTGCCCCTCGCTCTGAAACATTCGTTTGAGATGGTTTGAGGCACCAAATAGAAATACTATAAATAGAAAAGTACGAACATACTTCAAGTCGATAGAATCTTTGTCACACGTAAAATACAAAGGAACTAAAAAATACAGGTAACACCGAAGATATGTATAATGTATATAAACGTATTGTAGTACTAAAGAATACTCAGTATGCACGTGTGTTGAGAACCTCAATTTTTTAATGGACAAGATCTTCAGTTTCTTAATATCAACTGTGATACATACGTGTATACATATCGAACATTGAACACGATAATTAATATCTTAATACACGTTTCACGTTCTGTTTTAGTGCACTGTCTCTAATACGTAACGCAGAAGTTGTCGCTGAGAGGTTAAACAGCGCAGGTTTGACCAATCAAGCCGATCGAACGTACGAATTACCGCGGCCATCAATTATCAGGAACCAACATAATCGAAGCTATGTATCGCGCCAACTTAACCAGAAACGGAAGCTTTATTGTCGATCGATGCATTTGGCAATGGCATTAATCCGATCCACCGGATAGATACCAACAAAGACTGATCTAGCCGTGGTACGCGCGGCCTCGCTCTCTCGTAGAACGAAACGATTGCCAGGAAGTAATCTTCCTGTTTCTCGTTTTCAACCCGTAACTGTCCGACGTCATTGTTTGACCGGCTTTTAACACGTTCAACTAGGCTCGAGTCGCCGATGGTTTGAAGTGCCATGCCGTGTCGGCGCAAGACACGTCCGCCGTGCTTCAAAACAGAGTTACGCGTTTAACACTTTGAACCGTGCGCCTTTTAAGCCGTGCCGTGTTGGTTCAGTACTACAGTTAGGAGAACAGTTAAAAAACAGCGCTGACAGATGGAAGTGAATTCCTCTTTTAAAATAGAAAACACTCGAGTTTGGTGGAATTTACCTTTGCGTGGGAAGATCCAAATGACGGTTCTGGATAATTCGTCGGGGAGTACATCCTTCGTAGAGTATATTGCAAGTGCCAAAGACTCGAGTTAGTACTAAAAATCGACTCGTGTGACAAGATACAAATAACGAGAATTTTGGAGAGTTCGGAAGAAGATAATTCGAGGAGGATCCTTGTTGCAAACGTTAAAGACTCAAATTGGAAGAATTTAATGATGGTTTTGGAGGAGTCAGAAGAGGGTAATTTGAAGAGTTTTTGTAGAAAAGAGTATCGAACGTCAAACTGATATATTTGCGTATTTTTTCTATAAATAATACAAGCAATAAGTTCTACTTGAAAATCACAAGTTCATCATTATAAAAAAGATAGCGTTAAGAATAAGTAAATCTTGTCATGGGTGATTTAAATCGCAGCGTTAACGTAAAGAAATTATAAAACTTTATAAAACAGAGATTTCAACGTATAAATTTCTACTATCAGATGGTTTTGCAACGTTTGTATATACGGACAGCGATATCATTTTTCTACTCCGTTCCCGGCTGGCAAATTAAAAGTCAATTTGTCTTTCGTTATCAGAGAAGCAGTTTTACGTTTTCCAAGATAAAATGGATGTAGCGTACAGATAACGCACGGGGCAAGCAAATTGTAATCACCTAATCACGTGCAGACGAGTATATATATATGGGGAAAAAAATTTCGTAACCTAGGACAAAAGTTTTTCGATGAGAAAATATCGAAATAAATGTCTTTGTTTCAGATAGAATACGTAATCTACGTAATCTAAGGTGTAATGTAAAAAGAGACAAAATTTTACTCGTTCTTGCAATTTCAAGAAAATGTTATTGGGAGAATAAGAATTGTGGCAAATTTCAAAGTAGCAAGTTAGAAACATATGACAAGATGTAAAGTAGTATATTCTTGGAATGATCAAACTGGCTCTTGAAATAAATTGTTGATTATTGTTCCACGGTCAAGAAGATTTCTATCATATTCAACGATGTCAAAGTCCGATAATTAATGAAATAAAAAGTTAAACGTCGATCGAGTGCTTTGGCGTTAAAATTTAAAAGAATTCAGAGTGGAGTTAATTGCACGGACTATAAAGGAGAAGCAGCGAGAAAGGAACTTGAAACTTCGTTCATTTTTATAACTCGAAGAATTTTATCTGCAGATATTCACTTTCACTCCAGCCAAACCCCTTCTCAATAAATTTTCAATCGCGATCATTCCCATCGAGTCTGAAACCAATTTTGTACGTACGTTATATCGCGTGTTTACCATCTCCCTAAGAAGCCAGGCAATCAATGCATATTGGTTCAACGTGAACGCGAACAGCGTAGGAATGCAACAATCTTGCCAAGATATCATAATAGCAGAACATAAAAGAATCATGGTGGAATCGAGCACGAGTTAACTTGGGCTGATCAAAATCACGCCTCGAATTAAACCGTGCCAGTCTTCCTCTCTGTCTCTTTCTCTCCACTGCCGAACGCGTCACGTTCTCGCACCCGTTTTCTTGTCGGGATAGAGCTGACTTTATTGAAATTTATAATCGTACCAGACGAACTTTCGAAGAACTTTCTCCAACTAGGACAGAATTTCCACGAAACGTCTAAATTCAACGATCGCCTCGACTGTTCGGTTATTTTCCTCGTTTAACTCGTTAACATTTTACTACTAAAATTGTAAGAGTAGAGTCGTTCGCGAAAATTGAAAAGTGTCAGGACATGTTTTTTTTTTTTTATTTCTAGTATTCGATATTTATTATAAATAATAAAATTCTATTAATAAAATTACCACCGTTTGAATTTGAACGTTGTCACAAGTTTGTAACTCTTCACCAAGAGGCAAGATGAAACGTGTGCCGAGTATCGGCTCGACTAATAATTACCAATGGTGTTAAAGAATTCTCAGAGCTTGAATGATTGAAAAACCTCATTCGTTGCGCGAAGGATCGTTTAGCGTGTAGGTTTTATGGAATGGCGCTCTAGGTGAATTAGTGGAATTATAGTTCGTAATGGTTGTAGATGGTCGCTGCGATCGGTTGGCTACGGTGTAATTACACTCTTGGAATCGTAGCGAACGGATCGCTCGGATTTATCGGGTGTTACGTAATCCCGTCAATTTAATTCATTGCTCGCAGAGCTGGCACTGGAATGTAGATAGAGCTGTTTATACTGGAGGTACGATCGACCGATGAGCTTTTGTTTAGTTGGAAATATACAGATTCTCGAAATATTCGAGGAGCATATGCTACGAGGAATGAAAAAGAAAAGAGGGATTCAAAGAAGATCTGAATTCGTTCACGTCGTGCGGAAGGTGGAAAGCAAAGATACTTTTATTTCCGAAAATTGTGAAAAAGTTGACAAACTTGTCATATTCGTCAAAATTGAAAAGTTTCACGTGACAATGACTGTTGACTACACCGATCGCCGGGTATGGTTAGCAACGAAAGGTAACGTGTTTGATCGGACTGATCGAATAAAACTTCGCTCCAGTGAATCAAATTTTACCGTAATGGGGTTAAGAGGGACGCAGAGCAGAACGTGCAAAGTAGGCAAAGAGCGACTCTTCTGCGCGAGGTATATTTCGAACGTTGCGTGGCGGAAGCTTTTCCAAAAAGACCGAAAATGTGCGAGAGTGCACGACCGCGCCAAAACTAAATATAACACATCCAGTCCTTTGTAGAATGCGCGGCGATTTACTCGCCGTTCTCGCACAGATCGGGGAGCGCGCGTACGCCCGTAGTTATTTCGCGCTAATGATCCAGCCGGCCCTTTCACGGTGCATATCCTGCGAAAAGGAGCGTGCGTTGCCGTTTCTTTTTTCTTCTTCGGCCGCCGCGTAGCGCGTCTTTTCTCCGTTCCATCCTCGAAACACGCTCGATCGACTGCGCGAGAGAGAGAGAAAAAGGGGACTTCGGATCGGACGACGGTAACCGTAAGTTTTTCCGTACAGTGTTTATCTAGTATCCTGGCTTTCGTGCAACCCGCTTTTCCGACTACAAACAATTTCGGCTGGCTCGTTCAATCGGATTGCGCAAGAAGACGGAAGTTGTCGGGTGAATGTATTATTAGAGCGCTTCCACGAATCTGTAATTGTTTGATCGTGGATTTTTACGCATCCGTGAGAAATTTTTGAACGTGAGACTACCAAATTATTTGAAATTCCAGGTGCATATATTGCGACTTTATATTTTGATCGGCATACTTTGACAAGTAGAATTTGAACGAGAAATTGTTTTATTAACTAGACATCGTGATAAGTACCTTATTTTGGATATTTCATATATTTATTATTATTATTATATACATTTTGTAGATTTTGATACTTTGCTACATTCTTTACGCGTTGTCGCCATGTACTGTGGTTTTTGCAATCTCCAATTTCCCAGAAAAATAAATAAATTTTCGCACGTTTGTGGAAAATTTTAAAATACAAAATTGCACAAAACGAGTATGCAAAACATCATCACGATATTTGATACGTGAAACAGTTTTCTCTCAAGAACCTGTTTTTTTAATTACGTTCTCGAAAGTGCGAATTTGCATAAAAATCCACAGTCCGGTAATCATTTGACTCTCTACTCCGTTAAAAATTATTTCTACACTTTCTATCTTTCCAATCTTTTTGACCAAAGGTGGCGAATTGATTGTGATACAAATTGTTTTTTGACATTCTTCTACATCAAGATCGAATTATTCTGATTTCCTATTTTCGTTTCGCAAATACAGTTGTGTTATCTTGGGTACGATCAAGTGTAATACATTAAAACGTTACGTAGGATGTTGTAATAATATCTCTAACGCGCACACATGTTTTCAGTTTTCCAATATCTCTTAGTTGGAATACAGGAATTTGTGAACTTTTAAAGAAATGTGGAACATAGATGGAAAATTTATTATACTTTACCTTTATTTATTATTATACTATGCGTGAGATATCTTATATATTTTTATCTACTTTTCCCGCAAATTCTTCACAATATTCAACTTCAAATACCGTCTTCATAAAAATAAAGAATTACGTAAAATATAAATTTGCAGAGTCAATGAATCGCGTACAAAAATAAAAAGAGAAGACCAGAAATATAAAGTTGAATGACACCGATACCCACGTAGCATTTTAGCGTCAATGTTCGTTTAATTAATCGTCTCTTCGTTGACTTCTCTCCCACGTTGAAACCTCTCGCAACAAAAACCTTAGTTGACGAGTAATTTATAATGTCCCTGCGGGTCGGCTAATTGTCCAATCAACCAAATGCTCCACTGAACTTTTTCGGCTTCCTTCGTTTAAGCGCATTGTTACGCTGCACAAATCCATAATACACACACACCACCGGAGGGAAAACGAATCGCGATGCACGCTCAAAAGGCGTTTTATACGTGCCGAGCATACGCTAATACGAAACGAAACGAATTTCATTTATCGATGGAAGGTCGGAGATACCGAGGATGCTGCCACGATCCGTGTTAAATGGCAATCGGAGATGGTATCGATCGAACTCGCGCCACAGGGGGCTTTTGGAATTTTGGCTGCGTTAGGAATTACGCTCTCTAATATACGTGAAAGCCACTCGAACAAGTGCAACTCCTGCGATAGCCGTCTCTGAAAAGCTAAATCG
>KQ435794.1:9922302-9941270 GCA_001276565.1 Melipona quadrifasciata | reverse complement strand
TCTTCCTCGTTCAGTCACGTTCGAACGCTCGTCTGTCGATCATTTCTGAATGACAAGTTGTATCATGAGAAAGCTCACTCGCCGCTTCTCTTTGCTCAAACTCCTAAATTTAGAACAGGTTGTCGATAACACAGTGTCGTTCTTTTCGTCGTATAATGGAACTTGTTTTTGCATATATGTTTTTTGTGCGTGACAGCTCGAATTGGAGAAAGCGCTGCTGTCCGCGGAGTACGAATCGGAATCGTTGAAACTCAGCCAGGACGAGGGCGAAAAGATAAAGGTGCAGATGCGGATAAACGAATTGGAGAGGCAGATGGCCGAGGATAACACGAGCCAGGCGAATTTGCAAGCGGAAGCGAAACAGAAAGTGCAAAGGGCTCAGCAAGCTTGCTACCGTCTGGAGGAGGAACTGGCGAATTGCATGGACGAGGCCGCGCAACAGGATATTAGCAAGAAGCTCGTGGCTCAGCAAGACATCCTCGAGTCGGAGAGGAAGGCTTTCGAGGATTTGGAGTTCCATCATTTGGAAGAGGAGGCGAGCAAACTGGCGACCAGAGAAGAATTACAGAGGTAAATCTATTTCGCGCGCGATTAAATTATTTCTACGATTAAACTTTCCTCTTCTTCTTTAATCATTTTTATTCTCACTTTCTTGTATATAACTTTTGTTTTTAATTCTGAAGTGGTCACGTAGATCTTATCCGCGTTTTTTAATTCCAGTTTTCGCCCGAAATTTTCTAGACAAAGACCTCTCGCCTCATATTGCAAGTAGCAATATTGCCGCCACAGTACAGTGGTTTTCCACTGATAATCTAAATGTGAGATTTAATTCCATTTTCAAAAAAACTTGACGTTTCTTAAACATATCTTGCGAGACGAGGATCGATCGTATAACCATCGAGTTTGCTACAAATTTTGCTGAGACAAATATCGTTTGCGACGTTTCAGATATTTGAGCGAATTGACGACGAAAATAGAGACCAGGAAGGTTCGACTGAGCCATTTGGAAGCGCAGAGATCCGAAGCAAAAAGCACGGCGACTAAGGACGCGAGAAGCCTCGAAAGACAGAAGCTGACGCATTTGAAACGGTTGGAAGAAGTTAGTAAACCTGGCAGATTTGAATCTGCATCACAGAATATTCGTCTCCTTTCTTTTGGTTCTTGCATTTGATCTTTTATCGTATCGTTTTCGGCAGGGTCGAAACCGAGTTAGAGCGATTAACGACGAACTGATAAAGTTGGCGCAAAATTCTTGCGAGAACGGCGACGAGAAACGATCTCCGAGCCGGGAAGACTTTGACAGGATCTCCAGGGTCACTACTGACTCTCCCATTGTAAATAATCAGGGCAGCTTGGGAAGGAAGACTATCGAGTCCCTCAAAGAAATTGAGAGAAATCGACAGCTTCATTTAGCGAAACAAGGTAAATTATTTATTTGTATTTGCACATCATTCTCTTGTCATTTGTATAAATGAATTTTATAATGTAAAGAATATGTAATATCTGTTATAATACACGTAACAATAGCACATAGCATTTTTTCTTAACAAAATACAATCGAATCTTCGTAAGATGAAAATTCTCTACAACTTGAATTATTTATTACGTACCTATACGAGTTCAGAAGTCTCTATAAGACGATCGATTTACAAATATAACTCAAAGTTAAAAGGATTAATGGAAATAATAATCTCAAGGAGCAATTTTTCCACTTGCCATTCTATTTCTTGAATTATAAACTCTGTTCATCTTATTTAATCTGATTATATCAAATTATCAAATAAATTAATGTCAATTAACTCATAATCTCTGTAAATTGTATTCTCGTTTGTTAAATCTTCTTTATTCGAAAATTCGACGAGACGAAAGTTGGCACGACCGAACGATTTCTTTCCTTTCAGTTGTATTAAAATACTAATTTAAATAATTAAACTTGCGAGAAATGCTATTCGTGTTACAGGCAGCCAAGTAATTTCGGAAGAAAGACGAAGAGTGGAGGAAAAGAAACGAAGAGTACAAGACGAGGTTCGATCGCAGTGGGAAGAAAGAAAGATGAACTGCACGTCTTTCAACAGTGTTGAATCAGGTGAAGAATCCTCTAGTTATTCAACGGGGCCAACAGAAAGGTGAGTCACACACGCTCAATCGCGCGTTGCCTTTAAAATGCAAATCATTCTCCGTTTGTTTTCGTAAAGAAAGCGAAAACAGACGAAAATTGCGTGGCTCTGTGTTCGAGAATCGTACAACAGAATCCTGAGATTTCCGTCTTACGCGCGGGGTTTCCTCGACAAAAATGGCCTTCGTCGTCTTGAGAGAAATAACAAAGCGACAAACGTGTTTCGAATTTCGTCGAAATGATGATTCCATTCTTACGTTTCTTTACATTCCAAATACGAACATTTAAAATAATTTGAAGATAATTTAAAAAATTTCGAAAGCAATAGTAAAATAATTTTTAAATGGACAAGTAATAGAATAGTACAAAAAGAAATCTATTTTTACATTTCTGTAAGTTCCAAGCGCAAGTAATTGAAAAACACATTGAATTTAAAATAATTTTATCAACATTTGCAGAAGCAACAGATAACGGGAGATGAAGACATAGATATCTGATAAAACATTTTTAGACTCAGATAACGTGAACGTAACGTTCAACAGAGAGTTTCAAAGTGCTCGAAATGATGGTTAGTAAGTGTACAATAAATATGTTCTTTGTACGTGTGTATACACGAGTGACGAAATCGCCCAGTTTTATTAGTGATCGAACGTTTTAGCAGTAATGGCCAAACGTGTCTTATCTGTAGGCTTACAGTTAGTGACAGAAAAATCATCGACGAGCTCGACGGAAATAGCAAACGCGTGGCTTTCTCGATGAAAAATTACCGTTCGTAACTGGTCGTAACAATTTTAATTGATGAATATTCAATTGAAAAGTACAATATGAGCTGTATCTGTCAACATGCAAGCTTCAATTTATCCATTTTGCAGGAAATCCCTTAAATCTCTAAAAATACGTTGTTTTACGTTTGTAAAATTTCTAATAAAAATCATAAATCGGTCATCTTGACCGCTTCGACAGTTCTAGCGTTATGAATAATATTCCGAAAACTGGAGAAGATCGCTACCGAAAGTAGACGAAAAAAGAAATCCACTTGAGGGTTGAGGGGCATTAAACACGCGGCTATCCGTGACACTTAATAGACGCTCGCGGGTAACGAGCACTCCCCGAGTTTTTGCCCCCTCCCTCCCCTCGCCCCGAGTTTGTAAATGGAACAGCAGGTTGTGCAACGGAGCAAGAAACACACGGCGCACGTGATCGACTCGCGCGAAGTGTCTCTCGTCACTTTTAATCGGCCAGTTTCGCGAAACTGGAATCCCATCGAGAGTAAAAGGTGTCGTTGGCAGCCTTCGCGGGTAAAATGAAGGCGCGACCGCGAACGTCGCGACGCGAGGAAGCCTCCGAATTGGCGTCGCACGATCGGCAGATCGTCCGGCCGATCGCGCCGCCGGCAATAAAACGTTTTATCGGCTCCGTTGCTTGTCCCACGCGCGTCGCTTCGACACGACTGGGTGGGGTGTTATCAGGCGATACGGTATCCGTTGCAGCGAGCTGCCTTTCCGCGGTTAGCTAACAACGTTGACACGTCGTTTCGTGCTCATCCTGGTGTTGTTGTGATCAACGAAAGTGTCGAGAGTGTGTGTACCGAGGAATTTGAAGGAAACGCGCGTTCGCGGTTCGAACAGGTTCGATGAATCGGAGTGGGATTTCCTATGAGCGTGTCGTGCAACTCCTCGGAGATATTCGACACCGGACGAAACGTGCGTGTCCCTGATTCTCTGTATGCAATTTTCAAACATTGCGCCCGGCTCGGAAGTACTCGCGGCAGGATGTTCGTTTTCACATTTTGCTGAGAGTACACACGCCTTCATTCTCTTCGAGATTTCCCCTGACGTTGCAAGTTTCTTTTCTTCCATTTGCGTTTTGTTAATGTTGCTCCAAATATACACTGTTACTACAACGTGACGAATAATTCAGAAGCTAATTAGCGCAAGTCACTTTTCATTCGAAGGAATTTCTGCCACGCAAATACCTCTTTGTTGTCAGAGTCTTCGGTTGATGGGAGAATTTAATCATTGCAATGTTATAACTAAACTGTTCCATTGATTGAAGAGCTTGACAATGAAAGTGTAATTTTTGATGGAACGAGACTTGCGCTAATTGACTTTCTAGAGTCTTCGTTAAAAATGAAGACAACGTTAGTTCAGGAAACTTCCGAATGTTACGAGTAGATAATTTTAGCGTGACAGAAACGTATTAATTAAACAGAGTATGTTCCTTTATTATTATTGTTATTTGTTAGTCTTATAATTTTGAAACTACTAATTTTAATGAAATGTTAAGTTCTTGTTCTTTCAAACGCGCTTCAAACCTGACAATTAATAAAGAAGACAACATTGAAAAACAATTGACAATCTTTTAATTCGAAGAATCTCCAAATGTAGCGAGTGAACTACTACTAGTAGTTTGTTATTCGTATATTAAGAAACAGGAATATACTTCTCCATGTATCAAAAAGTAGCCTATTTTTAAATTCCTCATAATTCTTGTCACTGTAGAATGGTCAACAATGAACGATAAATTGTTATTAGAAACTCGTCACGTTAAAATTCTGAAATCGTTGGCAGAACGCGATCGAGCTGAGATTGGAGCATTACTCGTAATGTAAATACGTACAATCTAAACTAAATGGACTACTATTTAATCGAGCCAAGAGCGTATCGATAGTGCGGATCGAGCCTTGTAGGAAATCCCACCTTTCAAGAAAGGGACAGATTCAAAAATATATATTACAGGATAAAGGATTCTCCGTGAATATTAATATAGAGTAAGTGACGAACTTGAATCGTAAGTTGTCAATTTTTAGATATCGAGAATAAAACACGCGTGCGTCGAATGATTTTCTTGAAGAGCAACAAAACCACTGGAAGTTGAACTTCGATTGTACAGTTTTTTGGAAGAAAAATTCAGAAATTCACAAAGTGAAACTGATCGACGTAACTTCCATGTGGCTTGCACGAGCTTTGGATCGCGGAGTGGCTGTGTTCGATAATGAAGAATCGCCGTTACGATAGAAAAACTCGAAATTTTATTCGAGCGATAAGATAAAATAAACGCGACTGTATGAACGAAGCGTCTTAGATTTCACGGATATATCTGTCGAGGGAGAAATTAGTGAAGTGTGTTTCATGCTTGGAGAGTTTTCTTCAAGCGAAGAAACGAATATCCACGAGGGATAGAATTTCGCGGCGTCGAATGAAATCGAAGTTGCAGGTGCAATTTGAATAGCGTTTATTGAAGAAAACCGATGCATCGTTGTACTTGCAAGATCATAACGAAGCAAGGAGCATCGCGACGAGCGTAATGAGCCAAGCGATATAAAGATTGATTTATTTGATAGATTCCCTACTCGTAAAAGTGTCTTGGCTCTGAGATTTATCGCGTGGAAGAACAGAATCGAGCAGAAAGTCCAGGGAATCGATCGATGACCTAAAGAAATCGTCAGTGGTAAATGAAGAAACCGTGTGGAAAATGAAACGATGTAAACGCGAATACAGTGGGCTTCAATAAGTTATAAGCCAAGTAATTAGAAATTCATTCGCGAAGAATCGTGTTTTGTCTGCCATTACTTGCTTTGTTACTTACGCAATTATATTGATACCGTGTTACTTTTTTTTATCTGCGACGATTATTATTGGCTTCTGAACTGCAGATTAAATCAGCAGATTGTGATAAGAGAGAAAGTTACAACTCTTTCTTTTTTTTATAAACAAACGGAACTGTGATAATAGACTATATGTTATATAAAACGACGACAAAAGTGAAAGTGTTTGAACATTCTTCGAGAGATATTACCATAAAATATAAATATAGTGACATATAGTGACTATATTTGTCATAAACCAGTTACCGGATCACAACATTTATTTATTATATATATATATAACAAGAACCTAAATATGCAAAGTTAAAATAAAAACAAACATCAAGTTGTAATTGTATATTACACAGCGAAGAAAATTTTCTGAAAGCTCCAAGGTACACGTATACGTAACAACCTGACTTGTTATCTATCTCGCGAAACTATATCACACGCTGATGCGTGCATTTTTCGAAGGTGGAAACACAATCAGGTCCATTAAGATAAAAAGCGAGGAGAAACGAAGCGAAATATTTATCGTTGAAAGACAGAGGTGTCGTCGACGAGGACAAGAGATTGACAATGAGATGACGCGGATTTCCTTGGATAATGCACGGTGATCGCGCGTGTTGAACGAAAGGGTGCGAATCGAAGGGAGGAGAATGCACGAGAATGAACGCAAGGGAGGTGGGTGCGTCCGTTTTTAACGAGGCTAGGCTCAGAGGGTGCAGCTTAATCACTTTCCTCACTAGCAATCGCCTTTACGTTGCCAGCAAGGACTGGCTTTACGAAAATTGCTACCGACCCCTGGAAACGCGATCACGCGAGCTTCGTCACCGGTACTTGTAAGTTTGCAACGATTTGGTCTTTTACTTTGCTCGTGATTTTGACAGGTGAAAGGTTAAAGGTCGAAACTCTGACGGATTTCAATAAAAAGGTGTAATTTCAAATTAGATTTTCGTATTGAACATAAAATTGGCGTCACTGTTTATTAATTTCTCAGATAATTATACACATACGTAATTAGTAAAAGACAGTTTAATATTGTGCTCGAATTCGAAGAAAACAATACAACGTTGTAAAAATCGTGAAAATTCATCGTACGTATCGAAATTAATTAAATACAATATGCGATAAATTTCACACAATTTCTAATTTCATTAATATCTAAATAAATTATATCTAACATCGAATTCGATTTCGACACTCTTGCCTGAAGCACGTGCTAAATGTACGATTTTACTAAAAAGAAGAAGGTTAATAGCCGGAATAAATCTGACCTACTCGTTGTCTCCTTTCATCTCGTATTTTACGCTCGTTTGTCAAAGGACCTCTATTTCAAGTGGTCTTTTCAAATTTTGACAAGGTTCCAGAGGAACAGTTCCATTTAAATGGCCACTTTATACATACATATATTTGATGGCTCACACCTCTTAGTCGGTATTATTATTCTTTGTCAAATATATATATCTTTAAAAATTATAATACAATTTTTTATACAATATTGTTATATTGTTATCAAATTAAATATAACTTATACTAAAGATATACAAATATCTCCAAAAATCGTAACTATCATACTGCCGGTTTTACGAAAAAAAATGAGAGAAAATAGAACCAATCATTTTGACGAATTTCCTACGTCAATGAGAGAAGAAAAGAGAAGAAAGAATTGCATCTAACAAAATCACCCTATATACACGTGATCCGCATTTCCCTGTCCATGGCGAGGCAAACACATCCTCCTCTCATTCTCGCTCTCCCGCGATCCCTCCATCTGTCTCTGTCCTCCCTTTTCTTTTTCTCTCGCGTGACTCCACCTTCTCGACAATGACCACATCCACGGGCACCGAGAGCACGGCAAAACGAGCAAACGAAACGAAAAAGATGACCCTGTTCCTGGGGGGGCCAAGGACAACGTTTCCATAGCAACGGGATCGAAAAGAGTGTCGTCGGGCACGGTTGAACATTGTAGAAGAATTAAACGCTATGCTGGTGGCACCGTCGAACCGGTCGACCGAGTCACTTTGTACTTGTTAGGTTTTAATAATACCTGCTGCGGCTACGGCCTCGCCGGTAGTGGCGATCCTCGCCAGCTAGAAGTGCCTTCTGCCGTCTCCTTGTGCCTTTTTTCGCGACCACGCGCGGTACCGAAGCTTACACGGGACCGAAGTTCGACACGCGAAACGAGTAGACCGCTCGAAGGAAGCACATCTGGTGGATTGCGTAAGACGAAAACCGGTGATAATTCGAAGCGAACGATTATTCGATCGACGTGAGAAGGATGCGCCGCTCGTGCGGTCCGTACGTGCCACGGTGCTTACGGCTGCTTCGAAATCGTTGCCAACCAACTAACTTTATTTTCCGCGTTTTCTTGGAACCGTCGAAATACGTAGGAATCGTCCGTTGATGATCGAGAGTTTCGAATCGTTTGCTAACGACAGTTGGAATCTTTCTTCCTTACCGATCGCGCAGTGCCATGAATTATTAATGGCTGATCTTTCGCTTAATTTTTGCGTCGGCGTGGTTTCGAGTCAGTGTCGTTGGTCGTCGAATTCCTTTTAAGCAATGTAAACAGAATTTCTCTTGCTTAAAAGAGAGAAGGATTGTTAATTAATTGTAACTGTTTACTTCGATTTAAGATAACTAACAATTGTATTTGATGAAATACAACGGTGAAGAAATATACAAGTTTTCGAAATGTGTCACACGAGGTTAATATAGAGAGTTGATATGTTCGTATGCAGTACGAGAATTATCACCGTAAATTCTTTCGACACGTTCAAAGCGTGGGAAGAGTAAACGTGGAATATAAAGCCAAATATTCAATTTCAATACTGAATATTCAGTATTTAAAATATTCAACGGGAATGTCGAAATCTTTATGGTTGAGTTTATTTTTGCTTATCGGGAAAAAACGGTACGGTCGTATACGTAAGTGTTTTTTGCTTTTGGTGCAATGTACAATGCTAAAATGACAGAGCAGAATAATATGATAATGAGCGAAAACATGAAATAGATACTTTACTTCAATGGTCACTTATAGTGTTACTTATAGAAAATTCATAGTACTATATATATAATGTTATATATATAACATAGTATTGTACATATTTATAACAATACATGGTGTTATAGAGAATTTAAGGTAAAATTGAAATTTAAAGATGAACTTTAAAATTGCCACGTTAGGAAAATAACTGTGTAGAATATAAATATGCACAGTTGAGTTTAATTTAAACGATTGGTGCAAAAGTTTCTTTTGCGACTGTCATATTCTCTCGATAGAATACGATCTCGTCTGAAAATAGAAATCAATTAACGATACGAATGAACTTGTAGCGGCAGTGGAAGCAGCGACAGTGCAGAGGGTGGAACCAGCGAGAAATTGTCTCCTAGTAAACTTTCGGAACTTACGTCATCCAGTCCAGGACCTTCGAATAATTCCTACAGTCTGCTCCAAAATGATAACGTGAGTACATGAGAAAAATCTCTTGATTAGTCTTTTTTCCATCAGAATCAATGAATTCTAGATGCTCACGAAAATATCCGAACGCTTCCATGAACTTTTTTACCAAATTTATCATGTGCGTTATACAAAACATTTTGATATTTCATTAACAGTAATGAGATCTGACTATCGTGATTATGTTAGTTAAATTTGAACCATATTTGAAAGCATGTAAAGGAATTGCGAGATATTTAATACAAATATGTATATTAAATTAAATTAAATTTAATAATTTAATTTTATTATAATTGTGTAATAATTGTATATATGTATATTAAACCATCTTTTCTTTATTACTAATACACGGATACATAATTTTCAAATATCTATTTTTAGATTGATTTCAAATTGTAATAATACAATCATAATACGTCATAATAGTCGTTTCTTTCTCATTGCAACGTTAGTAAAATTTCAAGATATTTCATGCAACAAACGCAACATTTTCTTTGAAAGTTTCTTTTGTAGTAAGCATTCAAGCACTGTGTATTCAGAGTTCCGCAATAAAGGGTATCGATTAACGATTAATCAACTTTCGCAAAGAAGTTCCTTTTTTCTCTAGCTTGGAAAAAAGAAGGGAAATGAAAAATGATACTGCAGAGGGACATTCGATCGATACCGACGGAGGACGAATGCACGTTTTCGACTAGGAGGTATAAACAGGTTCTGGGAATTCGCTGTGATCAAAGTTTGAGGAAACGGTTAAGTCGATCGAACGCGTGACGAATCGAATATTTACCGTGACATAGCGATTTCTTCGTAACCGTTTAAAGCTGGTCTACGGCGAATTAAAATAGAATCATTAGTATTTCGTCTAGTTGCCAAGATATTTGTGCTTGCAATTCTCTTATGCTTATTGTTAGTGATTTCCGATCGTTAATGATCGCGATTCTGTTAAAAATAACTGTGAATGCAATATGATGCATTTCTATCTTTTCTATCTTTCCTATTTTTATTAGATTTCTATCTTTTTAGATATTTCGGAGTGTTCGTTGAATTTTATTAATCTAATTTAATAATCGAAAATAACTGCCACTGCAATGTGGACGAATCTCTATCTTCAGATTTATTTTTTCTCTCCACATATCTGAGTTTTCTTTGTTCCTTTGTTCTGTAATAATCAATCAATAAGTTTTTTAAGTTATTGATTTTTCAAAATAACCAACTATCAATTCAATTTTATAACAGATGCATTTACTCTTTTAAATTAACAGATAAAAACGTCTAAATATCAACTTCTTTTTTATATTGAAGTTTGAAATATTCGTATTGATGGACATTTTCTTTTAATACATTAAGATACAGAGTCGATAATTGTAGAGAATGTTGTTCCGCATCAAATCAATCGATACCGACGAGTTCTAGCTCAAACGTTCTATCGTTAAAAAGCAAATAAAAGTCCGGCTCCTAAATTTATCTCTGTTCACCGTGTGATGCCGATAAAAGTTCAGCAAAGGTTAGTCATCCGATGTTCGTTTAGATTCGAATCAGTTCGGTTTGTATAAGATATACGTTAGAAAGACTAATAAACAAATAAACGCGGCAAAGTAGCAAATTTGAAAAACTATCGCGTCTGTTACAAACGATTACAAATTATTTATATTGTTAACAATTGAAATTATTTATGTTATAGGTACAATCAAAGTATCACAAATTATTATATAGGCTCCACATCTCGAAATTACGCGAATTTAAATCATTAGTTGATATTTCATGTTTAGTTTATATTTCATCAATCACCAAATTTGTAAATATCACTAGTTTTCTATAATCTAAACTTCTCTTAGTTTTTGCTATTATATTATATTTATTATCAGTAATGATAACAGCACGAAGTGTTAAATAAAAAATACTGCACATTTTTATGCATTTACAGAAAATTTGAATAACGTCAAAGTTAGGATACTTTTGTGAACACAATTAAAGAAATAGAATCTAAATCATTTGTCATAATAAGTGTTCTACTTATATACATTTGCATTCTGTAGATTTTTGGAATCTTAAATTTCCCGAAAATTTATAAGTATTCGCAATCTGTTTATTACGAATTACAATTAATAGTAATCGAGACAAATGTCTATATTTAGGCTCCATTTCTTTAATCGTTATATTCACGGAAATGCGAAATTACATGAAGATCCGTAGACTATTCAAATCGCACGTAGCTTGTTAAATGCAAGACAGAAAAAAGCAACATAGAATTAAGATTAAACAAGTTTCAAAACGAGAAAAATTGCATCTTAATTTGCTCGATCGTTTGCGACGATCCAGAACATTCACTTAGACAGGCTAATTTCAGTAATTACGACCGGCGACTACTATACTTAACGAATTCAATGATTTCATCCGGGGTCAAAGAGTAGCTTTGTGTCTTTTAACGAGACGGAAGACAGATTTTAAATTACCCACGTATTTTCGAAATTCTCCGTACGTGAGACCCGTTTTCACAAGGAATTTGCGATCTACTTGTGAGAGAGAATGTTCAGCTGCATTTCTTACATTCGCAATGGCCATTAGAATATCTCAACTTTGAAGAAGTATGACTGCAACGTAGCAAACATCGTGGCCACGATGTGAAACTTTTTATCAAAAAAAAATGCTGAACACACTTCAGCGCTTGACGTTCGTTTATTCGTTCTCGATATCCACGACAACTCCGCAAAATAATTCAATCACGCTCGTGAATAGTCGCTCATTAACAACTGAATCGAAAAATAATGAATCGTTTCACACGACTCGATTGTGCCGCAACTGAAATGCAACGTAGGATGATTGAATTACGTTAAATTCAATTGACACAGCTGCGCCTTCGAAGTAAAATAGTAAAATGAAATAACGTTGCGTTTGCTTGAAATATAAAAATACGAAAGAATATAAAAATCGAAGTTTACAACTGGGAAACGTGAAAGACCTCGATGCTTTCGAATATATAGAACACGGTTCTATATAGAACTCCGCTTCATAGAACTCGTCAAGAGATGACAATCTCCTCTCTTGGCTGTAACAAGTGGAGTGGAGTTCAAGTTGTAACAAGTGGATTCAACCGACAAGAATCAAGGTTCCAAGTGAATAAAACGAACGTAATTTGTAATTCAAACAAACGGAGTTCCACTGTACCACGATGTACCTTCAATTTCGAATATTTACGCTTGATCGACAACTTTCACTGGGAATAGTAATAAAAGGTTTCCCGATTTTCCTTCGGTGCAGCGGTGGAAAAGAAATGGTCGCAGCGTCGGAAGAGAAGCGCGCGAGGACAGACGCATTCGCGGAACGCAGAACGATGCAAACACGATCGTCGACCTCCGTGTAATTATTCGAGGAAGTGATTCGTTCTTCACGGTCAGCCGTAAAGATTTTTCTCGGTTGGCGCGAGCCAAGTTGGCGAGCCGAATTCTTCGGGGCTTTCGTTATACGGAAAAAAATAACTCGACGTCGCTTTGGTCCCGTACGATCGTGACGATTTACGAATGCCTTCCCTAGGGAGAGCTGCATTTTCTTCGAATCGCGCGTCACCCTCGCCACGCAAACACGGTCGTCGATCGTTTCGAAAACGAGATACGCGCGCGATATTTGACTGCGCGTTTGTCGGTTTATTATCGTTTCACGTTTGATAGGTATCGGCATTTTCTGAAATGTTGCGCCTCGGGGATAAACGACGGACAAATTCGCGCCGATGACGTTCGACGAGCAAAATTCTTCGCTCGCGAGTTCCGCTCCTAAAAGGACCGCGTCTAGAAATGATCCCCCGGGTGTGTATTAACGACAAGAGTTCAAACTCCGAAGAGAGGAGGAAAAACAACAGAGAACTCGATTGTTCCTTTAAATAATATTTAAATTTAAATTTAAATTTAATTAATAGTTAAAGTGGATTATCGAACGGAAATGAATATCGCGGAATTTTGTGTGTTTGTAGAAAATTTGTAGATACAAATGCAGAAATATAGAAACAATTCAAAGTATAATACACAATGTACTCTACACGTAATGGGTTGAAACGCTGTTTGCGTTATGCGAGAAAATATTTCAAACTTTTTTAAATATTTCAGGAATAATAATTTTTTAAGACTTTGAACGTGACTCGCGAGGTATCTCTATATTTCAAATAGAACTATTATTACTGATAAAGTGACTAAATGTGTTATTAACAAATGCTCACGTTCCCGAGTTTTTATATTATCATTTGAGATGTACATATGTCAAAACAGCAAAGAAGAAAATTTGTGAAAACAGCAACAACTATCGATGAACTACGATTCGCGTATAACTCGCGAATGCGTTCGAAATTGATAGACTCCCAGTTCGAAATTTCCACGTATTTCGTACGATCGACGTTTACGCTCACGCCCCTATAAAAGCGGGATTACTTTTCGTGGTGAGCGATTTCGCGGTATCTATAAAACGCATTTTTGTTTCACGCACGCGAGACGACTTTATCAACAAACGAATCACGACGTGGAAGAGACGTCTCCGTAGTTTATAGCAGCGAGGAGAAGCACGGGCTTTCGAGTACGTATTTCACAAATATCCGCACATTCTGGGGCAAATGGTTTAGTCGCCGCGATGTATTTTGGCGATGATACTCGCGTATCTAGGACTCGACGCGTCAATGTTACAAAATCGGCCCAACTTTCGTGCGGGAATACCGACGAACAACTATGTAATTTTGCACGACAGACGTTGTCTAAAATTTAATATAAACAAGCGAAAATAATAAAATCCAAAGATACGTAAAATTTAAATTAATGTAGAAAAGATTCTCTACCTAAAGAGTAAATATTGTAAAAATTTGCTGAAAAGTCTTCTTTCAAATTTCATAAAAATTGCATAAAAATCCGCAATATGATGACGATTCTATAATTTTTATACATATAAAATATGTTTTTATATATTGTATATTTTAAATTAAATTATAAATTTTTATATATAAATAATGTTTCTTACACAAAATGGCCACTGTCACCTGGAGGGATTATGAAATACTTGAGTTTTCCTTAATTGATATTTAACTCAGTGAGAGGAAAGTTAATTCGTTTTTATAGACAAAAATATTATAGTAACATCGAGAAGCTTTCTTGGCGTAATTGCGACGGGGGAAGGTATTTTAATTTGTTTCAGAACACAGCCTTTGACGAGCAATAAGAAGAGAAATTACTTTTCAATTTGTTGCCAGATGGAAAAATGAATTTCCTGTCTCTGCTCCTTTTATTTTTGTCACGTTGTTGATTTAGCCAGCTCAGCGTTTCAATCTGCACAGAATTCTTTCAGTGTTACTTTTGTTCCACCTTTTTCAATGATTCACTGTTACAATTATAGCTACGGATACAAGAAAATACCTAACAAATATAATTTAATTATATTAACGTAATATGGAAAGTTCGAAGTCGAGGAGAAACTAGCAATTTTATCGAACTTTGCTAAAAATTTGGAATATATGAGGTATGAAGTCCTTACAAATATCCTGTATCGATCTGGAATTTCCACGTTTCAAAAAGAAACGAAGAAATATACTATTTTTAATTTTAAGTGTTCCAAAACTGTAACTTAAATTTTTATCATGACACCTTCTTTTAACTTTACTCGTCAAAAATTATATAGTTTTGGATACTCGTAGATCGACTGTGAACACAAATGAGAATTAAAGAAGTAAAATTATAATTAAAATTAGAATAAAGTTATATTTTATTTTTGTGTTTTGGAATTTTCCATAAATCAATTCGCAATCTACTCGTAAATCGCATAAAAAGATACCAATGACTTTTTTTTCATACATCATGTATAATAGATTGCAAGAAACTTTACTATTTTCCCAGTGCCGTTTCAACCTAACTCAAACTCTTCCAAACTGATCATTTCAAGACAATAAAAGTAAAGATTCGCACTAATACGTTTCCAACATCTTTCAATCTTTGGCAAAAAACGAAAAATAAAGAAACAATGAGACAAATTCGATCAAACAATAGTAAACGAAAATTGTTTCCATCAACTTGCGCAACCTTGCGAATTCAATGTCAAAAGAAATTTAAAAATATCGATTTATAGAGTTTCCACTCGCATTAATGCAACTTGCAATTTTTTTAAGTCCCTGTAACCTTCGATAAAAGGGAAATGGGACCGATCAAAGAACGATAAACCGATATTCTTACGAAACTCTGCAATCCTACGTAAATTTTCTCACGTCGAATAAAGCTCGGATAAAATTTCCACCCACGCGCAAATCGCATTTTAAACATCTTCGAACCTCCAATAAAAAAAAAAAAAAAAAAGAGGAAAAAGATCAAAGCAACAATGGGTTCAATTCGATCAAGGATAAAATCGTTTCCGCTGACTTACGTAATTCTACAACCCTTTGTAAATGTTTCGATTCAAACTCGATAGAATTCGAATAAAATCGTTTTATATAATTTCCATCTATCCTATTGCAAATTTAGATATTAGTTCTTCCAGTCTTAGGTGAAAGAAAAAGTGAAAACCAAAGGGACAATGGAATTCGATCAGAGAACGATAAACCAAAATACTCACGCAACTCTACGATCGTGTGTAAATTTTTTCACGCTGAATAAAATTCGAGTGAAGTCGACTTGTCGACAATTTCCGTCCGCACCACGTGCAATTCATATTTCAAACATCTTCCAACCTTGGACAAAAAAGAAAAGAAGAAATAAAGATGAAAGAAGGAAAGAACAATGCGAGATCGATTTGGTCAACGAAAGAGAAGCCGAAATTCTTACACAACCCTACGATCCTACATAAATTTTTCCACGTCAACGCGCGACGCCAAATAAAATTCAAATAAAATCGAATGACGCAGGTTGCTCAAACCTTTCGACGCAGAAACAACTTCGCCTTCCGTTTTCTTAAACAAGCGCCTGGTCATCGCCGCGTCCTCCGCCACGAGCGATTTTACTCTCATGAATGAGCCACCGATTTTCCGAGTGTAGGAAAAGATTTTGTGAAAGAAGGGAGGGGAGATGAGGCGTTTTAACGCGCGGACCAGCTTGGTGGACATTAGTTCTTCGCTGTCGTTCATCCCGTTTCGAGGATTCGACGCGTCTGTGTGTTGTCTGGCCCACGTTTAACTAGAAGTTGTTTTCAGTCGGGGAAATTAAGTTAAAAAATCGAGTACTAAAACTGAAAAATTATTAAAATTAATCACTCGTTAAGGAATTTATCGTTCGTCAACACTGGAAGATATTTTGTCTATGCGTCTGATCTCGTTCATCCAAAAGCTTCTTCTCTGTTTCATTTGTTTCTAACCGGAGGAATTAGAGTTGGAAAACCGAGTATTGAAATTAATTAAAAGTAGCAGTCGTTGGATCTTCATTAACATTGAGTACTTGAAAGATATTTTGTAATTGTACAGTAGTTCTACTGTCTCGTTTGACTCCTTCGTTTGGAAGTAGTGGTAGTAGTGTTTAACAGAGGAGTTAAGAATGTCTCTGATGTGGATGAGTTACATGAAGAACAAGACCAAGAAGAAGCACGTTCGTAGACGACGAGTAAGTGACAAGTAGAATTACTTGGTGATTTATATGAAGTCTTATGACGAGTCTAACATATTTAGCATTGCAACATTTCATCAATAATTTCTTATCAATCAATTGACGTTATCAAATTTTCTTTTAATGTAATAACAAATTCCAAAGATTGCTTAATATCCCTCTATCACTATTTCGTCTACGTAGATTTTGGAACTTTACGAGAACTAAAGAAATTGTAGTAACATTATGATAAAATATTACGTAGTTAATAAATTAATGTTGGTTTGAATTTTGTTATTTGCTTCGATTGTTTACTTTGCGATAAATTAATTTGTAAATATTCCAAACGATGACGGAATAATGTTATTGATATTGTTCATCTATCGTGGAAGGAAATGGAAGATTATACTGTTTACAAAATTTATGAGACTTGTGAGAACAGTATGTTATACTTGGCGATAAAAATAGTGATAGACGTAAAGAACAATCTTCTTCGAGGCAGACATTACAATGAAGAAACATGTATTTTTAGATTATAAATGGCATGTTCCAGTATTTGAAATATTTTAGACGTATACTCGCTAATATAATACGAGAAATAATATATATAATTATTATTTTGATGCACGTGGTGCATATTAATTTTACCATCAATTATCAACCACAAGATGATACTATAAATCACGTATGTTCAACATTGAGAGTATTTGTAGCAAAAATATCAAAACTTTATTATTAATCGTCGTAAATAATCAGACAATTAAATTTACATTTAAAAATGTTTTGAAAACTACTAGAAATATGCATTTAAACGTTCTTCGTTCCATCAAACATCAGACAATTTGTTTAACGCGTAAATTAATTCAAAGAGACTGGTAACAGGTCTTCATTCCAAGAAAATTCTTAAATTTTCAAATTCAACAATTCTTACAACTTGAAATTTCTTAATGGGAGAAATGTAATTAAATGATTACATTGACCACTGCATGTATGGCGATTAAAATACGATTTAAAAAATCGACACTCCATATGCATCGACGCAGTAATTTTGGTCGGGTTAAATTTGCATTATAAAAATTGCCAATTCCAACATTCAGTTTTCAACGTCGTAAAGCCAAAGAAACGAAGAAAGAACGCTGTTACGTGAAATTTCGACTCCGCTGGAAATTCAATTGAAACCCATTCTCCCCGATCGTTCGAGCCAGAGCGCGTGACGCATTTATATTTTCGAAGAGGGTTGCACGTTTCAGGGAGACACAAAACGGGGCATCAGCCCTTCGACGAACGAACGACGAAAGACAAAGGGCAACAGGGAGTCGTCGTTCTTCTTTCACGCCGGCTCGCCTCGTCGCACAAATTTTTCTCGTTAAACGTGCTTAACCAGCCTGCCGCTGGCCAACGAACGTCGGTTTGAGTTATTTCCAGCAATCCATTAATTTCCGTCGTTACTTGAACGCACGAAATGAAAATTTACCAGACCGCGAGCGAAACTTTGACGTTCTGTCGCCACTCGTCGACGTTCGAAATGGAAAAGAAATAACACGACAGGTGTTGGAAGTTTCCTCCCCAATTGCTTCCGTCTTCTTCTCGATCCATCGCCAGATTATCTTTGTCGGTCTTTAGTTTCTCCCCTTCTTCTTTCTCTTGAAGTGGGATTTCTATGCAAATTCATATTTTTGAAAATGTAATCAAAGATACAGAACCGTCGTAGAAAACGCGCCGTTACTCAACTAACTAACTTTGGATTAATTAACCGACTTTGGATATTTTACATATTTTTTTTATATTTTTTATATATTTTATATTTTTCACATTACCTGCACCGTGTGCAATTTTCCGCAGTCTAATTATAAGATTGCCTTTGAATATCTCCCTTCTTTTCTCTGGAGCGAGAGGAAGAGTAGAAACAATTATCTCAGAAAGTTTTCTTTTCTTAAGAGAAAAATAACATGATCAATTGTGAGATTATCTTTGAAGGTCCTCTTTATTTTCTGTCTTTCTCTCTCTTTCTCTCTCTTCATTTTCGAGGAGAAAAAAAAGGAGCGATTTCTTGAGGGACAGGTGTGGTTCGGATCTGACGGTTTATAAATATAACCGTAGCTTAGAGAGCGAATACACATACGTACACGCGTAATACATGCCGGAACGCTCCGCGAATGCAGATTAGAAACTGTACACTTTTTCTCTCCTCTGTTTGAAGAAGATTTTAATGTGTTTGTTTGCCGACCGAATGATTATTTAAATGTTGAAAAGACTCGGCTTGATTGTTTGTGGAAG
>KQ435794.1:9875690-9904698 GCA_001276565.1 Melipona quadrifasciata | reverse complement strand
AAGCTGCATTTCAGCCGATTGTCCACCTTGCGTCGAACTAAGTTGCGATGATTTCCCTTGATGTTGTGGACTTTCTGTACTCTGCTGAGAAACACTCTGTGATCTTGAATGGACTGCATTTTTCAATTCATCATCCACTTTATTCTGACAACTACCAGGTAAGGGACTGCTGCTTACCAAGGACACACTGTTTTGAGTAGAGATCATGTTGGCATTTGGATTGGGATTATTCGATGCTGATACATTGGAATTAATCATCGACGAATTTGGTGGATCTATAAGATCTTGTTCCGATGATGGCATACCAGATCTTGACGTAATTGGGCTAACATTTGCACTAGTAGCAGGAGTAACGGATGAGCTGTTTGATTGTAATTTAGCACTAGCTAATTTAGTGGCTTCCTTCACTTCCTGAAACTTCTCTATGAACTGCCAAATGAATAGTATTGTCTTTGAGATTACAGTGTACAAATGACTGTACATTAACTTAAGACATATTTCACAAACCTTTCCTAATTCTACTTCAGATGAAAAGCCAAGACCATATATAGTATTAGCTCTAACATCTGACCATTGTCCAAACTTCTGCGATGTTTTCGTGAAGGTCATGTTTGGAGTAATAGTACTATTTATTACTGCCTAAAAGAAAAATAAAATACAATGTTTAAGTTTATTTTTCAAATACAATGAATATTTGCATTTTATAACAATTTATCTTTCAGTTACCTTTGATCCTTCAACAGAAATTATTCTATATAGATTCCTTGTTGAATCATAAAAAAATGAAATAGATACTGCTGCTGTAGATGCTGATACCCAAGATCTTTTTGTCTTAGGATCAATATGAAACACGTGTGCTTTACACGTGAAAATTGGTTGTTCGCTGTAATTTATTAAAAGCAAGAGACTTAGGTATTTAAATATATTGATTTAATTAATACATGCAGCATCTATTTATAGTCAGAATATAAATTATAGGTATTTTAATAATAACGAATATCTTGAAATTTACTTTTTTTTCGTAGAACTTTATTACACGTATATTCCATAGGAACATAACAAAATCAAGTACATCAAAAAATTTACATTTTTTTTTTTTACATACCTTAAAATTAATGCAATGAAAATTTAATAATGTTACAATTTGGGATTACAATAATGCAGGCTGTATCATATAAATCTGAAGGAAAACAAAAGAAATAAGTATAAACAAACATTTGTTGGCTGTATTTTTCATTAAAAAAACAATTGCATTTCTGTTTCAATTTTTTTAATTTTTCGCACGTGCAATATATGTACAATTTATATATTACATATAATGTACATATATACATACATACGTATATGTGTGTATATATATATATATATATACACACACACACACACATACATGTATATGTATTTATTATTTTTTAAAATATGTAATTTTGATAAATGAAGTGAAAAATGATTACGATGAAAGTAAGAAATATTTAACGAAATATCATCACTTTAGTGAAATATGAAATTATTTATAAAGCTGAAATTAAAAAGAAAGTGATATAATTGTACAAAAATCTTGGTATGTTGAACAAAAAACAGAAAAAGACAGTGTCTCAATGTTTTGATCGAATGTATCGTCGTGTTAGAAAACTACCGAGTAGACGACAACGTGACAAATATTTTCACGAATTGTGGGAATGAATTTTCACAATTGGAATTCAAAGATATATGAAACGATGCTCGAGAAAGTAAACAACTAGAAACACATTTCACGCAATGCCGACTTATTCCACTTTCACTATTTTATTTCATGGTATATAGAAAGAGAGTGTGAGAGAGAATGTGTGAGAGAGAGAGAGAGAGAGAGAGAGAGAGAGAGAAGAAAAACATTCTGGTCCAGAGTCTCCCTACGTATGCACCCACCTAAATGCGTATCAGCGATGATGTCGGCGATACGATAGTAAATAGACAGGAAAGATAGTTAATGCATCGTTAGTTAACGTAATGAAACACGACCTATTTCAATTGACGGTATTCAGTAATAGAAGAATTAAGGATCGTTTGTCGTACTTGTACGCGATGTGGGAATCATACTTGGCGTGTACGTACACACCCTTAAAAGACGGTGCAGAATACCACCACGTTCACTTACCCCATTGTTTCTTTGCCCGATGTCATACAAATGTTGTAAATGATAATCTCACAGACTCATAGGAAAATCAATTTAACGCAGATGCGTGGTAACTACTTGCAAGCGAAAATTTTCGAGACGATTGGAAAACTGACGAGAACGAATTCCACGAAAGACGGAGATACACCAGTTGACAGCCGCCATCGGCCAAAACTATATAGCGAACGGCAACGATCACGCAACAACATGAAACTAGTCGAGTTAGTCAAGTTTCTACCATATACCCGGATTTAATCGATTTTCCAAAGGTTTGCTATTGCTAACCTCGTAGCTTTCTTTCGAGAAAGTCACTAGAACCTCAAGGTGCGTTCCTATGTCCCGGCGACGCGGGACGCATTGTCGCTTGAAACGTTGGCAGTGCAGGGCTGGTGACGAAACGCCAGCGTTTGAATACGCGATCATTCTTCGTTGGATATACCGAATCATCTCGTTGGTTTTAAATGTTTCACCAATAGCGAAGCAATGATTAGAGAAGTGCGAACGTTAGCAAAGCAGCGGCATGACTTCTGTCCTTGTCTCGCGTCTCATTTCACCTGAACACAATGAAAGTGCGCAACACGCAGTAGGTGGGGGTATTATGCGAGAAAGAGAGGAAACAGGAGGGAGAGAAATCATCCGCCTTGCGAGCCCGTCATGGCTGATTCATCGTGAGGGGCTCTTATAGGAGTACGATAACAAATGACATTGTGATTGAATCACTGAGCGTAGACGGCGAATACAGTGCATGGAGTTGCCTCTAAATCGAACCGATAATCTCGATGCGGAGATTCTACGAGGGAACTTGATAAACGGCGTTTTCGCGTGCGCGTAACACCCCCGTGGAACGATGAACGGGTTAAGTTTTAGTGAACTGTGTTGCTTGTTTTGCTGTCCACCTTGCCCGTCCAGAATCGCTGCGAAGCTAGCGTTCCTACCACCTGAGCCCACCTACGCGTTCATTGAGGACGAAGGATCCAAGGTTACAATTTCCCTGTCCGAAAGAGCGGAATGGCAATACACGGAAAGGGAGAAAGAGTCGGTCGAAGGTTTCTATGCAAGAACGTCACGAGGGAATCGAATAGCCTGTCTGTTCGTACGATGTTCGGCCACCGCACGTTTTACTATTTTATACTCCCATGGGAACGCAGTCGATCTCGGACAGATGTCTAGTTTCTATCTGGGACTCGGGTCCAGAATAAATTGCAACATATTCAGTTACGATTACTCGGGCTACGGAGTCTCCGGTGGCAAACCGTCGGAAAAGAACCTGTACGCGGACATAGACGCTGCGTGGCATGCTCTCAGAACACGTTACGGCATCAGCCCGGAAAACATCATTCTATATGGCCAGAGCATCGGGACTGTACCTACGGTCGATCTGGCCGCGCGATACGAGGTTGGCGCAGTTGTTCTGCATTCACCTCTAATGTCGGGAATGCGAGTCGCTTTCCCCAATACGAAGAGAACCTGGTTCTTCGACGCCTTCCCTAGGTACGTTCAATTCCTTTTTAACGTATCCCCCTTTTTACCGTGTTAAATGAAACGCGATCTATAATCCACTTACCGCATGCTGCGATTCGCACAGCTAAGTTTACGCGCATGACACTACCATCCAGCTCAGGTATACATCCATCCATACACGTGGTGTAGATATATATGTATACGTACATATACACAAACATTTGATTCTATATTTACAGTTTAAACCAAGTTTAAAATAAATTGAATGCTTTGACCGGCCTAATAAACAAGTTTGCACCGAAGCTCGCGACAATGTCCCATAACCGCGTGCATTTTTCTTGCGTTCGAGTGACAGTTTTTCGGAGTTAAAGTGTGCGAAGCAATAAAAGTTTATCTATGTACCTGCGTCATGGAAACCTATGAATTACATGATCCGTTGACACATACTTTGCTAATAGATTTTTCACTTTTGCCATCGCTCATCTGTTGTCCGTACTGTTCCTCTCTTTCTCATGCCCGTTAAATTAAATTAAATGACAATAATTATACATTTGTTTCTTTTGTTAATCACGTCAAATGAATAAATCAAGCTTATTGTGTCATTAATTTGTAAATAAATTTATAAATTTATGAAATCTTTATAGTATACTATACATATAAAATGAAGTTTCTGTTTTCTTTATAGTATAGACAAAGTACCCAAAGTGACATCTCCGGTTTTGGTGATTCATGGGACTGAGGTTAATGTAATAAATTTCAGTCATGGTTTGGCGATTTACGAGAGATGTCCAAGAGCAGTAGAACCATTATGGGTCGAGGTATTCATCCTCTTATTCTTTCTCGAATAAAGAAGACAATGAACTGTGCAAATACCATTATATGCTCATACTTTTAGGGTGCTGGTCATAATGATGTAGAACTGTACGACCAATATTTGGAGCGACTGAAGCAATTTGTAAGTGTAGAATTGATAAACTGACGCCGACTGAGCCTCTCCCAGAATCAGGGGGGGCAGGGAGGAGGGCATACGCACGTAAGCAGTCAAGGACACACCACCTCTAATAATTCAAATACTACCAGCTCCATTTCGACAAGCTCGCAGACTGAAAAGCTTGTCTAGCAATCGCCTCTCACAGGGGTGAAGGCACTTGTCCGCCCCTGTGATGAAGAATCATCCTCCGTTTCTACGGACGATGGTTTCTTTTTTCGTGATCAGCAGATAGATGTTAATCAGAAGATTCACTGTAAAGATTCTTTAAAGGAAACATGTTCCAAAGATGATAACTCAAGTTTAGATAGTAATTCGAAAAAAGCTATTCAACAAGACGAGAAGAGTATGAAAGAAGAGGAACTAGCGACAAATGTTCAAGAGAATAAACGCAATAAAACGATATTAGAAGGTACTTCTATTCGCCATAACTTCCGATTGAATCATATTAGTCAAGTTGCGAAAAAGCACATTTCTTTGCCGAAAAATTTAAAAAATCCATTTGGTAAAAGTCAAAAGAATATTGTTCACAGGACGCTGAAGAATTCATTTGGTCAAGGCCATAAAAAAGCTGACACACAAATATCTCATACAACTTTGGTTGACATACAGGTCGAAGACTGCCGACAATTTGCGATCGGAGAAAAGTCATTTCCCAATATTCCTAATGATAACAATAAAAGCATTTCAGACTGTAAAAGTATTCAAAATCAGTTCAAAGCAGAGAAGAAATCTCCTATAAATCAATTTAAATATAGTAGTATAGAATCTGTTTTGGATTCAGAGTGTACGAAGAATAATAGGAAACATTGTTGTAATAAAATATTAAGTAAAGATGTAATTATAAAAGGTAAAAAGCCCGAGGAGCACGAAGCACAAGCTCATAATGAAAAATCGGTAGAATCTACGAAAAAGTTTTCATGGGGAACTAAAAGTGCAAGTAAGAGTTTCGAAAAGACATGTAAAGACAAAGGAAAAATCCAGGATTCCGTGGAAAAGAAACTGAAAGCCAAAAGAATCCTTTCCAGTCCCTTGAGAAAATTTGGTCGATCATCATTGACAATCGAGCCGGATAAAATTATGATAAACTTACCAAAGTGTTCTCCTTGTGCTTGTAGGTTGGCTGCAAGTTCAAAAATTTTATCCAATGATTCCAGTTTACTTTCTCGATTTACTACGAATCGCGAGAGTCCTCATCACGCTGTACGTTTGAAGAGTCCATCGCATGTAGATGTACAAACAGATATCACTTTGAAAACTTCAGAAAGGACATCGATGCAGGCTAATTTGTTACCAAACGTACAACAAAAATCACGGTATACACCTCGAAGCAGAAGCGTTGGTGAGCTGTGCAATATTGTGAACAAGTGAATCAGCCACGAGTTATTCGTCTGTTGGAGCGAAACCATTGTATCTGAACAAAGCTGGACTTCCGACATCATCAGTTGAATGCTCAGGAAATGTTATTCAGAAATTAAGGAGAAAATTATATAAGTCGAATATTCTGATAAAATTTAATACGCAACTTTAGAGACAAAGTGTCAACTAAATAACCTGAATTCCACGTGTCTCGCCAAGTTGTCGTTTCATTATTCTTCCACATAACTGTCTTTAAAGAAATCATAGATTTATACGCACGACACTTATTCGGGCTGTAACAGTGCTAGTGAGACTGTGCACATAAATACACGTACGATATATACATAAAATTTATTATATTTCTAGAGATATGAGATAATATATCTGTGCATACTAAATATTCTTACTATACACATGCGTACACGTATCAGTGGATGCATGTGTATGGTGTAAGTCGTTTTCGCAATGTAAAACGTTGTGAAGCGTTGTTACGACAAATATGTCGAGTATTATTATTATTCTTTTTTATTATCATTATTATTATTATTATCATTTTTATTATTATTCTTTTTAAAACTAGGAAGTCGAACATGATTTACCTTGAAATAGTTTTTGCTACCACGAATGCTATTACACTGAACTGTAGCAAGTGTGTGGCACAAAAATTCTTCGCTGAACCTATACTCGTTAATTTAAATTATCGGTATAATTTTGTATCGTTATTGATTAATCAAAAAGTCGGTCAATTTTTTTAATACTTTCATCGTCGACCATTTCATTATGCATTTAAATTTACTTTTTCGAGAGGAAAAGAAGTAAAGATTAATAGATTTGTTAATGAATGTGAGATGTATGTTTTGCATTGTGTGTTTTTATGACTCAATTTTATAAATTAGGTTCAGCGGTGAAACAAACAATACGTGAAGTCGCATGTTTTTTATAAATAAATCGCTGTCACTGAGACCCGGGTACATGATAGCTATACAGATAACAAAAAAAATTTGTTTTTATATTAACCCACAGCAAAGGCCTGTGCAGCGAGCAATGGAAATCTTCCAAGATAGCAAAGAATTTAGGATAGAGACTAAAAGTTAATGGATAGCGTTAAGAAAACGTGTAAATGTGAGACGTCTACGTAAGACGCTATGTTTTAATGACAATGAATGAAATGATGGTCTTGTAAACAACAATAAGAGTGCAACTAGATAGGGACAATATTACTGCCAAACTCGATTATGAATTAGTTTATTTCTAAAGAAGTGAATCGTTTGGAGGATCTTGTCTATAGGTACGTTTGTTGTTAGTATTTTTATATCTCGATAATGTAAATATAATACAATTAAATAATTTTTTCTTTACTAGTGTATGTATAATGTATGCGACAACGTGAAACGACTGTACGGAGCCAATGGAATGATTCGACGTTGGTACATGTATGTATTTCTGTAGAAATCGCATTTTTTTTTTTTTTTTTTAATTTTGAATTATCATGAACATTTTTACCCGTCCTTATTGTCTTTTAAATTGCTATGAAGCGATTTTTAAATTACGAGTATAAGGTGGAATTAAATGTATGTATAATTGTGATGGTATGAACGGACGGAAAGTGAATATAAGTTCATTAAAATTTAATTAAAAAGAAGGTAACGATCTAATTGATTCATAAATAGTTATATTATAAAAAAATTAAGAATTTTTTCAATTGTTTACTTTTTACTTTGACTAAAAACTCAATCTAATTGATTTATAAATATTTATATTACAGGTAATTAAGAACTTTCGTTACTTTTCACGTTTGATTGTTATTTAATTGTCACGTTTTATGTTTCACATTGCTATTTGAAAACGTCTGTTTAATTGTTAAACATTATATTCACTTTCCCATAGCGTTAATCTTTTAGAATACCCTATGGTGGATATTAGTACCGAGATAGAGAGTCCGATATGCTATTCTTCCATTGGCTTTCACGTAGCCGCTGTTAAATTGATCTGTACCGATCGCAATTCTAATATCTATTTCATAACTTGTGAAAAAAAAAAAATTTATACCGTTGTTCGCGACAAATGTCCAGTTTTATAGACGACGGATGTTTCAGAGAGCGATTTTATAAAAAAAACTCGGCGAAAGATAACGTAGAATAATAAAGCGATCGGTGCTCATCGAATATTAGAATCGGTCGTTTATAACACTGGACAAAAACTAACTTTTGTACAGCATACTTCGAACACGTATGTGTCCCCTCTTTCTTCTACTTTCTTTCTCATTTTCCGTCGTGTATTTCTCTCTTTCTCTCTTTCTCTCGCTCATTTCTTTTACTATTTTTTATTACCCTACTCTATCTCTCAACATGCGTCAAGCAATCGACCGGTTTTGAACAGTACTTTCGTCTTTCATAATTGCATCGTGCTGGTAGAATGGTACTCAGTGGTCTTTCTTGGGAGGAAGGGGAAGGGGGGAAGGTATCACGCAAATCACGGTGCGATATTCATAACTGTACATAATAGCGTGTAAGTAAAGTATTAGAAATAATATGCTCGATGTTCTGTTCGGTCGTAACTAATGTACTTACGGGAGAAGGTGGGTTAAAGAGATGGGAGGGAGGAGATAACAATGATAGAGATTACGAGGTCCCTTGAACCGATCGTTAGTGTCATATGTATCACGAAGCGACTAGTAACGCAAAATGAATTAGTTGATTAGTTGTTTGATAAGTAAATAACACGTAGGTCATTACAAAATTATTACAGCACAGGAAAGAGAAGAAAGAGAAGAAAGATGAATATCGTTTATTTCAGATTAAAAATGATGAAATTATTGTTTTATTTAGCGCATTAAGATATGCTTGACAATATCAAGCGAAACCACGTTATTTCTTATGAGATCGTGTAGAATGCGTAGCCTGAAAATCACACTGCTGGGCACCCAACTAGGGTTGTTTTAGAGTTTTATACTCCTGTCGCACTTGACTTGAGCGTACTGCATTACAAAATACTTTATCAATCCTTGCAACGTTTAGACAATGTACAATAGTAGTATAAATTTCATCTGTAAATTTATATCGTTCGATGCAGCTTATTTTACCAGAGAATCTCGCGATACCGCGTGTCATTTATCGAATAAATTATTTCTCAGCGGAAACATCGTCATCCGTCTGTTCGAGCAATCGGTTATCACACGTTCATTAAAATTATTAAGATTGTAGAATTTGTATTTAAATAATGCAGCCGCTCATTGTCATACTGTATTATAAAGTCGAAATTATACGTACGTACTCTTGTTTTTGTTTATTCCTCCTTTTTTTTATTCGTTCTTTTTTAAACATCTTTCTCTTTTGTTAGTACCAAACATTGCAAATTGGTATCTGTAATTAATACTACTGGAGTAACAATGTTAATAAAATCCTATAGAAATGACAGTAAAATTCATCATGTTTTTTTATCCATTAAATATAACATACGATCCAGTTGTATCCTTTGTCACCAATTTTCCAGACGTAGCGAGGTACGTTAAGTTTCTCGTTTTTGATACGGAATAAAGATAATGCAAACTGTCAGAGTAAGAATCTTTCTCTTTTTTAACCCGCGATGATTTAGCCTCTTAACGTATTGATAAAAGCATACTGACGGCACCTGTAGCTGGAAATTATTTCGCTTTTAGTACCGGTCGAGTTCTTTTCGTCGGATTGGAAGAGCAGATTGTCCCCCAGCTTGGTTTTAAATTTCATAGAGGGTAGAACGCTTGCTGTTGCAATTAATTAAAGCTGGTGTTAGCTGGTAGGTCACCATATAAGATAGTATTCTCGAATCTCAGTTATACTCTCGAATAACGATGCAACGTCTGCATTGATCGTCGGCATTTTGTCCCGAAGGTCAATGCGTTTCTATGACGAGGGAGAAGGAAATGCCCGAGAACCACGAGCTGGTTCGCTGGACTCGGCTCGGAGCACCTTCGCAGCTCACCTGCGCTGAAACCTGATGCTGACGATAAAAATGAGAACAGGTTGCGCGGCTTATGCTCCAATGGCTGCGCTATACTCTCCAACCAACCTACAAAACTACTCCAAAGAAGAGACAAAATTTTCTGCTACTGTTGCGTCTCTCGCGGATTAAAATCTATCCTCGATTGTCGTCGGTGACGATTCCTTCTCTGAGATTCATGTCGTATGCAACTTACGTGAAATTACTACGTAGGCGGAGGGTCGTTTGTAGTACAATTTTCCTTTAATTCCGACCATTGAATTTAATATACCAGAAGTGAATTCTCATAAAATACATATTTCGTGTTTGGAAGTTGCAAAACTAGAATCTTAGAAAAAGTTCTTTCTATTAAGTTTATGTGTATTTCTTTTGTTAAATTCATTACTCGTCGTGTAAAGATTACTGGGAATGAAACTTTCTTATGCCTGCTTCGAATAAAATAAATTTCAATCTTCTTCCTTCGTAACGCGATCGATCTATATATCACACTATTGTTTAACGTTTAAAAGTTATTAGAAAGATTGTGGAACTATCTTAATGAATATGGAACGTTAGTATTTTTTTGCATAGCGATAAATTGCTTTATTAGCAACTTGAATATTTTGCCACGCCCTCGGTGTGCAGCGTCACGCAGTCTGCTGTACAATTGTACTTACTCCATATCACACGCCGCCGTAGTGTCCATTAGAGCGTCTACGCGTCGCATACATGCACGTAGGCGTCCAATTCACTGCCGTATAATTTCACGAAAAAGAGAACGTATCTAGATTAAAAGCATCAAAATTTCACGTCTCGTATCGCGGAGAATCTCGTTCTCTGTCTAAACGATTCTACAAACTTTGCTCACGGTAATTATAGCTGTGCAACATTGAAAGCACACATTGATAAGTGTACGTATTACTGCTCGTGCACATGCGAACGTCTCTACGACTACAAACAGACAATCAGAAAACACGGTTAACCTCTTAAAGACAAATAAGTACAAAGCATAAAGTTCGTCACGCGGTTAATTGTTTTTAAATGGATCGATCGTTACCGCGCTACATTTCGCGCGTTGTTAGTATACATGAAAACGAACGGCGGTTCAAAATTCGCAGTTCGTGAACGTGTGCACATTCGTGCGTTCGTGACAAGTGTCTGGAGGGTCTTTGACATGTACGTACTATTGCGTGCAGCGTAGGTATCGAAGAATCGTTGAAGGCCGAAGAAGGGACCAAAGAATGGACGGAAAGAACGACAGCCAGCACCATCAGCAGCAGCAGCAGCAGCAATAGAGGAGTGGGGAGTATGGTTGACTGGCAGAGAGGAATGGTGGGGGTCGTGGGAGAAGAAGTGGTGGGGTACAGCGGGAAATACAGTCGGCAGTGGCGGCAGTTGCGTCTCGAGCAGCGCGCGTGTTGTTTCGTTCCGTCCTATGCGTGTTACCCTCTCGCGATAGCTACCGAAGCTTTTACGTGAGCCGACCGAAATTCGATTTTTTTGTTTTCGTTTTGTGACGCGACTCGCGCCTACGCGGCATCGTAAGCTGCAATTACGTGGGACGTCCTATCGAACAGGACAGTGAAAATTCGGTGGTGGTTTCATTTTTTCAGTGTTATTTTTCTGTGTTTAACGTTCGTTTTGTAACGGGAGACCAGTTAACCCCCCTCCCGTCCCCGCGAAGATTTTACCACGAAGAATCTTTTGCTAAAGAAAACATCCATTGGAATTCTTTTTCGTGAGAGTCATCGGTGCCGACAACGGCTGTTGACACTGGCAGAATACGCTTCGCACCGAGCCAGACAATATCTCTGGTAAGTCTCGATTATTCGTTTTGAAAAAGTATACCGTTAACTCCTACTGGTTGATAGAAGTTCCTACCGGTGATAGAAGACCCTAACGCCGTCTTAGGGTCTTCTATCATTTCGCGCTTCGAAGTTTACGAACGCCTGCAATCACTCAGCCGGTATGGCAGAAAAAGTGTCGTGAATACGAACCGTTGTCCGGTGTAATTAAGAATGCCGGTAGCGTGCAGGAGTCGCATGGCGTTTGGCACGAAGCGCAGTAACAGTTAGTTTATTCTCGTTCGTACAACTGCTCTATCCTTTATCATTAATAGTAAATACACGTGTGCACGGACGAGACTCACCATCCTAACGTGAGTTACAAAAGTATCTCGTTTCTTTTCGATTCTTTTTCTACCATTTTGTACGTAGTGGTCTAATGTCGAAACAGCATATCGTCAAATTGTCGTTTCTTGGAATTCTCGTCATTCAAAAACATTCTCTGTTCGCATTTTTTCGTTCTATTATCGTTTCTTGAAATTCGCGCTCGGTATTGTCAAGAATGTAAACAAATGCTTAACGCGTCTTTGGAGCCGAGTCGAACACTTGGATTCGTTTGTGTACAGCTCCGAAACATTCACAGATACACGAAATCCTTCGTTTCGTCGCGTCAATGAACCTTAACGCGTACATTCTTTCGCCTCGTACTTTATTACGCGTTACTGTAATGGAGCGACCGTTTTCGGAGTTCGTAAACGCACGCGTGCCATCATCGGCGCGCAGTTAAGGCACATTTCCACCGTGACACCGGTTGACGGGGAAAAAGTGTAAAAATACAGCGTACAACTCGAAAGTACGGGTCTAGCTATGCGACGGAAGTTTAGAAAGTCGTAGCGAGTCGTACATATGTGTTGACCGGCTACCCAGCCATTCTGTACGCTCAGAACCGGTTTCAAGCTTTTCGCCCGAGGGGCCCCACGATTCGAACGTAACGACGCGTAGTGGCCGACCACGGTAAGCTCTCGTGGGCCCGTATCCAGACTACAGGAAAATATCCCAAATTGTCGATCGTGTCGCTCATTCGTTTCTGTCCACGATCATTACGACCACGCGGGAAGATTTTCACGGGAAAGCGTTCGCGATTAAAAATGACAAGATTGACGAGCGATTTACACGATAGACACGGTATAAATCAGTTTCAAATGTTTGAGATATTTTTATCGGTATAACAATCTGATTATTATCCGGAAATTGTAACAATAACGCGGCGGCAGGTTTGAAACATTTTCGACGGTGGTGCATTTGCAGATGGTTGAAGCCGATAGTGTCTGCGAGTGACATCTATGATTTACAGTCCTGCGCAGTACGCAACATAAGTTACATTTAAATAAACGTCACGTAATAAGATTCGTGATAAGATTTGTCACAGTGTTTTCACATTTCTCGCACATTGGAACTTTGCACTAGACACATCCTGCGACTGTTCAGACATCTCTGTATTAAACAGTTTCGAAAATATCGCCAGTGTTGTAATTCTCACGTTGTTCGTCTACTTTTTTCCCTCGCAGTAAGAGCACTATTGCGTTTGCAACGTTTTTTACTTTTTCATTTCTTTTTCCCTCGCAGTAAGAGCACTATTGCGTTTGCAACGTTTTTTAATTTTTCATTTGTTCAGAAATATTCTCGATATGAAATCTATATTTCTCGAGGGTATCGATTATATTCTATTTTGAATGTTTCCACGGTTTTATGCCGCGCTATTTCTACCCCCTTTTTTTTTATTCTCGTCGATAAGCGATTTACTAATAAAGCTTGATTTTCATTCGACATCTTCTATCGCCGCTCGATGAAAGTCCGGTGGCTGGAAACCTTCATAATTGCTTCTGCAAATGTAAATCGATCGCTACTGTGACCGTCTACTATTCGAACAGTGCCTATTGTTCATAATAAGTGAATTATTTTCTTTTGTAATGATTCGAATGATCCGAAGGTCGGTGCGCTCTTCTTGCTTGAATTGCTTATTGAGATTTAACAAGGTCCGTTTAATATGCTCGATGAATGTTTTTAACTTTGACAATGTAACAACATTCTTTCTTGATTGAAGTGAGAATCTATATTTTTCTTTCGACGGAACTTTCTTTCCCTTCTTACAGAACACAAATGTTCTCTTTCTTTTATCAGAAATGAAGTGTAAATTTTGAATATCTACAGTCTAAAAATAGTCGCGTGAGATTACGATTTCAATTATCTGCAAAATTTGTGTTGGATGACCTCAGAAGATTGTTATTTCAAGTAAAATAGTAATTATAGACGAGAATCTCATCTTTGTATCACGTTATTAACAATTAAGCTTATAAAAGTAATTCGAATCTCTTATAGAGAGCAGATTTTTGAAAAACATGTTCTTTCATATCGATTAAATATTATAAAAAAACATTTGGATGTTTTGCACAATATCACTCTTATCGATCAAAATAGAATATTTCTGGTGATTTGTGTTTTCAATGTATCAAAAAGCAATTCAATGAGATTATTACGAATATAAAAATATGCAGAGCGAGCGCTGCGGTGTCCGAATATCAATAACAGTTACCGTACATAAAAATCTGTAGTTACTGTTTTATGCCGGTCGTGCGAAATAAACAAGATAGGATAGACATTTACATAAATTAGTAATCGAAATAAAGCTTTGCATACGTTACACTCATTTTTCGTTTAAACAGCCAGAACGATTTAAAATGTACGATTATTCATTAGCATATTTTGTGAACGTTCGAGAGATACGCGCGCGTTACAAATAATATTTCATTGTTTTGCGTATTTCCATTTGCAAGTGTGTCTTATCAGTGAACGAATTATTTCCATTTAGTCGCGCTCGCTGCTTTTCGACTTCGCGCAGAAAGAACGGTGGAAGATGTAAGTGTGTTACATCGGAAGATGTAAACACGGGACGCGCATCGGGATGAGTAAAGTGTGTCATGTTTGTTAAAGAAATATGTACAGTAACCTTTTGCGTGATCCATGAACTTTCGTCAAACATTTACGGACCTCCTTCGATGGGAGAAAGTAAGGGAAAAAGAAACGTACTTATGGAAATATATACATTTCTTCGGGTCCCGCAGCGAAAGGAGAAAGTAATGATATATTGTCTAAGACGTAACTTATAGACGTGTGTATATAAATCTACTCTAGCTTGAAATATGAAGTTCCACATCGTTTTCCACGTACGCGTTTGAACATTTTTTTTTTCTCGCGAGAGCTGCTCCTTCGTGAATTATGTCAATTATAAATTGCTCCGCGATCCACGTTACATCTGGGCGCGATATTAATATTTATAAGGTAGGAAATTTGTTAACGCAGCAACAGGTTATAGTTAGGAACGCTTGTAACCAGTCGTTGGGCTCGCTTTATTTACATAAATAATAAACACGTTAAAGACACGGCAGCGATCGTTATCGAACGTGATTTTATTTTCTCAATCGACGTGTGTTCCGATTCAGCTCGGAATGAAACGAAACAGTGAAATCGCTGATTTTTAACCGCCGCCTTAGAGAGAAAAGGATCGAAGTTTGTTTATTTAGACGGTATCTCGCTCGATCTAAATTCACGTGCAGGTTTTTCAACCGGTGTCCATGCATAATGTATGCCAGCGATTATTCAGGATATACCGGCGAGCTCGACAATCTTAATCGCGAAGAGCAAAGTTGGCATTATTCCATTCTGGTCATTTGTCACGAGCGTGAGTTGATACCGGCAGTGCGAATAGACGATTCATGTAAATCCGCGAACCGAGCGGTTTTCATATTATTCTAATTGGCAAACTTTGACTTCTACTTGGAATTTATGAACACCCTTCTTGCCGCGGTGCACACGTATAAATCCTGTCGCGCGGCGATGATATATCGCGCGGTGTCTTCTTATGCTTGCATTTATTAAACTCGTTCGGTTGAAATACGGAAGTTAACTGGAGGGGGGGGGGAGGATCTCGTCTCTCGTTGATTACCAGTTTTCCGAATATCACACGGAAACCCGCTGATTTATCCGCGATTAAATTTAACCGCGCGGCGCGCGCTGTATCTGCAGGAATTAACCCTTTTGACCTTAGCATGTAATACGTTCCAATCGATATCTCTGTCTCCGTGTGGGACGATACGAATCTCGTAGCGTTGCGTTGTTTTACGTTGCTTTAGTTCGCCTGATTGCGCACGGTGCAGTTTGCTTCGAGTGAAATTAGGAAGAGACGGAGAAATGGAGAGAGAGAGAGAGAGAGAGAGAGATTAAATCTCGGGGAAATTAGGAAGAATCGTTTAGTGAGATGTAGTGGTTGCGCGTGGTAAAAGTGTTGGCGCACAATTGTATTTAATCAATCAGGCTCAACCGTGCTGCGATCAAAAGAATAATAATCAGATTAACGTATAAATCAAAAATATGTCGGTAATCCATGATTCCTGCCAACGTAACTCAACATGCATTGCATGATTTAATTATAACCAAAAATTGAGGTATTCTCGAATTTTATTTCGAAAATATGCGCTCCTTCCCATTGTCTGAAATTTCAGCCAGGTGTCGGATAAAACAGTACTGATGAATTACTACATAAATTGCAAATTACAAATTATATATAATTATAAATCGATCGCTGTTGGTAAAGGAATCGAGGGATTTAAATTCGAAATTTTCAGTGTTTTATTACGAATTGTACAAAATCACACTTTCGTTGAAATTACAACAATATTATACGATATCATGGAAAGGCATTTTATGCGTTGAAGGAATGAACGAAAGCCTGATGAAAGAGTGCTTTATCGCGAGGTGCAAGAGTGTATACGTGCCAATACCTTTTGCAGCCTTAGAGAAAAGTCAGGTCGGAAGGGTTAATTCGCCGGATTATACGGAACGGGATGGTACGCGACGCGACGGTGTCGTCGCTTATTCGGCTTTCAAAGGCGGACGACGTTGCTCTTCTCCGGTCATTAATGTCATCGGGAACAGCTGATACCCGCAACACGGCTAGACTACTACTCGTGCTAAAACCGAGAATCGTGTAGGCAGGCTCGCGGAAGAGAAAGTGCCGGTTCTAGGTTCATATATAACGTCGACGTCGAAGCACGCGGACATTCGACGACGATCGCATTCGCTCCATTCTTTCCAACGTTCTCGATTTCGTTCTCGTCTAGACGAGACATTCCTCCTTTCTCGTCTCTCGCTCGACGAGACGACGACGCGAGGGCAAAGATACAGGTCGAATATTCGGAATCGTGCCAACTATCTGGATATTTACACGGTAACGAGAATCGGCGGTACTGGTGTCCGCTGGTTGAATCTCGAGCGGATGAAAGTGATACTCGTAACGAGATGTCGTTATCCTCTGCTTTTCTTATTTTCACCCCTCCGCGGTTGGCTTTTGTTCGCCATTCACGGCTCACCACTCGCTCCACCTCGCTCCTCCTCCCTTTACCTCGCATCCCCGGATCCTTTGTTTGCTCGCGTGCACTTTACTAATTTGGAATTCCAAAGGGGAAAATTCTGATTCCGGGTGTATCCCCGTTTCGCGAGATAAGTCGGAGATTGAAATCGTTAGGATCCATCCTAGCGAGTGAATTTCATTGTACGCCCGGCGCGCTCGGCGTGTATCTGCTACGCCAAAGTACTTTCTTGCGTGTTGTTTTTTCCTTCATTGAATAAGTATGAGGGACTCGTATCGACGCTGTGTGTTCGCGTAACCCTGCTCCTTTCTCCCCGCACCGCGTACTCGCCTCGCAGGGCGAGTATCGATTTTCGAATAAATATTCTTATTTCCCTTTCCGCTATCCAGCTTCCGTCCCATGCACGATCGTTCGTTTCCGTATCTGATTATGACGTTCGTAATACGCGATGTTTTTCCACTCGCGGCAACATGCTACCAGGGGGAAGTTGTTATTACGCAGTCGTTATCAGCGAAGTTGCGCAGAGAGAGAGAGAGAGCGATGCTTGGCCAAGGAACAGAACTCCGTCTCGTTACTTTCTTTGTTCCGTTTCCAATAAACCCTCTGCTGTAAATTAAAAGAAACGAAATGTCCTTCAGTTCCCGCAGACAACGTCGACGTTCCTCGCGAAATAATTGGCTCCGTTCCGATTAATTATTCAACGTCCCGATATTTTTTCATTTCGCGCTTCCTTTAGTTATTCATTGGATCGCCCGTAGAAAATTTCATCTCCTTCCCGAGGTCGCGGAAACGACACGTCTTGTATATTTTTAGTGAAAAAGAATCGGCGTGTCTCTGTCCTTCCGTTCCCCCGTCTCGCTCTCCGCGCTGTGTTCCATCATAATTTCTCGCGATTTCATTTCATTCCACCTTTCCTTTTTTTTCTGTATACTTTCAATCAGTCTTTGTGGATTCAACCGCGACACGGGAATTTCGTCGTCACGCCATTTATCTCCGCTAGCGTTTTTATTCGGCCGTTTCATAACCACCGCCGTGTTTCCACACGTAACATTAATACGTCGAAAATGTTTGGAAATTACGAAACGCGAAAAATATACTTACCGTACGTGCGTTTTGCATACTGAGTCGGTAGACGGAAGAGGAAGGGTTTCCCTTTTTGGGTAAACGCACGTAAAAAAACAAAAAAAAAAAAAAAAAACTCCAGCTGGAATTAACAAAATTGTCAAGAAGAAACGTCAATTAAAATTCGTCTTGTGTATCTCCATATTCTTTTCTTCGTGTCTTATCGATCCCAAATGAACGAACAGTTTTCAGTTACATCGTTCGATCGTCGCTGTAAGAGTAACGCAAAACGTAAAGTCGTAAGAAAAAGATATCACGTTCGCTCTCGTTCGGCGAGTTTAAAAAATTTAAAACACGACAGGGAAGGGAGACCCTCTTTTTCCATACGTGTTGTACGTGAAGAGGCTTGCGAGTCCGTTCTCTTTCGCCGGCTATAATTTCCATTATGGAGTGTCCGTCCCGCTCCCTCCTTAATGGTTCGCCTCGCGAGCAGGCGAACGAGTACGGGTACTAGCAGCTCTGTCATCGGTTGCCAGAACGGTCGAGCGTGAAGGTAGAAGAACAGGGCGGGAAGAGGCCATTACCTCTACAGGGAGTAAGAAACGGGCAGCGTGGGCCAGGTACACTCGACCCGAGAAATCCTTCGTAGTACCTTCGTCTTACCACCGCCGTCGTCGCGAGTGGACCGAACAGCTTTATATTTCCTTCCCTTCTCCAAAGAGAGAGAGGGAGCGCGCACGCGTCGTTGCGTAACGTACACACGTACGAATATGCAAAATGATCATTTAAACACAAATCCCCCGCGAGAACAAGACGCGTTCCGTCCGCACAACCGGACGATTGAACGTCAGGCGAGCGTTTTCGCGACTTCCAGCCGGGCGTAATTACGCAACGCGAGCGTTACATCGTAATAACGTCAGCAATACGGCGATATAAAATATCTATACGTGTGTGTACAGTCGCGTGAAGTTTCGGCTGGCATTGATTTACGGAGGTTAGGTTTAGGTTAGGCTCAAGTTAGGTTTGGGTTTAGGTTAGACTTACGGAAGATTCCGGTTTTCGAATCCGTTCCTCGTTCTCGCGATTGTCTCCATCGGCCGATCGAGACGTCGAGATTAGGTTAGGTTGGGTTTAGGTTAGGTTTAGGTTAGATTTACGGAAGATTCCGGTTTTCGAATCTGTTCCACGTTCTCGCGGGCGTAGCCATCGGCCGATCGAGACGTCGAGATTAGGATTACCGCGCGAGCCGCGGTAACGAGCGAGTTCTCGCGGCGGGTAATTAAGGGAGAGATACCGGGGGTGAAAGTAGCGCAACGTACGGATAAGGTTCCCTTTTGCAAGATTCGGTTGGACACTCACTCGATACTTTGGCGGCACGACGACGCACTTGCGATCGACGTTACGAGAGAAGCGTATACGTCGATCGCGAATCGCCGCGCTGTTTCAATATTTAATCCCGCGAGACTGGGGATCTCGTCGATGCAGTATCACCGGATAACTCGCGCGCGTTACACGATTCCTCCTCTCTTTTCTTCCTAATCGCAGAAAATGCGATACTCCACCGGGAAAACGCGATACAGCGATTACGGGTTACCTAGTGATTGCGTACGACGAAGACCGTAATCGTCTTTCTCCGGGTATCGATATTTTTTTCGTAAACGTGGCACGATTAACGTTCGAACGAGCGGTTATTGAGCGGGTATTAAGAATCAACCTACTATGCAGTAGATTCAGTTAAAATAAAGCGTTCACCCACACAAGAGTCCATATTTCCAGGAGAAACGATCGTGATATACGCTCTTAAATAAAAAAAAAGGGAAAAAGAAGAATCAATCTCTCATGAGCTTATCGAATGAACACTTTCTTATTTTATTATTTCACTACGTGGGACGTTCAGAGATTTACTATTCGAACTTTGCCGTTTTCGATCTAGCAATATTTTGAATAAATATCGTTTTCATCAATTTTCTAGAACTTTCTTCTCGTTTAGAATAACAGCAAGGTCGAAGTATACAAAAGTTAAAGAGTCGTAGCGGGGAGAATCTTTTCAAGAAGGGAGAATCAGACTCGACTTTCACATACGTTTATCGCGCGTAATTGGCCACCGGATTCGTTTTACGAGTGTCACGCGTCCAGACTTTCGCAAACCCGCACCCCCCGGCCCGCCTTTACGTAATTCATTGCTCGATTCGACACGATACCATTCGATTCGATTCATTTTCCGCATGATTTCGGCCACGCATTACGTATCCGCGGCTATGCATGAACTGCCGCGCCGCGCCGCGCCGGTCGAATGTTCAACTTTTCCTCCAACCACCTTGCAACCACCTACATCCGCCAGTTCCGTGCTCCCTTTCTCTCTTTCTCTCTTTCACCGGTTCGCATTCCAACAGGTGCGAAACGCGTCACCGTGCGCTCTTGCAGAGCAGAGCGAGAGCGAGAGCGAGAGAGAGAGAGAGAGAGAAGCTTTTATCACGTAGAAGCACAGACGCATAGGTTGCACGTGACGCCAGAGGGACCAAGACCGAGTCTTCCAAGTGTTTGAACAAATCCCTTCCTTTGTATTCGCCGGCATGGAAAATTCCTGGCTAGTTGCTAATCCGACGAATCGTTGCTTCTGGACGAACAATCTTGCCAGTAACTTGCGGCCAGGACCTAGTTATGCAAGCGTACGTGCCTACCTTTTGTCACGTTCTTTGCCAACGTATCGGGAGAAGCAAGTGCTGGTGGTTCTGCAACCTTTGTTTTGTTTCTTAGATCTCAGCTGCTGGTCATTGAATCAGGACTAGGTTTGATTTCGAAGTTTTGCCAATGTTCAGGCAATCGAGGACAAGGGAAATTTTGAACAATGCGAAAAGCAGTCCTTTCCACCTTGATTCAAAAATTACTTTGTTCAATGCGCTGTTGGATTGTTATTCTCGTTTGTTGTTTGCGAACGTAACCGGATGGAAGAACGTTCTTAATAAGTTGCAAAGGGTCCGTGTTGCGTATTATTGCAATACCGTGCAGCATAGTAACGTGATTGCGTTTCGTTCATCCACTTAAATGATTGCATTACTCGTCAGGATGTTTAATACTTTAAAAGCTTCTTACCATCCTAAATGCACACGGTTCTTCCTTTCTCCTTAATGCTTATTGTTCCCTCGCGTAATTTGGAATTACATTTCTCACAGTGACGACAATGTACAGAGCATCGGAGAATTTATTTTCTTAGGAATTGAAAAAAGAAAAATACTCTTAAATATTGAAATATAAATCGATAACTTTAAAATTAAATTAAATTTCTTTGATCTCCATTTGGATACATGTATGGATAGTTTATATTATACAACTTTGTGCCTTGTTGTATAATAAAACAAAAATAAACTCCCATAGCTATAGCAAAAAAAAAAAAAAACTAACGCTGGTTATAGTAATAAGGTAGCAATAAGTGTAAATGATAAAACTTTAACTTGAGATTATGCGTTAAACTTGTTGTAAATATCATTGTAAAATACTGGCACAAATAAAAAAAAAAAAATATTGGACAGTTTAACATCTAACAGGAAGTGATTGTCGTCCGAAAGTTTCATTAACCAAACACTTTTAATTAATTAATTACTATCCCTGTATGCAATTGTCGCGTAATTGTCTCCATATTAATTATTAATTAAGGGTTTTTTAAAGCGATTTTCCACGATTTTTCAAAGGTTCAGACGACGCCACGTTACTACAGCGCGACATTTCACGTCGACAAAATTCCCCACTACGCGTGTATTCTCGCGAGACATTGCCTCGTAATATACCCGATAACAACATCGAGTACGTAAATTAACGTAATCTCGGACCGTCGACGTCGGCCGTTGACGCGATGAAATACACGCGAATCGTCCTTTAACCGCTAACTCATCCCTGAACTTTGCTTGCGCGCTAATACTCGGCCGTATATATATATATATGTATATATATATATATGTATATGTATACCGGCGCACGCCTGTATAACTCAAATTGAGCACCGAGTTTACAGAAGCATCCTCCGCAACGTTCAACAAATTTCAGGTGCATTAAGCTAATTTCATAATTCGAAGCGTTAACCTGCCAACAGTTCACCGAGCGAGTACATACGTACGATACATACGTACATACGTGCAACCAGTTGGCGAGGTGCGCGATAGGATGCTGCGGCGGGATTTTGTAACGCAGTGTGTGCCCCTCGGTATCCGACGCTATCTTGGCGTTTTAATCTTCTTTACACCTTACACGATGTAATATCGCGTACGAGATTCTTCAGTTGGCTGGTGAATAGTATCACCAGCGGTGCATTTGCACGTGTGTATATCGGGCTTGCACGATACCCGAAGACAAGACGCGCGCGCCGCTCATCTTCAAGATACGGACGCTGATGGCTGGACTCATTGTTGGTAATTTATGTCGGAGACTGTACACGGGCGAACGGTTAGCCTTGAGGTTTACTATGGCTGGGACCGGCTGATGCCTTCCACCGTCTCCTCGTCGTCCTCGTCGTCGCTTGCTCGCTCGCTCGCTCGCTCGCTCGTTCGTTCGTTCGTCCGTCCGTTCGTTCGTTTGTTCGCGTAGCACGACATTGGCTGCGGGCATTTCGTCGTGTATCCATACGTTCCGTTTAATCTTCGACGTGCGTTGCTCACATTATGAAATTTTTCACATTTCTTGCGCGAATTTATATGAAAAATTTTTTCTCCCGCCTGCGCAGAGACTCGAAAATACAGAACAAAGCCCTCGGGTTTCGCAGTCTGCAATTTCATGCGTTTCACCCATTTTTGCTCTTGCGATTCCATATTTGTCCATTCGAGTTGGACGGTTCGCTCTTATTGACCTTTCCGTGATTAATCTCTTTCGACATTTTCAAACGCGCTCCGAAATTAACGTTACTATACGTAATTGTTATATTACTGTGCAGGTATTCATATTCGCAGGACCTATTTAGTAATTTTTTGGAGTAATTCGAATTTCTATTAGGTAAAACAATGTATTAAATCGAAGGAGGTTTATAACGTTGTAAATACTCCAATTTCTTGAAAATTTAGAGAAAGAATACGAATCCTTCTCGGAACAAAGTAATGCAGATCGATGGGAGAGATTTAAAAATGGATCATTGACGGGGGTTCAGTTAAAATTAGAATCAATATAATCAATCTTTTCGTTTCTATTTCTCTCATTTTCCGACAAAACGAAAACAAAAAAAAATAGCACGAACTTAATTTCTGTAGTTAAATGTTCCGAACGTTTCAATTACTCGCATTCCATTCAGAGAATCGAATCTGGGCGAACAAAGTTCCCATTTCCGAAGTAAAATTAGAAAGAGTAACAACCGCTGCGGCAAGGTATTCTATTTGCACCTTGGAGCCAACGTCATCCTACCGGTAGAAGTTGAGCAAACGACCACATTTCTTTTTCGCTTATATTTATCGTCGTCGGACAAACACACGTACGTTAACGAGTAACGAGTACCTTTATCCTTTGTCTTACGACGCACGCTTGCAAATACCCTGTACCGTCACTTTGAACGTCTCGAAGCCCTCGAGAGCATGGATGTTCAGATCGGACACGTTGTTCAGCTACGACGTAAGATGGGTATTGATCCACGGCGTGGATATGCAATGTGTGCATATATACGCGCGCCGACACTCGCGTATTTTTCTCGAGGCTTCCTCGAGTAGCATTTAACTTTAAAGGAGGAAGATCCATTGTTGAGTAAAGATGGAATTTGCGAACGCGGTGAAAGGTTCGGAAATAGCTGACGCTTTAATCGGCCGGCTATTGTGAGTCACGCGGTATCTCAGTGATTTCGCATTTTGCACAACTAACCTCGTCTTTTGACTCAGACCCGTCAGTCCTACTTTTTCATTTTCGATCGAACGACAAAATAGGCGAGCCAGCTTGGTGTCAACTTTTTCCTTTCTCCTTTTCTTTTCTTCTTTTTCGTTGTTCGAGTCTTTCGGATCTCTCAGTCCTGCAAACCAAAGTGTCAACGAAATTGAGGTCAACCTGTTTTTTTGTCTGCTGCTCTTTATTTCTTTTCTGGATATCGTTTCATTTTCTCCCATAAAGTACACGTGCAATTCAAAAGCCACGGTTGATGATTTAGACTTTTTAACGTTTCTCGTAATAATATTCAATATTGGCAGTTGTTTATGAGATTTAGTACCTCTGTATTTAAAAAACGTTAAGATAACTTTTGGTGGAGGTTGCATAGAGATTTGGTAAGTACTGAATGTTACAAGTAAAAAGAGCATAATTGAGTATCCAAATCGAGTATCTTTTGAAATGTTAAAATTTTCATTCGGGAAGACTTCTTTCAATTTGAAAATTAAATCGGAGAAAGCCAATGGACGTGTCTTTTCAATTTATCGAATTGTTTGATAAAACTTGGTTGTTAATTCAATTCTCACACGTAACTTCTTATCGGCGCATACTCGGCGCGATTATCATTGTATTTTTATTAATTACTCGCACAGATAACATCGTTTGTGAACGAGAAGGCACTCTGCTTTATGCGAAAACACATTAGCGACAAATAATATCGCGCTGAGTCAAAGGAATGATTAAATGCGGGATGTTTATGTTGGAAATAATTCACGTAAAATGGTCTGGCGGTGTCTCCGTATTAAAGCACTAAGCGTTTATTTGAACGTATAAATTGCAGCGGCCGCTTTTGTTCAAGGTGTTTTCTTATCACGTTGTGTGACACTAATTGTAAGAACGTCACGAAATTCAAGCTGAATTTTCGTTTGTACACGCGTCGTCCAAATCGCTAATGACTATTCCGTGTCCTTTCTCCAAATCGTTAATTACCAATTAGGTACGAGACTACGAACATTCATGCTGCTATAATAACTGTCGCGCTCAATTAGCGTATTATAGTCAAGCAATAATTTAACACAGTGTCAGAAATGTTTAAAATTTTTTTTGTGATCAAACTGTTAAAAAACAAAGCTCAACGAATATTATAAAAAGATTAAAATGAAACGAATATTAATATTACAAACGAATAATGCCGTGACGCGATTTTATTTTATTTACATTTTCATTGTAGCAAAAATTAAATATTTCGTACCATAGCCAAAACGTATAAATTGCGCGCGGTCGATGTGATCAACGGGGCATCAAAATTATTGGTACATTGCTGATTTTTGTACATTTTTATGAATTTATGAGAAATTTGGAGGTGTAAAAATATGAAGAACAGAGGTAAAATATTTATTCTATAAATAAAATTTTCTACTTAGATCTGTCTAGTTTTTACAAAAATCCGCAGTCTGATTATCCGAATTTTTCATCGAAAGACGATTCAACTTCGTTTCAATTTTTTCACCAAAAGAGACTGATACTTAATTTCATCGATCAACTTTATCTACGCGGTTAGAAACATTTCCCCATCTTCGAACTCTTCATACTAATTTGGGGATAATTAACTTTTCTTTGACTGTTGGTCAGAATAATATTTGTATTACCTTTTGAATTATTACGTCATGCGAGAGAAAACGTAAACGTGGTATACGTAGCACATCTTTAAACCCATAATAAAGTTTGTCTAATTAGCGTACATCAACGATATAATATCGCGTATAAATTGATTTCAAAGGAAATTCAATTCCACCAACGGGTTTTCTCAACCACCAACCGCAAGCTATACTAGCACACACACACGTGAAAGGAATTTCCCTCGTACCATCGGTAACATATAAAATAATTGACTGTGCATATTTATTATAAATTACCAAAAGGACGTGAATATCACGTTAATGAGGAATACCATAATACTCGCCAAACGATCGTCTAATCGACGATTTTTTTCAATTATTTCGTCCAACTGTTTCGAGAATACGAGATTACGAGTCGTTCGAGTTGTTTGCGAGTAATCACTCGCATCGTCGTTGCAACAATTCCGAATTTCCTTGCTGTTTACCGTCGAACGCAACGCGCCGTTGATGCTATTAGTTCCCGTAGACAACCCCATTCCGACGTCATTACGCAAGATGCTAAACATTATCTTCAACGATGTGTCTGTCGTTATTCATTCATGGTTCCGAGCGAATGCATTGGTTCCGTGTTAGACAGCGCACAGGCCGTCTTCTCGCCGGGATAGACACATATATTTAAGCGGAGAACGGAACGTGGTCGTAAGAAAATATACAAGGTGTCTTCACCCTTTCGCTACCAAGAAGATTTATACCCTTTATGTTTTAGGGAATTCGTTAGCGTTTGGATGAACCTCTCAATACCATAAACAAGATAACTCTAATTTTTCACTTTCTAGTGCATCTTGTCAGTTGTAAAGATTGGGATTAAATTGCCTCTGTCGTTTCTTCATTTCACAATTACAGAAGATTTCGGTCAAGAAATGACCCAGTTATAAGATTGAAACGTCTCAGAATAATGCCTAAATCACAAATGTCCTAAAATTCACTCTAGAGAGTTTCTTTCCCATTTTGTTTGAAATTTCAATTATATTTAAGGATCAACTCGAACGTCCTTGCTGCTGATGAGTCATTATTATTCCACAAATAAAAACAGATCGGACGTTCTTGTTCATTTCTACTAATAACAAAACGATTCAGAAAAGGAGTTTCAATTAACTCTATTTTGGGGACGTTAATTCAGAGTTAACTTTGTTGGTCATTCCGTACAATTGGAGGGAAAGATGGAAAGACGAATGGAAAGGATTTTGGGTAGTTAGGTTGGGTAAGAGAGAGAAAGGTTTCGTCTCGGAGTCACTGCCTAGACTCATCAGTGGGGGCGCTGATGGCAGCGATTCCTTACCCCAAACGCTTGTGTCGTAGCTACCAGCTAGACTTGTCGGTGCACGCATCTTGGCGGTGTTGCCGCACTTTTCTTTACTTAAACGTCGGAGATTGGCAGGACCTCGACGCTAGGCGCGCAGACACTTGCGGCTTAGCGCTAGTCAGCGTTCGAAACTCGTAGTTGAGGAATCCTAAGCCGCTACACAATAAACAAGGGAATAAATTCGAATGGAAAGACGCGAGCTGAACTGACATAAAATCCGGAGGTGATTTAACGCCAAACGAGTCGGATGATCACGCGATCCATTACAGAGACGTTTCACTCGAGCGCGTGTTGATGTCGATGCGCGAATCCGAAATTGTTTTCTCCATTGTACGCGTCTCGTTATAAATTCAGGCGGCGTCGATCGCGCGCCTGTCGTTTCCGATTGAGCCAATCTGAAAGACGGAGGGAGGAAGAAAAAAGAAAATATTAATGGTCGTCGCGAGATTGACGCGAAACTCGATGAGCAGGCGATATCGAGTGCCCAAGGATCTCGAAAAGAAAAATCTCAACGTGATGGCGATGAGGCGTGATCGTGACGTTGAGAGAGAGAGAGAAGGAGAGAGGCCCTATATTCGACCATGATTCGTTCTTTCGATGATTTATGAGATTAACTCGAGAAACAATTAAGAAAAATGTGTAAAGATGCAACGTTTCTTGAACGTAATTATGAAATTAAAGTAAAACGACGTAGCAACGTGAAACCCATTTTGTAAAGAAATTGTAATTGTCAGTTAAGGCTACTTAGATTATGAAAACTCGAATACAGAATAGAAGCCAGTGTGCGACATTCCACGCATTGTGAAAGTAGAAGCTAGTGGAAAGTACAGTAAAAATCACTCGGTTCCTATATGATAAAATAAAAATGAAAGTTACACAAATACGCAGATCAAAAAATATGGGTTGCGCGTGACACACGATTTATTTGTTTGTCAGTTTGTTTTCGAAATTTACTTTTCTTTTTTCCATTGTTTTCAATAAAATCTGTTTAAAATGAAAATCAAACAATTTTGGAGAATTTTCATGGGCTCCATATTCGGGAACGATAACTGTTAAATAGCTCGCAGAACGAAGTTTTCACTATTTATCATATAATTAACTTTTACAAACTCCGTTGCATACAGCGGTATTTGTGCAAAGTTGAAAATTCAAAGTCTCTTTTATGTTTCATAATTGATGTTGTCGAAAACATCGATAGAGTCAATCAGTTGATTTTGACAGTGTCAAATTGTATCGAAAACGTAACAGAATGTCAGATGACGAAAAGAAAAAGTTGATAGTGTAATTGATCGTCGCAAATAAACCAACACCCACGATACGCGCTACGTAGCTCGCAGCTGATTGTCGGTAGGGAAACTCCGTTTAGGGTGAATCGCGAAAGTTCAGCCGGAACTCGGGGAAGTTTCTGCGAACGCAGAAGGCTAGTATGTTGAGGTTATTACCTAGGCACCTACTTTAACGCGTTTACGCTTGCAGGCAGGTTCACGGGGTGGCTTCTATCGTGCAACCCTAAACGCGTTACAGAAATTCCCGACGTCGACGTCGACGTCGACGGCGTTCGACGGAATTTGAAGTCGTGCTGTTCGATTCCGTTTTCTTGTTTAACTTCACCCTCTCGTGTCAGCTAGGGGTCCTGTGCGTTGCTAGTTTCGTCCTCGCACGCGCTGTCATTGCATCTGTTTCGTGTTTGCTCTCGCTGTTTGAAATTAAACTGATAATTGAACGTCCAAATCATCGGGACTTGCAGCAACTGTTATATAAGTAAAAATTGGGGTGTGGAATTTAACACGAATAGTCATCAATAAGTGTTGACGATAACAGTCCAGCTCAATATTGAGATTTATCGATTCAATAGATTGTCGAATAGTTCCGTAATGTCTTTGAAATAATATTTTATAATTTTTGTATAATATATAATAATATATATATATTTTTTAAATTATAATATATATATTATAATAAAATATATTTTATAATATATATATATATATATATATGTTTTAAATATTTT